>OZ023263.1:129675453-129875453 GCA_964006375.1 Tillus elongatus | reverse complement strand
TTGGAAGGCTGGCTACCATAGCCGTTTTACTTTATAGGTCTATTTTCGGTACAATTAGTATGCCATACTGAAGAGCTCTAATTAGAGCGAAACCGGTCTACAGTTATAATTGTGGCGAGAATACATCTAGCCTTACATACTTTGTCCCTATACTAGGGTAGAAATGGGCCAGGGCTGACAATTTACTAAATTGTTAGTTGGTTGTATACAGTCCCTATTTTTGTAACACTTTGTGTTATTTGGAGCTGGCGTGACAACATACTACTTGGTTCTGCAACTACGTGGCGGCACGTTGCTTCGTGTCTTACCACTCACTTAGTGCTTCTATCTGCTTATTAATGAGAGTTGAAGTAACCAACTCCCTAAATGATGACCTGTCTAAAATTCTCAGCTGGAGATCTGCAAATTTGGTTATGTTTAATGCCTCAAAAACGCAGAAATTCCTCTTTTCTAGGAAGAGTGACCCGCAGCGCACGAAAATACTGCCTAAAAAAATGCACGATCTCTACCTTGGGCATAACTGTTAGAGGGGATATTTGCTAGTACTGACGTCTTTCCAATATTGCTAAAACACCAGCAAAAAATCTTGAGTTTCTGCTTCGGACTAAAAGTTTATTTTTATCACTGCAGCTTTTGTTGCTGTATAAAGCACATAAACGTTCAAAGTTGGAAAATTTCTATGTCTGGGGTGCTACTTCAAAGACAACCTTGTCCTTCCTAGATTCGATTTAGAAACGATCTGTTCGCCTTATAGGAGATTTATCTATCACAGTCAATCTCGCTTCTCTCGACCCCAGGAGAAAGGTTGGAGATCGCGGCCTCTTCTTTCGCTATTACTATCGCCCTTGGTCCTTATAAATTGCTTCGTTAGTACCTTTGCTTGAGACCTCTAATCTGCAAACCCGTTTTAGTCAAAAGGCACACGCTTTTAGTTTCAAATTACCCACCTGTGAACAGTTCATTAAAAATCTTCATTCTTTCCTAGAGCATCTAAGATTTGGAACGCTCTTCCAGCAGACATATAATCTCCAACTATTCAACAAGCGAGTAAACACTCATCTTGCGGCAAAACAGTCAAGTGCCAGATGTCTTAGACACATAGGCTTTGCCTTTCATGAATTGTCAAAAATGTTTATTTCCTTCAATTATGCTTGTGTGTTATTATCTTGGTGGTAGTATTGATACTGACAATGTTGCAGCAAACTAATTTGTAACAGTATAGTTTTATGTAAAAAGGTAAACGAATACCTGGCAATAGTCGGATAAAACAACCATGTAATGATGCTTAAGGGTGTGAAGCTAGCAATGACTCACTTAGAGCCACCTCAAAATCTGTCACGAAATTTACATTTACAAAAACTGGGAATGTTTATAGCAGGTATTAAAATACGGAATGATACAGACCCTTGGTCCTTCTCTCAATGAAAATGTGGATAACTGGAAAAGCCTGAAACAACAGTTAAATTTCAGAATTAATTAGTTGCATATAGATATTTATATTTGGAACTTAAGTGGTATATGAAAGTAGCAAATATAGTTACTATTTGAGTAAAACGTGGTCACCTAGGTACTGCACCTTAAAAGTACCACCAATAAAAGTACATTTCGAACCTGTAAAATTTGTAATAAATTCATGATTTACAAAAATCACGACACAATTTCCATTATTTATGGCCACAGTACCTGAAAAAAATGTCGTTAGTTTTGCAGATTATGCCACGATCAGTTTTCAAACATATAATAATCAGAAATATGCTTAGAAGTACTCCTGTATGCATAAAAAACAACAAAAATGATGTGGTTTCAACATCCAAGAAAAGGACTTGGAATAAATAAGGATGCTAAGTGAGGAAAAAGGCTAAAAGAAAATATGCAAAAGTCTGGACACAGCAAGTGCGTTATGGTAGTGAATTTTCATAAAAATGTTTTTAGCAAATATGTATCTTTTTTAAGAAATCAGGTATCAAATTTGGCTACTAGTATAACCTATATAGTGGAAAGAATAGGCCATGTTGAATTTTTAAATTATCATGAACCTATTGATATTTTGCTGCTAAAAATATTTTTTTCTGTGATGCTCGATATGTTGTATTGATGCTTCCACTTTATGATACTGTGATGTACATACTATACTTAACCAGCAAGTATTGACAGATCTTGTATTGATATTTATGGACATGTTGCTTATCAGCAAAAAGTGGAAATCAGGTGCCAATGTTGGCAGAGCAAACATAATTGCATAATTTTGGTTACATAGTGATAGATTTTTCTCCATATTGTATGTATAAAATACAGCATATTGATACTTTAGCCACTATCAGCCAGAGGCTGGCAAACTACTTACAAAAAGTAGTTAACTATAAACTTCAGTTACCTATAAAGTAAAGCATATTTTACAAAGTAACAGTATAACTCATCACTGCAATAGTTTACACACCATTACACCACTGACAGTGATAAGGTGATGCTTGACAGGCCAAATTGCCAAGAGTGTCTCAACATGCAATTTAATAACTTTATCTTAATACTTCGTTAATTAAAATATTGTAAAATTAATAAAATTACTTTTTAAAAAGGAGTAGCTAAAACTTTTAGAAGTTACAATAACTACATGTAATTGAAATTGCTAATTAATTACTTTTTTTTAAGTAGGTTAACTATATTTACTTTCTCATGAAAAATAGTTAGTAGTTTATTTTATTTTATAGTTAACTACTGCCCAGCTCTGGTGTTGGCCGACTACTGTACCACTAATTAATTTTTTTTTCATTTCTAATCTCGTACCAATAGTTCATAGATGTTTTTTCTCCCGAACACAAACTTCCTTTAATTGTCTCTTAAACTCCAGTGCTTTGGTCTTATACTCTTCCCTTGGGTGGTTGTAGTGAGCTATTATTAATTGAAGCTGATTATCTAGATGAACATCAGCTGGCACCTTCCCGGATCAGCTGGCATCTTATCCCGGTCGCTTTACATACCAAGTTTCTACTGCTTTTACAAGCCATATATCTTGTGGCCGTGGTTCCGACCGCAGTGTTTCCGTCAACACTATTCTATGTTTCTCTTGACAGCTAAACGTTGCGTTACGTTATTCGACAGCAAGCTGTCAAGAACTACGATATAAGAGACACCAGGGATCTCTCTCTCTCCTCGCTACCAACCGACACAGTGATCACACGTCTCTCCACGCTCGGTCAGTTATCTGTTATGTACTCATGTACTGTCTGTGATTGTTTTATAGTTAAATGTATCATATAGTTTATTCAGTTAGTGAAATAATAAAGTATATTAAATGTTTACGTATGGATTTAATATCAACAAGTGCAATTAACATCCATATTGGTGACCCCGTGCCGCAAGCCGAAGATGCCCAGCCTGATGTTCCAGCCGACGTCGCCTAACTTCCACGCACGTGCTCATGCCTACAGAAAACGAATATCTAAACAGGTCAGTCTTTTCTAATTTAAAAATTATCTGATTTTTTTCACAATGGCCGAAGATTCTTCAAACAGCAATATCATGGCAAGGGTTGCAATAAACTTACCTCCTATATGGAGACGTAACGTGCAAATCTGGCAAATGCAGGTTGACGCCCAGTTTGATATATCGCAGATCAGTTCTGAAAAGACAAAATTCAGTCATGTACTCGCTATACTCGATCCTCATGTCGCAAAATCAATTTCAGATTTTTTAACCCAACCGTCATCATCAACCCCCCCTATTCAGATCTAATGAAACGTCTTTTAGTAGAATTTGAAGAGTCCGATAGTCGCAAAATAAATAAACTTTTAACAGAATTAGAATTAGGCGACAGAAAACCATCGCAACTTTTACGCGAAATGAAGTTTTTAGCCGGTAGTCAGATTGGAGAAAATTTCCTTAAAATTTTATTTCTACAACGTTTACCAGTCAACGTGCGTTCAATTTTGGCTTTGAGCAACGATTCTCTAGAAAATTTGTCGGTTACAGCAGACAAAATCGTGGAATTTTCCGGAGATAAATACAACGTGGCTGAAATTCAGTCACGCGAGCCCGACAAGCTAGCCAAGTTAGAAGCACAATTAGAGAAGCTAACAGCATCAGTCAACGAATTGCGAACGCGTTCCCGATCTACCTCCCGAGAAAGACCCAAGCTTTCTCGAAATTCCATAACCGCAAATTCCTCAACCTCCACGTGTTGGTATCATGAACGATTTGGCAACAAAGCCAAACGTTGCATCCAACCTTGCAATTTTAAAGCTAAACATGTGTCGGAAAAACTAATAAGGCACTCCCTCCACGCGGCAGGAGACGAGAGCCACCTAACACGCCGCCTTTTTATTTTTGATAGACGCTCCAATATGAAATTTCTAATCGACTCTGGAGCGGATATTTCAGTTATTCCACCGACTCACGACCAACGGAAATTTCAATCGAAACGTACCTTGTATGCTGCAAACGGGACCCCTATGGCGAACAACTATTAGATTTGGATCTAGGTTTACGCCGTACGTTCTGCTGGCCCTTCACACTTGCCGATATCAAGCAACCAATTATAGGCGCTGATTTTCTAGCAGAGTTTGCTTTACTTATAGATATGAAACATAGACGTTTAATCGATACAAAGACAAACCTCTCTAAGGCCGGTGCTAACCCACCACCAGGATTTAATTCTAAAATTCATCTCGTAGACCCGACACACCAGTACTTCAAATTGCTACAACAATTTCCTGACCTGTTTAAGGAAACTTCTTCTAGCAACCTTCCAGAGGTTGAGTTCTTCCATACTATAAGTACGGAAGGACCACCTGTCACTGCAAAAGCTAGAAGATTGCCCCCAGAAAAGCTAGCTCAAGCAAAGCTAGAATTCCAGCACATGATGGACTTGGGAATTTGTAGACCCTCCAAAAGTCCATGGTCAAGCCCCCTCCACATGGTGCAAAAAAAGGATGGCTCATGGAGACCATGTGGGGATTACCGAGCACTAAACGCTAAAACAATCCCAGACAAATATCCCATTCCAAATTTGCAGGATTGTAATGCCCAGTTAGAAGGCAAACGTATTTTTTCAAAATTAGATATCATGCGCGCTTTCCATCACATCCCAGTAGCACCTCAAGATATTCCCAAAACAGCAGTCATAACTCCATTTGGGTTATTCGAATTTGTTAAAACCCCATTTGGCCTTTGTAATTCAGCACAAACATTTCAAAGATATTTACATTCAATTTTAAGACATCTTGACTTTGCCTACTCCTATCTTGACGATATTCTCGTTGCATCCGCCTCTGAAAAAGAACATCAAGAGCATCTAGCAAAACTTTTTCAGACACTTCAAGACAACGGCATCCGTATCAATTCATCTAAATGTGAATTCGGAGTGGCCGAAATTTCATTTTTAGGTTTTCGTGTTAATAAATCTGGATTATTTCCACTTCCTGAACGCATCAAAGCTATTACCGACCTACCTCTTCCCGATACGATTGAAAAACTCATAACATTTCTAGGTCTCATAAATTTCTACCTTCGTCTCTTCCACGTGCTGCGGAAATTCAGCAACCACTATTCGACCTCTGCCAGAATCCCAAAAAACGCGATAAACGTAAAATCGAGTGGACTCCTCAGATTCGAGAAGCATTCGAACGTTTGAAAGAGGCACTAAAAAACGCTACACTAATAGCTCATCCGTCTTCTTCGCTACCACTGATTCTCCATGTCGATGCTTCTGATTATGCCGTAGGCGCTTCCCTCCAACAACTACGTGATCAAACACTAGAACCCCTAGGTTTCTACTCTAAAAAGCTTACTTCAGCCCAAAAATCTTACAGCACCTACGATCGCGAACTTCTAGCTGCTTATCAGGCAGTTAAATACTTTAGATATACCCTAGAAGGTCGCCATTTCACCATTTATACGGACCACAAACCTTTGACATACGCTTTTGAACAACGCGTCGATAAAGCATCTCCAAGGCAACTACGACATTTAGACTTCCTAGGTCAATTTACCACAGACATTCGCTACATACCAGGTCCTACAAACATTCCCGCAGACTATTGTTCTCGCATTGAAACAATTTCACTTTCTTCCACTGTGTCACTCCAAGAAATTGCGCAAGCTCAGTCATCTTGTGAGGAACTCAAACACCTTCTGCAGTCTAAATCTTCCTTATACAAATTTCAAAACATGCCTCTTGACAACAGATTGAATCTTATTTGCGATTCTTCTTCAAAGAAAGTTCGCCCATTCATTCCACTCAAATTTCGCCGAACGATTTTCGATTCTATCCACAATTTATCTCACCCAGGCATATCAGCTTCAGTCGATCTGGTCCAGGATAGATTTTGTTGGCCCAAATTGAAACGCGATGTATCTCTTTGGTCTAAAACTTGCATTCCCTGTCAGAAAGTCAAGATATGGAGACACACTTCCAGTGCCATTGGACAATACACCCCAGCCATGAGAAGATTCTCGCATATAAATGTTGACATTGTGGGACCATTACCACCATCACAAGGTCAACGCTATCTATTAACAATAATAGACAGATTTTCTCGATGGCCCGAAGCAATTCCATTGTCAGATATTACAGCAGAAACAGTAGCAAACACTATTTTATCATGCTGGATCTCTCGTTTCAGTGTTCCGCAATACATCATCACAGACAGAGGTAAACAATTCGATTGCCACCTTTTCACACACCTCACTAAAACACTAGGTGCAGACCACATCAAGACCACAGCTTACCACCCAGCAGCAAATGGTGTAATCGAGAGATGGCATAGAGTTCTGAAACAGGCCTTGAAAGCTCATATGGGCGAAAACTGGGTCGCTAAATTGCCAATTGTGTTACTAGGACTCAGATCGTACATAATTCCAGAATATCGCTCAACACACGCTGAAATAGTCTACGGAGAATCAATCAAACTTCCCACCGACTTTTTCAACAGCACACAAGCTCATGATGTTCCACCACTTATATCTCAGCTGAAAGGAGACATAAGGAAACTTCGACCAGTACCTTTTAAACATCATACTGCAAAAAAGGTATTTGTCGATCCTAAGCTTATGGAAGCTCCTTTTGTTTTTGTTCGCATTGATATTCCGCTAAAAGCTCTCGAACCAGTTTATGACGGCCCCTTTGAAGTGTTATCCCGAACTGACAAAGTCTTCAAAATCAAGAAATCACACGGAGAAGAGACAATTTCTGTTGACCGTCTTAAACCCGCATTCATTCTTTGTGATAACGAACAGACAACTTTCCAGCCTCAGAGACATCCTAGTGAAACTGAAAGTGACAGTGAAAGTCCAACACCTAGTGAAACTGAAAGTGACAGTGAAAGTCCAACACCTAGTGAAACTGAAAGTGACAGTGAAGTTCCCGTTCAAACTACACGCCATGGACGTAGAGTTCGATTTCCACGAAGATACTTGAACTAATAGCGTTGCCACTGAGAGGGGAGTATGTGGCGGTGGTTCCGACCGCAGTGTTTCCGTCAACACTACTCTATGTTTCTCTTGACAGCTAAACGTTGCGTTACGTTATTCGACAGCAAGCTGTCAAGAACTACGATATAAGAGACACCAGGGATCTCTCTCTCTCTCCTCGCTACCAACCGACACAGTGATCACACGTCTCTCCACGCTCGGTCAATTATCTGTTATGTACTCATGTACTGTCTGTGATTGTTTTATAGTTAAATGTATCATATAGTTTATTCAGTTAGTGAAATAATAAAGTATATTAAATGTTTACGTATGGATTTAATATCAACAAGTGCAATTAACATCCATATATCTAAACAAAACAGGCAAGCAATTCTTTCAAAATACAACTAGCCTTATCTTTTAACTTTATCATTACTTAACCTACCTTATTATATATACGAATAGAATAAGAATCCATTATGGTGACCTAAACCCTGATTTCTTCTGCGATCCATTTTAATGGCTATTTAACACAGCAAGTAAAAGCAAACAAAAGGTTCCTACTCCTGAATTAATTTTAAAAAAATTACCTACTTGAAAAATTAATCAACGTAAATCACAACCGTTTACTTAACCTTAAAACAGAACTGTCAAACTCAAACCATAATATAAACAGACTATCATATCTGGTTTTTACTTCAAGCAGTTGATATACAACATCCATTTTCTCCATCTCATAATTGTCAGTTTAAAGTCTCAATTAGCGCTAATTGCCAGTTTAAACTGGCAATTAGACTAATTGTCAGTTTAAACTGGCAATTATAGATAATTGCCAGTTTAAAGTGGCAGTTATCGAAAAAAAATGTCGTGGCCCCTCTACGGCTTCGTAGTATTCCTATACATCGCTTCAAATAAATAAAAAACAATATACTTAAACTAGTTTTATTTTTTTTACGTGTTTTTTTACAAAAATATATTTTTTTACTCATTTTTACAATACAAAACTTAAATCATAACATGATTGTTAAATAAAAAGTATACATTAGTAAGGGCGCAAACGCATTGATTATTTAAACGATAAATGCAAGCAGGTGTAGATGATTGAAGTGCGGGATGTTCATCTAATTCCAAAACGAGGGCTGATGAATATTTGCTTACATAATCAGCTTTCTTCTTTCCTTTCACATAAACGACGATGGTGTTGCTTGTAAAATGTTTGATTATTTCTGAAAAAATGTGTACTGGTGTAAAACCTGATCTCCAATCAATACAATGATGATGGTTTATTAACCAATTCGTCTACACTTGTAAATTTTGAGGTAAATAATCCAGACTAAATGGTGCTTTAAAAACATACTGACAGATCTTGGAACCATCAAACGATGCAAGTTCTTTTGGAGGAAATTTATTATTTTCCAGTTTGAAACCTTGAATGTCAATTACCAGCACCATAGTTTACAATGATAGATTTGCAAAGCGTTTATACATTTTTTTTCTTCATGCCGTAAAAGAAAATCATTTTTTGAGTTATTTTAGTTTTTTTAAATGAGCACCGAGTTGTTTATACCTCAACGTCATAATCAAATTGAAATAGGTAAAGAAATGCATTTAGCTTAAATAGTATAATTAAATTTGTCTTACGATTTTCGTCAGGGGATTGTAAGTAAATAGTTTATCATGCAAAATTAAACAGTATGCGGATGTTATGTGATATGTTTGCATTAGTTTCGAATTCAAGTCTCACTACAACCGACCCTAATTGAATGCTATCCTTTTGTCGGGAGCAATCAATATAAACTAAAGGCGCTAATTTTGCAAATTCAGTTGGGATAAAAAGGGGTTGATCTTATTTTTGATAAGATTGTTGAAATTTTGAAAACATTTCGTAAAATGAGGCGAATTTATTTTCCAGAATATTTAAGTTGAGGTCCTGGTAAGGATACCTTTCAGTGTTTAGAAATACCCTCAAATTTCTTAGGTTACAATGATCAAATTTACTCATATATTTTAAAAGCTTTCCTTTTCTACCAGTTTGAAATCCTGTAAGAATATGGCGTGGTGATTCGAGTTTTGTAGTGGTCTTAACTGGGCAAGTATGTCTAGATGTTTCTGGAAGAGCTGGATATTCTATTAACTCGCAGCTTCGAAAGGCTAATGAAATTTCCACCCCCTTTTGAATTTGTCAGGAAAGCTGTAACTGTTGTGCGAGAAAAACGGTAACATTGGGAACTTTCCAGGACACCTTCTCAATTGTAACTTTGGGCTCATCTACTGTAGCAGTGGGAGCTGCAGGATCATCAATGTAGATTACAGCATCTTTATCTACACTACTTTTAATAAGGATTAATTCTTGTTTCATATTCATTATAATTTTGCGGTAATCTTCAAAAAATCCCAATAAGTGGGAACATGGAATACAAACATTAAAATTTCCGTTCGCATCGATTTTAATGCGATCATCTGTGAGTTTTTCGCTTTTAGGAAACCAACCTGCGTTTTGAAGTTCTTCATTGTTGAAGCAAGTCCTACATTGCGCGTGGAACCTACTACTACACCGTTCAGTTCATCACGAATTTGTCTAAAAAGAAAAGTTATTGCATTGTTAATAAAAAACAAATTGTTCGACACGGTACCATCTGTTCTGGTTAATTTACCTTCAATGTACAAAAAGCTGCCAGAAGGAAGTGTACATGCATCAAATTCTTGAACAGTGATTCGCTGTTCATATAGTCAAATTGTGAAGATGGGCATGCCTAGTAGTTATGGTACTGGTAATCTACAACCGAGTCATCTACAACTACTCTTTGTGCAACGTCAAGAATATTCATTTTACTTGAACACCAAGTGATTTTAAGCATTGTCGGTTGGAAGGTGTTCATTGCTTAGGCCTTTTTAGAACACTGAATTTTTTCTGAAGCTTTCTGTTTTTATACTCTGGAAACCAAGAGGGTGGATATAAACATTATATCTCACAACCATTTATATATCTTTTTTAAATGCACCTTTACTGTAACCGTTTTACCCCTAAAATTTACTAAATTTCCGTTTTAATCAAGTACCTTAATGGTTATATTAGTAATGGTCTTAACGGTAACTGGAAAGTAAATGATGTTTTGAGGTGTTTCCACTATTTTATATACAGGAGGTACAGTGGGAAAAAACTGATGTATTGTATGAACCGGCTTATCATTATAGGGACCAGAAGATATGTTGCAGTTAATACATAAAGCATTTCATGAACTAAATTCGCCTTTAAAAGCTTATTACCAAATCCTAAAATTTTACCGATGGAATTGGCTTCTGAAAAATTAATATCTTTACTACATTTTAAAATAGTTTTTAATGTATTATTATTCGCTTCGAGTTCTAAATTTTTTTTTCATGTTTTTCTGTAACTACTGATGTATATCTGAAATTTCATAATAACCTGTTGGAATTGTTCAGTGCCATAGAAAAATTTATTGTTGTTTTCATCAATGTTAGGGATAACATTGAAAGTCTCGAAATTTGTTAGACCAATCACATATTGTGAGTTGTCATGTAGAAATATTGGAGGAATAAAATCTGCGCTAAGCACAGATTCTTTTCCCGAAAATGTAAAAGCGTAAGGCATCTTACATAACTGATTATATAGCAGAGATAACTGTGTGTTATATAGAAATTTCAAACACAGATGACCACACCTAAAAGAATGCGGGCTTTGTTCCCTTTGATAATTATAAGTGATTGTGTTATTATACCTATCACTAAAAAAATAATTAACTACATCGCTGGGGGGGTCGTAAGTTTCCATAGCTATCGAAATAATTTGTGTGCTTTTTTCTCTTCATATGCTGTCCAATGAGTTCCGCTACCCTGTTTACTGTCAAGATTAATAATGCCAGACTCATTGATTTTAATTTTGATTGGTAAATTGTCTCTCATGTATACTCCCCGATTTTTTTTATCTTTAACAAATCTGCAAACTTTAGTAAATCAACATTCGCCAAAGGTCGCGATGGTAGTTTCATCGGAAGTTTTTTTGATACGGTTTATAATAAAAATAACCCAGAGCCTTTAGATGATCTGGCAACTTTTTTAAGTTCCATATTGTGACGTTTTGCTTCTTGTAATACTTTTGCAGCATTCTTGGCATCAACTACGGTTTTCGCTATGCTGGCGCCCCCTCCGGCTAACGCACCTAATGCTCCCAAAGCAGGCAGCAAGAAAGGTAAAAAACCACCAATTTTTGGAGGACGTACTATTATACTTTTCTTACTACGTTTCGATTTTTTATGTTTTCTTTTAACACTGAAAGACATTTTCGACAAACCTTTTCCCTTTTTGAATAATTTCCCTCTTCTACAAAGTGCAAGTGCTAACAAACGCTTTAGTTTCATATTTAGGGTGTGTGATTGGGTTGAAAAATAGGTCAAGTATGATTGATTTAGGAAACTATTCGGCTATATATACACTCTTAAAGTTTGTTTTGTAATCTATAAATACATTTCATTTACTTAATTCCATTCACTTGTCATAATGAGGGTAACGCAACAAGCATTAAAGTTGCCGATTCAAAATTACGATGACATTTCTTTAGCAGAAAAGTTCAGCCGACACGGTGCTTTATTAGGTGATGAATGTAAAAGAGGTATGTTGGCTGGAGCATCCGGTTGTGGAAAAACAAATGTAATGGTTACGCTTTTAAAACATTCAAATGGATTACGGTTTGAAAACATTTACATCTTTCCAAGTCACTTAACCAACCCAAATATAAATATCTCAAAACATCTTTTGCAACCTATTACACATATAGGATATTTTGACTATGAAAACGGTGATGACATAGTTCCCCTTGACCAGATAAAGTCAAATTCAGTGATAATATTTGATGATATTGTTTGCTGCCATCAAAACATTATGAGAGATTATTTTTGCCTCGGCCGCCATAACAATGCAGATTGTTTTTATCTATGTCAGACTTATTCCTCAATTCCAAAACAATTAATTAGAGATAATGCAAATTTGCTTGTAATATTTAAACAAGATAATACTAATCTGAAACATATTTATGATGATCACGTTAATGTTGATATGACATTTCAGAAATTTAAAGATATATGTTATTGTTGGAAAGATAAATTCGGATTTTTGGTTATAAATAAAGAATTTCCATTCCAGGCTGGCAGATATAGAAGAGGATTTGATGTCTATATTTATCCGTAAGGATGAAAACAGTTTTAGTATTAATTAACTATTGATAAGGCAAACATGGATCAAACAGTTGCAAGACAGCTAATTCAAACAAGGAAAGCACTTAAACGAAAGTTGTAAAATCTAAAATCTGATGTTATAGAATCTGCCATTCAGAGAGAGAAAGAATTAAAACATATTACAGAACCCTTAAAAAGGCTGCTTTTAGATATTAAACTGGAAAGAAATGCATTCAAAGTGAAAGAAGAAGATTTGAGCAAGCCAGAAAAAACGTCTGTGAAATATGAGACAAAAATGAGACCGCGTCGCTTATTTCAAGAAGAGCCGTTAGGTGAAGAGGTATTTATCGCAGAACTTGAACAAGAACCGGAGCCTCCCGCTGAAATTAGCACAGCAGGACTTCAAAGATTGCTTACTGAACCTTCTTTTGAGATATATTTGGACCAATTTGCTCCACTACCTCGACAATACATAGAAGCAATGATAAGGGATTTCGATGATGCCTTTGATCATACGCATGGGATTAGGCATGACCTACTTTCAGATAAATTTTATATTGGAGACTCTGAAATTAATTTTGATAAGGAAGATATTGTTGTAAAAGGTGTAAGATATAAAGGAACAACAGGATTGTATGAGTTATTATTTAAAAAGAATCGACCACCATATAAAGTAGCAGAACATAAAGATTATCTTCATATTTTAGAAAGAAAAAATGCTCGCCGACGAAATTATGATGCAAATAACCCCAAAATAGGTAATCCCTCAAAGAAATATACTTCTATAATTGAACCTTCTGGACAGAGACCACACTCGGGTTCATTTCCTAGTAGAGTGTATGATTTGCGATCCCGAAAGGGTTTTATGAAATGGAACAAAAATCCAATAAACTTTTTACACTGGGATGACCCTAATGAATTAGTTGATAGACTAAAACTCCTCATTGCAGCTCAAAATGCTGGTAATAACGGTAACCACAATGAGATAGTTTCCCTAATTGAAGGATTAAAGGAAGTCCACATAATAGCATAAATAATAATTATCTTTCTTTGCTCTATTAGTGTCAATATGACTTTAGACAAATTTGGTAGAATAGTAAATAGAAATCTTAATTCAAAACTACAACAAAAAATAATTTTACTATATAATGGATATAAATCAATCAATAAAAACATCAATAGATGGTATTTAAATAATGAATCCTATGGAATAGTGTTTGACTACGCTGCGGAAATAGAAAAAAATAATTAAATCCGTCAACTGAAGTCATTATATATCTAAATAATACAAAAATATCTGCTAAAAAATTAGTTGGTGTGAAGAACTACACCTAAAATGTCCACTATCAATCTAAAAGAAGTAGAGTTCAAATCCTTGATGGCTCTTTTTAAAATAAATCATTATACAACTTATACAAACCTCAAGGTTAGTATATGTGAACGTGTAAACAGAACACTAAAAACCATAATGTGGAAGCAATTCAGCCTGCAAGGAAATTACAAATGGTTGGATCTCCTTCAAAAAATTGTATATTATAATAATAAAGTACACAGCACTACTGGTATGGAGCCTGCAGAAGTTAAGAAAAAACATAAAAAACATGTTTTAAAATATGCATTCAGTTATATGAAAACAGTTGATACGAAGAAAAAAAATTCGTGTTGGGGAAGTAGTTTTGCGGTTTGCGCATGCGCAACTCCAACTTTGTTATTAAGCGGTGTAGAGGTATAGTGTTTGGTGTCATGTTAATCGTCTTGATGAGTAGAATTCAAAAATAGGATACACGCATGCGCAGACCAACTTTTAAACTTTGATGTGAAGGAGACAGGAGTTAGATGGAGGTAAACAATGAAAACAAGAGAGACTATTTTTCAAATGTTTAGTAACAACATGTCACACATTTTATTAAAGTAGTAAATGTATTAAGTTACAAAGAATCTTCATAGTCGTCATCTAGGACATCTTCAAAAGTTGTTAGTTTCTGCAAAAGTTTTCACAGTTGTTCAAAAACAGTTTCACTCGGGCATTGTATAGCAAATATAGCAGGGTCAAAATGTGCCACCTTGTTTAAGATGTTGGTGAATTCGTTAAATTCAAAATAGCGTTTCTTACGGAAAATGTACAACATACCATTGGTGTGGCGAAAAAACGCTTTCGATTTTTGATGGAATGTCCGGGTAGAGGTCTGATGTAAAGCCAGCTTGTAAAGTTGAAAACCTATATCCATAATGGGTTACTATTTGATACATGTTGTCATCATGAAATAGAATGGTTTGACCCGCATCCGCATATGTGTTGACTGCTGTATTCAATTTTTTAATACTTTTAAGCCCTCTAGTCGCAAATGTAGTATGATAACGAAGGTGGAAACTTGGATAAGCAATCAAAAATACGCTGCCATTAATAAATACAACAATATCACGATTTGGTTTTTGATAAATAGCATCCACTTTTACCAGGTTGGTATCCAATCCGTGATTAACTTTGGAGCTTCATACGGTGCTTTCAGATTGTTTAAAGTTATAATCGAGACCCATTCATATAAAACACATACAACTTATGATTTATAATAAAGAACGTATTTATTCTATATATATATATATATATATATATATATATATATATATATATATATATATATATATATATATATATATAGAATAAATACGTTCTTTATTATAAATCATAAGTTGTATGTGTTTCATATATATATATATATATATATATATATATATATATATATATATATATATATATATATATATATATACACAAGCCGGGAGGCTCTGAATTCGTCGGTCTGGTAACGGCTGATTTTTGCGTAACTGAATTTCTAATTGCCGGGCTGGTAACTGTAGATGTTTGTGTTGTGGCGGTTGTAAGTTTGCTAGTACTTAGTGGTGGTCCATACAAATCCTGTATACTGCCTATATATCTGACCCGAAGTCCTAACTGATCAGTAACGATAGGATACATTATAGAGTTTACATCGTTGGTGTGTTGCAATCCTAAGGCATGACCAATTTCATGCGTCATAGTCTGCAATAAGCTGACTTTATCATCTGTAAATACGTTGGTGGTTTCTAACGACCAGTCTATATCAGAACTTATATGTATCTCACGAGAATCATCTCCTTTAGGTCTGTATGCGTGGGCTAAAACTGAACCATTTAGAGGGTTGTAACACGGTGTGTTGGATAAAAGAAAACTATGTGTGTTCAAACGCTATGACGATATCAGCCTGCCGAGCATTTAATGTTGTAGTGAAACGCAGATTAGTATGCTCTCCCCATTGGGAAAACGCCTCTCTTATAATATTTATTATCTCAACATCTTTAGTATGTGCATACCATTGTAAAGACCTTTTATTCCACTTGTTTTAAACTGTATTCAGTTCTTGGAGCATATCTTCCACACCACATCTTTTATGTTTAATCAACTCTAAAGAATCTTGAGTCAGATGCTCCCTATCTGTCAGGTTATAAGTGAACTGAAACTGTTGCAGTGCAGCTGTAATTTCCTCTTATGAATGTTTTTCGACAATTTGGCTATCAGAACCAGTTAAAAACAAATGCTCTGTCTTCAGCACTTATTTGAGATAGTTCAGTTTGTGCCTCATAACAAGACACAACAAACAGTAGCTTAAACATGATGTTTGCTTGCTGTCAGAGACTAGACTAACGCAGGTGACACCGTCAATTAAGGAATTCGTCGACGAGATTTACACAAAAACGTTAGAGTTTGCAGAAGCCAAAAGTGAATGGATGTTGGAGCGGCTAATGTGGTTAAAAATAAATAGTAATAAACACAGCTGTAAGCCGTAGAGTAGTGGCAACATCTATAACTTGTCGCACACACTCGTAAACTCATTCAAAAATTTAGTTGTCTTAGAAGTAAGACGTGCGTCAGTCTGCTCTTAAGTATCTAAGTGTTTAGTAGTGTGTAATGGCTACATTAAGTGATGTGTGTTACCAGCAAATTAAAGACAATTTCTGGTATGGTCTATTTGGAGACTTTCAAGTTATTATCGATAAGAACACTGCTTATTTCAATGCAACAAAATTGTGTAAAAGTGGTGAGAAAAGATTCAGCCATTGGTTGGAAAATAAGAAAACTAAAGAGCTGATTGCTTATTACAACAGTAAGTTAAAGGAACATTTGGGGAGCCGGAATATCGGCTCCCCAAATGTTCCTGCAGAACCAGCTCACTCAGTGTCACATCTCAACTAACACCGACAATCGCTACATCCGTGGTGGACTTTGGTGGAACACAGACCCCACAAGGGGCGGGGCTGCGCATGCGCAGTAACCGGGTGGTGGAGGGTGGTGGTTCCAGAACGCATCATCTATACCTACTTGGGGATTTTGTTCGTACAAGTAAACATCGTGAACTTTTTGAAAAAAGTTATACACCGAACTGGTCCAATGAGATTTTTCAAATAGCTGAGGTGAGAGTGACAAATCCAACCATGTATTATTTTGAAGATTAAAAATAAGCAATCAATTAAAGGAGGATTCTGCGAAGAAGAACTTCAGAAACTAAAATATCCAGGCATATATTTAATAGAAAAGATTATTAGGAGGAAGGGGGGTAAGGTATTTGTAACATGGTTAGGACTAGATAAATCAAATAATTCTTGGACACCTAAGGATACTTTTATATAATTTAAATTAAATATATACTTACTTTGTTTTATTTTTTTTGTAATGTAATTATTTATCTAAATAAAGAATTATTTACGACTCACAAATTTTCCAAAAAAAGTCCTATTTATAGATGAAGCGAATTTTTCGAGATATGGCATTAAGAATTTTCACACTAATCGTATTTGGGCCGTACAAAATCCTCTTGCTGTCATCGAAGGACATCACCAGCATACATTTTCATTTAATGTGTGGGCCGGGATTATTGGACATGGCTTAGGTGGACCACACTTTTTTTTCCAAATTGACTTGATGGTGATGTTTATTATAAATTCTTTGGAGATTAATTGCCAGAATTGATGAAACAGTGCCATTAAGAATGAGGGTTTTAATGTGGTTCGTCGCGCCAGGTTACTTGCAGTAGGTGTTAGAAATTATTTGGATCAACAATAGCCTGTCCGTTGGATAGGTAGAGGTAGACCTCACCCATGGCCAACCGGTTCGCCGGATCTGAAATCTTTGTAATTTTATTTCTGGGGTCACCATAAACAACTCTTATACTACATCTATTAAAACTCTGTATTATAAAAGTTTTATTCCGATTTACTCCAGTCCCGACATTTTACAACGCGTAAGAGACAATTAAGCACGTCAAGTAGATGGATATTTACTGGCTCATTGAGGAGCTTTTCAAAAATTTATTTGACTTTTGTTCATGTGAGTTCATTATTAAAATTTTTCAAATAATTTATCAAAATAATTATTATTCCTGTGTCGTCAATTAGGTAGTTAATAAAAAGAAAGTCTGTACGCAGCAAGTGCGTTATGGTAGTAAATTTTCCTAGAAATTATCTGGTACAAAGTTTTTTTTTTATGAAATGTTTATAACTTTTTTTCTTGCATCATAAAGAGCTAAATTTCGGTATATAGTTTACCTTTTATATCTTAAACCGACGTGCTAAATTTGGCTACCATAGCGTTCTTATTTCCTGGCTAACAAACTTATCCAGTTACGAAAGGAAGGCGTCTGCCAAATTTTATCAAAATCAGTCCCTCATTTTTTGAGTTATCTGTGTGATATATACGCGCATCCAGATGCACACACACGCGCGCGCGCGCACGCACACACACACACTTTTATATATATATATATATATATATATATATATATATATATATATATATATATATATATATATATATATATACAGTGTGAAACACACTTATCGAATGAAATTCATTACTCAGCAAAAAAATTGTTTTTGTGGAAAACGCTGAGACACGTGAAGTTTAATTTGGCGAACATTATCTTATAATCCTAGTTAAAAAAATTAAAATCCCGCCATTTCACCCCCACCACCTTATCAATTTTTTCATCACAATTCGATGGATCACATTTCTGAATGCGGAGATACCCGATATGTATGGTCTAATATTACTGTTTTCAATACAGGGTGGAAATTTAATACCGGAATATTAAAACAGTTTACCCTGAAATTCAAATTTCGAAAATGGAGTTAAAAAAAGCGTCCCTTTCTTATAATAAATGTTACAAATGTTCTCCATTCACTTGCTCACAACGAAATAATCTGCTGTGAAATTCTTCTCTAACTCTGTTCAACACGTCAGGCGTTACATTACGCTAATTTCTGTTGTTATTTTCATTTTCAAATCAGCAGGTTTCGTTTTATACACTCTGTTTTTAAGGTATCCCTATAAAAAAATCAAGAGGTGGTGATCTAGCGGGTCATTCTACGAAACCTCTTCGTCCAATCCATCTTTGTGGAAATACTTCGTGTAAACACTCCCGTACTTGAAGAGCAAAGTGGGGCGGTGCACCGTCTTGTTGAAACCATATCCTTTCATGGGGAATATTAGGTTCAATTACGTTTGGATACAACTCTGCTAACATTGGGACAACATGTTCTCTTAGCATTTCTAAATACCTTCGACAGTTTAGATTTTCTATAAAAAACAGGTCTAACTACGTGATCACCAATGATACCAGCCCAAACATTCAACTTCTAAAGACGCTGAGTGTGTGGAGTTTTCGGCAGCAGAGTATCTGCATTTTTGCCCGTTTACATCGCCCTCCAAAAAAAAGTTGCTTCATCGGAAAACAGAACGTCAGCAGAAGAAATAACATTTTTATATAACATGTCCAGCAGTTGTTCACAAAATTGCAGTCTTCTATCAGAATCACCATCAGTCAACTCTTGAACGTGTTGTTGTTTAGAGGAATGCATTTTTTTTGTTTTTGAGACACATTAAAACTGTTGATTGACTAACATCATTTTCACGTGCAACTTGACGGGTAGAAGTTGTTGGTTCTTCTTGAAAAGCTAATAAAATAATGAGTTTTACATCTTCTTCAACAAACTTGGGTCTCCTAGGCAGTGGTTAACGTGTCCATAATTACGAAATTGTGAATGTATCTTAGACACAGTTCCCTGGGTTAGTGGGACAAATCTGGATGTTTTTCATTAAATAGGTTAACAACTTGAGCCTGTGTTATACACATATCACCATACCCAATCAGCAATAATATTTCTGTTCGCAGAGTTTCAGTTAAGTATCGCATTATTAGACCAAAAATGAATTGGACTTATCGGAACAACATTACGACTAATTTATTAAGAGACCGTGCATTCAACACAATCACCACAAACAGAACTGTTTAATTTCACCTTTTACACTCCAAAAATTGGTAGTTAATAAGAAACGATTAATGATACCAAGTATATTTTAGATAAAAGACAAGATAAGAAATGTAAGATAAGAGACAGTGAAGAATTCCAGAGCAGACTATTTCGTTGTGTGCAAGTGAATGGGGAACATTTTGAACATTTATTATAAGAAAGGGACGTTTTTTTAAGTTTATTTTCTAAATTTGAATTTCAGGATAAACTGTTTAGTTTTAATATTCCGGTATTAAATTTGCACCCTATAGTGAAAACTGTAATATATATATATATATATATATATATATATATATATATATATATATATATATATATATATATATATATATATATATATATATATATATATATATATATATATATATATATATATATATATATATATATATATATATATGTATGTAATATATAACCATACATATGGGTTACCTCCGCATTCAGAAAAATGTGATCCATCGAATTGTGATGAAAAAATGTAGGGTTGCTATTTTAAAAAAAATTTTTTTCTACGAAAATTCACTAAAAGTGAAGTGGTGAAGGTAAAATGGTGGGAGTAAAATGGTGGGAGTTTAATTTTTTTAACTATGATTATAAGATAATGTTCGACAAATTAAACTTCACGTGTCTCAGCGTTTTCCACAAAAACTATTTTTGGCTGAATAATGAATTTTATTCCATTAGTGTGTTTCACACTGTATATATATATATATATATATATATATATATATATATATATATATATATATATATATATATATATATATATATATATATATATATATATATATACAAGGTTACAACATTTTAGTTGAAAACTCTTTTTAAATACGGAAAACTGCGTATAGTTCCGGGGTTATACGTAAAAAACAAAAAAATCGCCATTTTCTTAAATCCTTCATATTTCGGTCATTTTTCGCCCATTTTCTTCAAGTAAAAATGGGTTTTCCCGTTAGAAAGAAACGCCAAATCGAATGATGTGATTTATTTCGCAGTCTCATTGTCAGTTGCGCCAAAACGGTTGTCAACTTTTTTTCTTTTCGACGGAAAAATTCTGCACATGGTGGTATGGCATTCCTCATCATTCATTGATTAATGGCGTACTAATCCCAATTTCTGATAAATAAATTTTATAATAACAGTTCTTGACATTGCTCTGAAGTTTGTTCAAATTTGAAAATGGTACGTAGGGGAAAAACGGATATGTACGAAATATACATTTGTTCAGACAGATTCTCGTATTGCTTTTTGCCGTTTTTTCCTCTTCGTACCATTTTCAAATGTGAACAACTGGGTGTTGACCCACAACGCAGACAACCAAGCTGGAAAATTTTTGCAAGGATTGCTCTCGTGATGAGAAGTTCCGGTTGTGTTGCGGAAGCCAGAACCCGTTACATTAAAGAACCAAATATTAACACTGTGAATATTATGGCTTAAGTTCACATCGATCCTACAAGTTCAACCAGCAAAATATCCAGACAATGCGAAATATCACAACACGCTTCGTTGAAGATATTAAAAAAGCAAAAATATCACCCGCATAGATATCTTATTATTCACCATTGCCAGTGGTCCACTAGTCAGTCTCTAATCCAGAAGGACGTAGCGTCTAAGATTATATGGGCGGATGAAAGTTGATTCACGAACAACGGGCTATTTAACAAACGCAATCGTCATTACTGGAGTAGTGAAAATCCAAACATGCCCAGAGTTTTAAGACACCAGCAAATATTTAGTGTAAACATCTGGTGCGGAATCTTGGATAACAAAGTCGTTGGGCTCTATTTCATAAATCAAAGATTTAGTGGAAATAAATATAGAAATCTCCTTCAAAATAACTTTTGATGATTTTAGCCAAGAACTAAGTCTTAGTTCTCGAAGAGACCTATGGTACCAGCAGGATGGATCCAGCACCACCCCCACCCCCAATACTCGTACTGTTACTGTTATTTGAACCATATGTTTAGAGAACAGTTAATCGGCAATTGTGGTCCAGTAGCATGGCCTACAAGAAGCCCAGACTTGACCTCTATGGACTATTTCTTCTGGGGATATGTGAAAGGCAAAGTGTATTTGACGGGTTTCAACCACGAAGGTGATTTGAGAGGCCACATTCTACAGGTAATTAACTCGATAGATCTAGTCAGAATACGGGCTGCTACACAGGGTGATTGAGTACAAACTTGAATACAAAACAAAGGCATGCAATTTGTACACCGATCTTAAATAAACACAATTTAATGATCGATTTGGGACAATTTGTATTAATATTGTGTTTTGTTTGTTTTGGTTTAGAGTTAGCGTCGTTATACTTATATAAGTAACCTTCTAATTCCATAAGAAACATATTTTACTTGTAGATGTCGACAAATATATAAAGACCCTTCCCAGCGTAAAACTTGTAATTTCTTGCATTGAAATGCGGACTCTTAAAACAAAATAAATTAATTCTGCTCTGATGCATTATAACTGACATTCAGAATCAAAACAGTATTTCAAACAATGTTAACCATGGCAACCAAAGGCTATTTTATAAAATAAGCTAATATTAGAAATTGAGATAAGTACGCCATTTGTCAATGAATGATGAGGAATGCTATATCACCATGTGCAGAGTTTTTCCCTCTTTTCGAGTTCGCGAAAATTCATATGGTGTTCCAAAGAAAACGAGGTTGACAATCATATTGGCGTAAGTGACAATAACATTGCGAAATAAACCACAACATTCAATTTGGCGTTTCTTTTTAAGAGGAAAACCTTTTTGTTGAAAGAAAATAAACGGAAAATAACCAAAATATGAAGGATTTAAGAAAATGTCGATTTTTTGTTTTTTATGTATAACTCGGGAGCCATTCGGAGTTTTTCGTATTTGAAAGCAGGTCTCAACTAACCTGAATTTCCTGGATATGTTTGCTAATCTCTGATAATAAGGGAGATAGATGTAGTGGACAATGAAAAATTTGTAACCCTATATATATATATATATATATATATATATATATATATATATATATATATATATATATATATATATATATATATAATGTCTATCGTACACTTTGAACACATTTTGTATAATATATCGCACAGTTTGAGCACGGTGTCCGAACTAACTTTGTCATGTATAGCATTCTTCAAGCACGGCAAGTGTCCAAACTGTTCAATGGGACACGTAATGGTCAGTTTCGACACCTGTTACGTGTTCGTTTGCCTGAAGTGTCAGAATACCAAAATTGCAAGTTGTTCAAACAAAAAATTTTCAAATCGACCTGTATCTTCAGAAACTCGATCCCTTCAACAAAATTTTTAAATCTCGTAAATTATTATCTTCTCATGTTGATCAATTTTCATAATTAATAGTTTGCTTATTCTGTCAAAATACTTTCAACTTTTTTCATTTCTTAACTTCTGTATCTGACAAGAGTAAAAAATATCCAATTTCATTTACGTTCTCTGATTTAATCCGGAGTGTGTCACACAAAGGTCTTAACTTAGTATTAGCATTGACTAGCATTAGAATGTTAATGCTAATCAAGTGCATCTACTTCTTTCTAGCATTGACTAACTAGAACATAGACAGTGGATTCTATCTATGAACCTTGGGCTGGCTTGGCTATTTCTTACCATGTTGTCAATACATTTTTGAAGAAATAAGAGTATTAAGACAAATTATGTGCTGAGCAGTAACTCAAAATCTGCATAGGGGCCTAATATATATTATCGCTACAATATATTTTTTATTGTGCACTTTTTGAGCTTAAAACTCATATTTCAAAAGTTAATCTAGGTTAAGTGGATTGAATATGTAGTTTATCGTAGATATTCGTGACATACTCCTGATGGATCACACAATGAACAGTATGTAGGTATATATGTTTTTAAATGATATAAATGGATAAAGAATGAAAATACATTTCTAATTTTTGTTGTTTCAAACTTTTTTTCACAAGAATAATACATGGGTAAAAGAACAAAATTACAGCAATAAGTTCAAACAACCTAGAAAACTGAAATCTTTGCCGTGTGACTTAATTCGATAGTCAATCTCCAAACGGGCGTTGCGTTATTATATTGTGAATTCCAAGTTAAATCTTAGAACCTCGGTGGTTCAGTGGTAAGAACGTGTGCCTCTGAACTGAAGGGTACTGGGTTTGATCCCAGGATACTCCTTTCACTTTTTCAGTACAAACTGTAAAATTAACATCAACCGAGGTTCTGGCATTGTATTTAAGAATGTTGAATGTCTGCACGTTCCGCCCTTCGGAGGGGGCGTAAAGCCGTCGGTCCCGTGTCCATGCGATGTTGGGCACGTTAAAGATACCTACCCTCCTTACAGAAAGGCAGGGGTTCGGCAAAATTTTCCAGGATAGTGAGGTGAAACTGCTCCCTGGCGTCGGTGATTGGCCATAGTCGCGAAAATAGGCCGACGTTAAAGAAACAAAACACACACACACACACACACAGGTTTAATCGTTTGCTATTTATTTGACTTGTCGCTGAAATGAAAACTAATAATATAACTAAAAAGTTCCAGAATGTATTGCATTTCACTTTATGTACAAGTACAACGGAAAACCAAGATAGAGTATTGGTGAATTTGCAAATTATCCAACAGACAGTTTTAGACAAAGCTTACCATCTTACATGCAAGTTGTATTTTTACCTTATGGTTATGTTCCAATGCTATGTGTAAGGTGGTTGGTCGGTAGTGGAGGCGGTTGTAATTTCTTGGGAGTTGTAACCACAACATTTATTATGTCGTTTTATGCATGTAAGACTCGATGCATTTTCGAAACAATTAGAACCGTAGACCGGTTTCGCTCTCATTAGAGCTCTTCAGTACGGCATACTAATTGCAGTAAAAATGCACCAAAAATAATACGGCTATCGTATAGCCAGTCTTAAAACACTCAGTAAGTGGTGGACACAAAGTGTCCCATTCTCATGGGCCAGGGCTGACAATTTTCTAAATTGTTAGTTAGCTGTATCCAGTCTCTATTTTATTAACACTTTGTGTTATTTGGAGCTGGCCTGACAGCATACTACTTGGTTCCGCAACTAGGTGGCGGCACGTTCACCACTTACTGAGTGTTTTAAGCCTGGCTATACGATAGCCGTATTATTTTTGGTGCATTTTTACTGCAATTAGTATGCCGTACAGAAGAGCTCTAATGAGAGCGAAACCGGTCTACGGTTCTAATTGTTGCGAAAATGCATCGAGTCTTACATACTTTGTCTCTATAATGGGGTAGAAATGGGCCAGGGCTGACAATTTTCTAAATTGTTAGTTAGCTGTATCCAGTCTCTATTTTATTAACACTTTGTGTTATTTGGAGCTGGCCTGACAGCATACTACTTGGTTCCGCAACTAGGTGGCGGCACGTCCACCACTTACTGAGTCGTTTTATGCATACATGCTGGGTGTTTTAAATATATATCAGAAAAAATATATAGGTTACCTACATATTCAGAAAGATGATTGCGGAATAATCTGCAAATTTACAAACATATTTTTTAGCACTGCCAGACACAAGTATCTGAAAATAAAGTGCTGCCAAGCAATAAAACGGCTATCAGAAATTACTAAACTTAACGCTTCTTATCACTTAAAGTGATTTTGGAGCTATTTCTGAAAATTTGCAATGATATTTCCTGAGTATGCTAGAGAAATTATGTTTGTTACATAGCATTTCAAGTAGATGGTTCAAATCAAACTTTCAATAGTCTCTATCTAATATATTTAACTTTTGTCATACAGTTTGGCCTGTCACAGTGGTCACTTTATCTTTATACCTAAAATGTTATTGTAATTGCACGTTATATCGTAAATAAAAATAGATAAATTGACTGAAATTTAAAAAATCATAGTATAAATAAAGGACTTTAAAAAAACCTATAATAAATAATGGTAATTCTGTATTGTAGACACTCAGAAGTAAACAAAGAAACGGGTAGATTCGGAACGCAGAAATGAACGGGCGACGATGTGCATTGTTGCCACATGAATATTACCAACTGTCACTTTAAATAAAGAAGGAAATCAAGGGGTAAACATGTTTTCATAATATAAATAAATGATAATGGGACGTCATCGACATACATCGATATATGACATATATTACGGAAATCAGTAGGAAAACGTAAATGTAAACAGTAAAATTTGAGCCTCGGTGGTCCAGTGGAAAGAACGTGTGCCTCTGGACCCAAGAGTACTGGGTTTGATTCCCAGGTTTCAGCAAATATTGCCGATCTCACTTTAATTCTAAAGGTGCGTCAGAAAATTGTTATTATTATTAGAGAGCACATCCGGACAGCCGGGTTCCTTTTAGTTCAAGGTTATATTTGAATGGATGGCTATAAAGCTGTGTTGCAGAGTTCCGATATGGTAGCAGGTTTTAGCCTTAGCCCTTGTTAATAGCGGCAAACCTTTTATGTAGCAGAATTGGTGGAGAACAAAAATAATAATTCACAAAAAAAAAAAAATTGGCTTATAGAGGTAATACATTTATAAGCGCCTGCCTCCTAAATCTTGGGAAATTCTATGTGAATACATAGCAAATAGTAAACTGCAGTGAGGGGTTAAGGAGTCGCGGGCCAAAGGACTCCAGGGGGCAAGCTGAGGAAGTGGAAATAACAACATAAACTCCCGATGAAGCTTTCCCCAAGACCGTCATGCGCGGTAAAAATCCGCATCCTGCACGAGGTGACCCTGCTAATAACTAAACATGACGGATCTAGACAAGGAGGTCGAACTAAACTCCCCCAATCTACGGTGTCACGTGACCCGTGCCTATGGATGGATGGCACCAGGGCGATGGTGTCGTGAACGGAACCTCTGGAGTACCAGGCAACCCTCCAGAGTAACCCGCCTTGCACCACACAGGGGGTTCTGATGGTGTGGACAGTATTTCCCCCATTCTCGTGGGAACAACATGAAGATTATAAATACATATAAAACCAAAACCAATGAGGCTCGAGGAGTGGCTCCGGCTACAGACTTGAGCCTTGAGTCTATCCCGGAAACGGAGACGAGCCAGGGTGCGGCAGCGGACTCTGGAGGTCCCACGACCGGCGTAGATACGGGGGATCAGGGGGTAGCTTCGGCCAGAGACCTGTCCCCGACACCCAAGCTGGAGGCTGGGTCCCACCGGAGGGCGGCGAGCTCCGCGGACTCCGGGGGCCCCTCCACCAGTGAGGACTCTACTGTTAGAGTAGAGGGACTGCCCCGGCAGTCCAAGCGTCTTTCCGGGGCGCAAAGAAAGAAGCTCCGGAGGGCGCAAAAAATGGCGGCCGGGACCTGGACGGTCGAGAAACCTGTAAAGGCGCAAGAGGGGAGTGCGGGTCAGAAGAGGACGCGCTCGAACTCTAGCACGCCCACTACAGACAGACGTTCCAAAAGGGCCAGGGTGCCTGTAAAGGCGCAAGAGGAGAGTGCGAGTCGGAAGACGCCGCGCTCTGGCTCTAGCACGCCTACTACAGACAGACCTCCCAAAGGAACTAAGGCCGGAACACCGGCGCAGACTGGCTCTTACAGGGAGGCTGCGGAGGGCCTCGGGATGGCGGTGATTGACAGACGCCATCCTGAGGTCACGCTAGACCAGGGGAAGGCGGACCTGATCCAGGCTGCGGTGGTAGCTGCAGTGGACTCTCTTCAGGAAGGGGAGAGCCCGCCTCAGTTCCACCGGACGCGCCTGACGGGGGGCATCCTCTGGATAACCTGTGCCGGCCCGCAGTCGCGGGACTGGTTGCGGAAAACGATCGGGGGCCTCGGTCAGATTTGGGAGGGGGCGGACTTGACAGCCGTCGAGCCCAAGGAACTCCCAAAGAGACGCAAGGTCCTCGTACGGATCCCTGACACCGTCCCGCAGGAGACGGTGATCAGCAGACTTAAGATCCAGAACCCTGAACTGGGGACGCAACACTGGTCGGTTCTAAGCAGGAAGGCAGAGGAGAAAGGACAGACGCTCGCCTTCTCGATCGACCCGACATCTTACAGAGCCCTTGAAGGAACCTCCTTCAAGGCATTCTGGGGCATGGGAAGGGTTAGCTTCCGCCCACTGGGGAAGCAATTAAGGGTTAATGGGACTTAGGTTCCTTCAGGTCAACCTCCAACACAGTAGGGCAGCCACGGCCGGACTACTAATGGCTCTGAGGAACACGGATGTGGCCCTCATCCAGGAACCGTACTCCTACAAAGGAGAGATCAAGGGACTCGGCGGAGCTAATGGAAAGCTCATCTACAGCAGGTCCAGCGAGAATCCGAGGGCCTGCATTTTTGTCAGGGAAGGGATAGAGTTTCTCCCTCTAATGAATTTCTGTTCCAGGGACCTGGCAACGATCAAAATCCGATGTGGAGGAGCGGATGGGCTGAGGGACATTACTGTCGCGTCAGCCTATCTGCCAGGGGACAGCACGGACCCTCCTCCACCCAACGAATTGGAGCAGCTGATGGTGGGTAGCAGAGCAGGTGGATGGCAGACCATCATCGGCATGGATGCGAATGCGCACCATGAGTTGTGGGGTAGCTCGGACACAAACTCTAGGGGTGAGGCACTTTTACAATTCTTTATGAAATTTAATTTAGACATATTGAATAGAGGTAATAAACCGACATTCGTCACAACACGGCGTGAGGAAGTTTTAGACCTAACAGTTTCCACCCAGTTTCTGGGTGACTTTGTTAAAAGCTGGGCTGTGTCTGGGGAAGTGAGTAGCTCAGACCACAGATACATCCGGTTTGAAATCGCCAAAGTCGAAAGAGAAACGGTATGGTACCGGGACCCCCGCAAGGCGGACTGGGAAGCCTACAGGGCAGACCTAGCTGTGGAACTGCGGGGGGTTGAGAGGGCCATAAGGGATTCAATAGACCTCGAGATTGCAGCAGTCCAATTGCGAGACGCAATTACCTCGGCCTATAACGCCAACTGCCCCCTGAAAATGAGGGTGTCCACCAGGAACGTCCCATGGTAGAACGAGGACCTCAGGCAAAGGAGGACGCAGGTTCGTAAGCTGTTTAACGCGGCCAAAAGGTCGGGAGCATGGGATGAATATAGACAGGCCCTATCGACCTATAACAAAAGACTGAGGGACGCCAAGAAGGAGTCGTGGAGGAGGCACTGCGAAGAAGTGGAAAACACGTCCGAGAGTGCTCGACTACACAAGATCCTGTCTAAGGGCCCTCAGACTAACATAGGCTCCCTTAGAACACCCACGGGAGGCTTTACAAGCTCGGGGGAGGAAACTATGGAAATTTTACTCCAGACGCACTTCCCCGGCTGTAACATAATAAACCAATCACCTCCGGACTGGGAACACTCAGAAATAGAGGCGCCTTATAGGCGGGCATCTAGAGTAGACTGGACAGTCGCTAAAGAGGTGGTTACCTGGAGCAAAATCAGATGGGCCATTAACAGCTTTAAGCCATACAAATCGCCGGGATTTGATGGAATAATGCCCATCATGCTCCAACAGGGGATAGATATACTGGCGCCGGTGCTTACCCTCATTATGAGGGCCAGCCTGGCTCTGGGGTACATTCCGAGGGCATGGAGACTGGCCAGGGTTGTATTTATTCCTAAACCTGGGCGTCCAACAGACCAGGCAAAGTCCCTGAGGCCAATAAGTCTCATGTCCTTCTTGCTGAAAACAGTGGAAAAACTGCTCGACCGGCACATTAGGGGCGGTGTACTGGAAGCATATCCTCTACACTGCGGACAATATGCATACAGAGCAGGATTCTCAACAGAAACAGCACTGCACCAACTGGTGCTGAAACTGGAGAATACGCTGGAGAACAAGGAGGTGGCGCTGGGGGCCTTCCTAGACATAGAGGGGGCCTTTAGCAACACCTCGTTCGGATCGGTTCTGGCAGCTGCCCGGGAGCGTGGAATAGAGGAGACCTGCTGCAGGTGGATCGGTTCCATGCTCAGGGACAGGGCGGTGTTCACCTCACTCGCGGGAGGGACTCTGCTGGCGGGGGTCGCGGCGGGGTGTCCGCAGGGGAGCGTTCTGTCTCCCTTGCTCTGGTGTCTAGTCGTGGACGGCCTGCTGGGGAGGCTCTCGGGAGGGGGGTATGAGGTACAGGGCTATGCGGACGACATTGTCATCATAGTCCGAGGAAAGGTCACACAGGCAGTGTGGGAGCGTATGCAGACTGCACTGAAAGTGGTGGAAGGGTGGACGGTTGATCAAGGGCTCGGGGTGAGCCCCGAGAAAGCAACCGTCGTGCCGTTTACGAGGAGGAGGAAGTGTGAAAGCCACAGAACTCTCACTCTATACGGTAGGAGCGTTCCAATGGCCAGGGAGGTAAAATATCTTGGGGTCGTATTGGACTCTAAGCTAACCTGGAATGGTCACATTGGAAAAATACTGCGTAAGGCAGTCATGACCTTAGCCGTCACTAGGCGGCTATATGGAAAAACGTGGGGACTAAGACCTAGTATGGCCCACTGGCTGTACACAAGGGTGGTCAGACCATCGTTAACATATGCGGCACTGGTCTGGTGGCCTAAGGTGACACAATCCAGTGCCAAACAAAAACTAGGCAAGATCCAAAGGATGGCTTGCCTAGGCATCACAGGGGCCATGTCTTCAACCCCAACAGCCGTCATGGAGGTGTTGCTGGATCTACCCCCCCTACACTTCGTTATTATGGGAGAGGCCAGGCTAGGACTATACAGACTAGCCTGCAATGGTAGACTGAAGATCAACCCAGGCTTCAGGGGCCACTGCAAAATTCAGGAGATCGTGAAGGAACCCATGCGTGAAATGAGGTCAGACTTCGCGAGCCCGCGAATGTGCAGGGAAAACAACTTCACAGTGGAAATCCCTGATCGCGGGGCATGGCGGGAGGAGACACCGGGCATACCACGGGACGCGCTCGTCTGGTTCACGGACGGATCTGGCGGGGAGCGTGGGACGGGGGCAGGTGTTTACTCGGAAGGACCGAGGGTAAGTCACAGTATTTCCCTCGGAGCCCATGCAACGGTGTTTCAGGCCGAGATGTACGCCATCCTGCACTGTGTGCGGGAGAACAAGAGGAGGGGCTACACCAACAAGCGGATCCTCATAGCCACAGACAGCCAGGCAGCCCTTAAGGCACTAAGTAGCCCACGGGTAAATTCCTGGCTGGTGAGTGAGTGCCGAGACGAGACGAGCGACCTGGCTGGGCAGAATGAGGTGACCCTCATCTGGGTGCCGGGTCACTCGGGGGTCAAAGGCAATGAAGAAGCTGACAGTCTCGCAAAGAGGGGGTCAGCAGAACCATTTATGGGACCAGAACCGGCTCTGGGCGTGTCAAAGAGCACTGCCAGGGGAGCCATTAAGTCCTGGGTCAGAAACCAACACAAGGTGTACTGGGCGGACTGTCCAGGGCTCAGACATGGGAAGTCAATAATTGACGGACCCAGTTCAAAGAGAGCTGTGGAGCTGCTAAACCTTAGCAGAGGACAGCTCAGAAACACAACAGGTCTCTTGACGGGACACATGGCCGTCAAGAAACACCTACATAAAATGGGGCGGTTCGAAGGGGACCTCGCATGCAGACTCTGCGGCGAGGGGGAGGAATCAGCCCAGCACATCTTGTGCGAGTGTATAGCTCTGGACCGGAAAAGACAACTGATCTACGGTCACTCTAGACCGGAGACAGAGCAATATAAAACTTCACCCTACCAATCGCTGTGCAGACTAGTTCAAGGCACAGTGATTTTGGAATGGGTGGAGTAAGACTAGGGGTATGCACAATCAACCAAGGGTTGCGGTGCTATCGGGGCGGCAAGGCCGCGGACGAGCCCTGAGGGAACAAAAAAAAAAAAAAAAAAAAAAAAAACTGCAGTGAGTCAACAAGACAAGAAGTCAGCCGTGTTCATTTTACGATCATATGAGAAAGTCGACTTTACAGTATCTACCTATTAGGTACGATGTTGCTTTCTCTCTACGCATTACTACTTTGATATGCGCAAGTCTACTTTATATCAACTATCAACGTAATGTTCAACTTTTAGATTTTGTACCTCGTACAGTAAGCCATCTCCTAACGTCGCCGTGTTTCATTATAGGGTCGCAGTGTATGTAGGCAAATACTTTGTTTAACGATGAAACTGATTCGTTATAACGTTGTTATTATAAAAGAAGTATAAAATAGGACGTAAAAAAGGAGTACATCATATAAGGTGTAAGCATGTACATAACACATATGTAAATGAATACTTTTTTAAAATAATTTTGCAGTCACAAATATGTACATGTGTTTGTGCATTATATTCATTCCCAATGATTCGTTTTACGTCGTTTGATTTAACGTTGCCGTGGGTAGATCCCTAACTAGAACGTTAAGCGGGAACTTGCTGTACCTGTAGAGTATATGATAACTGTCAGGGACGAAAACCCCTAAATATATGAATATAATTATTTTATAATCGACAGTTGTCAGTAGAAATTGCTTCATTACCATGAAACATTGCAAAATATGTATGATAGCAGCATCAGCAACTCGCAACGGAAATTGCTTCACTGCCGTTTTTTATTACTCATTTAAGGTTGGAACCTAACATAAAAACAATCACTTCAAAGGGAAACCTATTTTGAGCCATTTTTTCGGTTATCTTTATCACAGTTGTCAGTAGGATTGCTTTATTACCACGAAACATTGCAAATTTCCAAAATATATCGGATACTGCCTGCTATGAGCATATACATAGTTGTATTTATCATCAGCAATTTGTAACGGAAATTGCTTCATTGACTTTTTTATACTCATTTAAGGTTGGAACCTAAAATAAAAACAAACACTTTGAAGGGAAGGGAAACCTATTTTGAGCCATTTGTTCGGTTATGTTTAGCATCGACAGTTGTCTTTAACGTGCCCAACATCGCATGGGCACGGGACCGACGGCTTTACGCACCCTGGGAAGGGCGGAACGTGCAGTCATTAACTTGCTCAATCACAATGACACAACCTCTGTTAATGTGTTACTGATTTACTGAAAAGTGAGGGGGGGAATCGAACCCAGTACTCTTGGGTCCAGAGGCACACGTTCTTTCCACTGGACCACCGAGGCTCAAATTTTACTGTTTACATTTACGTTTTCCTACTGATTTCCGTAATATATCTATATGTCGATGACGTCCCATTATCATTTATTTACATTATGAAAACATTTGTTCACCCCTTGATTTCCTTCTTTATTTAAAATGACACTTGGTAATATTCATGTGGCAACGGAGCACATCGTCGCCCGTTCATTTCTGCGTTCCTAATCTACCCGATTCTTTGTTTACTTCTGAGGTGTCTACAATACAGGACCATCAAATGGGATTGTATTTCACAAGGAGACATCTGTTGATTAAAACTAGGTTTGTGTGGTGTGTCCAAAGTCACTTTAAAAGTGGTTGGTCATGTAGAGGTTCCCATTGCGCCATAACCTTTGTTAACAATGGCCGATTTTACCATGCGCCAATAGCTGAGTTTAAAAGCTTATCTGCTGACCACCGATACGCTTAAACGGTTGGAGACAGATGAATCAGATGAACGCACTGTTTGCTTCAAGCACTATTTTCTGACGTTTGTCATTTCTCTTCAACAAATTCGCAACAGTTGAGTTCCAACAGAAGCACCGCGGGCCTGATGAACGCATTCGTTGACACAACTATTGAACTGCTGGCGCAGGCGGTTGTATCATAATCAAAGAATATTAAAATTCGTTTACGTTAATATGCTTTGTTCTAATCGTAAGGCGTGTCATAATCGTAAATCCTAACGGGTACAAGAAACTAACCAAAGAATGCCTAACTGCGCCATCTGTAAATGGGATAGATTAACACAAGAACATAGGAATCTATTAAGGAGTTTTCTAGAAATCTGTTACAGAGAATTAAATGTCTAGAACAACACTACACACAATAAAATAGAGTGAGAAATTATGAATATTAATTTATATGATCACTCATTTGGCGATTTTGATTTACTTCAGCTATTGAAAGCAAAATACTAATACTAATGAAAATCCAGTTATTATTCAGTCTATCAACGTTGTGTGTACCTACCTAGTTTTCATTATTTATCGTCGTTTAAACACGTACTTACACACGTTTTTTTTTAAATTTATTTTCGGAAGTCAATACATTTTCTGATGAGTTTTCACATTATTTGCTATTTGCTTTGAAATGAGCATAAGCATAAAAACATAAAATATTAATTCAAAATTATACTTGTCTCCATAATTACCTCCATCTATGACGTAAAATTTTATCCAGTAAGTAAATGCAGAGAATGGTGATTTTTCACCTACAATGATTCATAGAAACTGATTTGATCCAATAATCCTCATTTTACATACTGTACAGCGAGATTGTTAGTAAATTTTGTGATATACACATCCAGAATATATACAAAGTGTATAAGGTGTATGAAGTGTATAAGTGCTCAAAGGGTACCATATATATATATATATATATATATATATATATATATATATATATATATATATATATATATATATTATGACTTCCTCAATTAATACAGAATCCGAAAAAGTTTTCATAAGTCAATGATTTGAGAGCCATTTGTCTTTTTGATTGCCTATTCTGTGCCTTTTTGACAAGAATTTTTCATCTCTCACTTGGCACTCCTGACCCATATGTTACGGATCGACAAGTCCGCTGTCAATCAACAGGTTGTCATGGACCACATGTATTACATTAAATTTTCACTTCAATTATAATAATTACCATATTCACAAGATTCACTTACTGGTTGATGTCTCTAATTGGTTCTTCATTGAGATTGGTATTATTCGCCATTGGATCACCTATTTGGATTTTATTACTGCCACCATTTCATTGGGGCAATTAATTGATATCGGGATTATTTTGGATAGCCCTTTGTGTGGAAAATTTTCTTCTACCTTGACTATTATTGCTTCATTACCCTGTCATCTTATATTAAGGCAGTTTAAAATCGATTGCTAATTACACTTATCCGTTTCACTTTCGCAGTTCCACACTTAATATCTTTTACCTCACCTCACCGCAGTTTATAATCGAATGTTTCTTTAACTCCCATTGCCGCAGTCTATGATGGAGTGCCTTTAACTCACATTGTCGTAGTTTATCATCGACTGCCTCCTATATTTCCCTGTTTTGCTTAAATATCTACCCTTCTCTCAAAAATTTGGATGCAGGCTGTGCAATACAAAGTTCATCAGCCCTGCTTCTTGCCACTGTCCAACTTCTTATTAGTTACACTTAATAAAAAACGTCCCCGCGTTTCACTGCTAACACTGTGTGTCTTTTTAGAATTTATTGACAATAAAAAATGTTTACCTTAAATCACTGTGACTATACCTACTCTACATTTACTTATTCACTAGGACCAATTAAAAATTATTTCCTTTAAACAAAATACTATGTATAAAAACAAAGAATTGTTCTGTGTTCTTTATATTATAACGATTTTTACTAGTCAACCAAAACAATACAAGTAAAAACAAAGCATTGTTCTGTATTCTTTCAATCCTCATGATATTGGTGGAAACTTGGATAAGCAATCAAAAATACGCTGCCATTAATAAATACAACAATATCACGATTTGGTTTTTGATAAATAGCATCCACTTTTACCAGGTTGGTATCCAATCCGTGATTAACTTTGGAGCTTCATACGGTGCTTTCAGATTGTTTAAAGGTATAATCGAGACCCATTCATATAAAACACATACAACTTATGATTTATAATAAAGAACGTATTTATTCTATATATATATATATATATATATATATATATATATATATATATATATATATATATATATATATATATATATATATATATATATATATATAATTGAATGTGACCCCGTATGTGGGTTATAGGGGTCCTAGTTCGTGCTCATTTGAAGAAATTTTTTGTAAATTTAAAAGTCGGGATTTCCCCATTAGTGAATTTTTTCTGCGAAAATTCACTAAAACGAAGTAAAATTGTTTTTGTTCTATTTCGAAAACTTTGATCACATTCGTCTTCAAATTAGGTGACGATACACCTCCTTCATTTTGTTAGAACGGTTAGGAAACATCCTGTATATATTATCTTTCTCAAAATTATGTTGAGGAAAATCAATTCGCCTCAAACTATAAGAATTCAAATAAATTTTTAAGAACGTTCGCTTCCGTAACGTACTTACTGCACCAGGACTGTTTTATTGCATAAATCTTGTTTTTACTTACGTACATATTGAGTAATTTTGTAATCTCAGGTCGTTAATTGTGTATTTTCTCTTTATACCGTATTCTATTGCAAGCGGCAAACCCCTTATCTAGTGGGCTGGATTACATAAATCTTAAAGAAGCGAGTTTTGGCCTATCTCAATAGCAGTATTGGTGTAATCTTCGTTCAGGTAAACAGATTTTTAACAAGTGTATTTGTAACAGTCAGTATTCCAGTTTTCCCGATTGCGTGATTCAAAGCTCAATTTTATTTTGTCAGTCGTCAATAGATAAATCAAAGAGAGCTTGAAATAAATCATTTATTGTGTATTGTGCTTAAGCTGCACCGCCCAATAAATAATACAGCGCGTCGCTTGCGTGAGATATCTAACCTGCTCCATTAATACTACGTATTAGGTAAAGCCCGATATATTTGATTAATAACTTGTTTTAAACCATAAGGGTTGTAATACATTATCACCTGTCTAGAAAACCTCGCACCAAAATTGTCTAATACCTCTATAAAAGTTACGATATGAGATAGTTTAACTTGTATTATATATATATATATATATATATATATATATATATATATATATATATATATATATATATATATATATATAGATATATATATATAAATAAATTATTTCAGCAAGTAAGGTTTCACCCGTAAAACCTCTACAGGTGAAAGACATATTAGAAATATTAGAAAAGATACTTGAGAGTCGCTAAATGGCCTTAAATAAGTATATTTTTTTCGTGGGGCATTTTTGTCTTAAGGGTCTGAATACCAATCAAATTTACAGGTTTACTTGAACGTATGAATTGTTACCCAATTTATTTTCCAAAAAGTTTAAACGTTTCATTTGTGATAACGTCAAGTGTAAGCAGGTAATCCAGTATAAGCATTTAATAAAAAAAACTTGGTACCAGATCATTTCTAGAAAACATCACTACCATAACGCACTTGCTGCGTCCAGACTTTCTTTTTATTAACTACCTAATTGGCACAGCAATTATAATTATTTTGATAAATTATTTGAAAAATTTCAATAATGAACTCACATGAACAAAAGTCACATAAATTTTTGAAAAGCTCCTCCATGAGCCAGTAAATATCCATCTACTTGACGTGATAAATTGTCTGTTACGCGAAATAAATTGTAACCCCGGTTTACGGCTTTAAAATTAAATTTATTTATTTATTCAAAGCTTGATGAGTTACAATTCATTAAAAAAATACGAGAACTGCAAAGACGCAAGGCTAAGTCTAATACAGAACTGATTAAAATTATAAATCTACACATATTTCATAACTTGGGTGGTATGATGCCGATCATGTGACATCAGGTCATTGGTGTGGAAGTTTACAATAAAAATACTAAATTGCAATATTAAGGTTCACAGAGTTAATGATCTAAATAAACTTGTTAAATTAGATATACGTATTATAAAGGAAACATTTATAAATGCTGAAATGCAGAATTGCATAAACTATACTATAATGTAAATTTATAATTAGATTTAAAATATTCCTATATACTTATTCACAGGGCGATTACATAACTCTTCCATGCCCAGGTGAAAACATAGATCTTAGTGACCTAGTTTTTCAGGTTAATGTCTTCTAAGGGAATTTCTCTTATCTCTGAAGTTGACACTTCACTTGGCACTCGGTTTATTATAATGTTTCTATATCTGTACAAACAAAACATTATTGTGTGTGTGTGTTCCCTTAAGTTTGACCTTGGAAGATTTCCATTAGTCACAAGACATTGTAATTGGCTACCTAATATTACTCTCAGATTTTGGTTTATTAACGATGATATAAAACATTATTATTATAAGTAATATGATATATAAGATAATAGTCCATATGCTAAAACTTGAATGAAATAGTGGTACTTTTATAGTTTGTAATGCATCTTTCGTATGCTGCATGTGGTGTAAGATGGGCTGTAGCTGATCGAGGTTGACTGGATCTAATTTCAGCGGTGTCATTCTTGCTATTTCTTTCTTGAAATTTAGTTCACTCATTTTAATTTTTGGAATCTCCAAATGTGTAATTTGTTTCAAAGAGCTTTTGTAAGATCGAATAATTTGTTGTCCAAATTGTATCTGGCAATTTTCGGGAATACCAATGATGTATGCACCTTCTAAGATAACAGTAACTTTGTTATTTGAGCACTTTTTGTTGATTATAGTTTCTTGAGGAAACACTGCAATCCATTGATCGTCGTTTACTTTCTGTATTTTTGGGTGACTAAGTTTAGCGGGATGCTGTATACAATTTTCGTAGTTGTGAGAAAATTGCGTAAGTTGAATCTCACAAGGGCTGTCTTCATTTACTTCTTGGGTACTCTGTGGCAGACAGAGATATTCTGCGGCACTAATTTCTTTGCATGGGCTTCTTGATAAACTGTAGTATCTCTCGTTTAGGATAAGGTATTTTTGATGTGGAATGATAGTATGGAAGGTTAAATTAGAATTTTTTATAGGTACAGAATAAAGGTGGAAATAATGATAAGATACTGACTCTGTTAAAGGTAATTCAATAACAAAAACTAATTGCATTGACTGATAATAAGATTTCACATTAGCGATATTTTCGTAGACTTGAATAGTGTGTTCAGAAATTTCATACGGCAAATGTGGTTTATTTTCAAATGAGGATATTTTGTTAAGTTCATTAAGTAAATCCTGTGATTATATAATAGAGGGATGAACAACATTTAATTTGGCAAATGTGATGGCATCTAATAATATTTCGAAAGCTTCTTTCATAGCAATGGTACCGCTAATCATTTGCATAAGTAACATTTGAATGGTTAAGACAGTCTCTATATTTTCAGTTTTTATATCGAGTCTATTTATGTTTTCAGTATCTCAATTGAGTTGAAATTAAAGCTGAATTTGATTACTAGTTATTATTTATATAGTGTTATGAAATTTTTCTGTTTCCTCTTGATTTAACGAAATTTACTCTTTCAACATAAACCTAACGTTATCTTGATTAAGTGATAATTGTTCAATAGCTTTGTCTTACCGTTCGGCATCCTCTTGATCTAGATTACCCGTTATTGATTTCCAAACTGTTCCTAGGCCGTTGATTAGACCTCTGCGTTTTCTGTTCGTATCCGAAAGTGAAAGCTGTTTTTGCAGTTTTTCTGCTTCTGCTATATGATAAAATAGTAGGTTTTGATAATTATCTATTTCGTATGTATAGTTGTCTCAGAACCGTATTTTAGGCTACTCTCGAGTTTCTTTTATATACTTCAATCCGTTTTTTAAAGGTGGCATATGAAAGGTGCTATTTATGCTCCAATAGTTATGTATATTTTGAGCATTTCCAAGTTTGATGGGCAGCAGGCCAGGGTTGTTTTTGATCTTCGTTATGGCTATCTCTTCCGTGTTGATGGTCCGGCAGATTGCGATGAATCTGAAACAATATGAGGTCTTTTCAATTTTCTCAGTGGTACTCTTCTTGTGGTATTGGATTGTTGCACTATAGCTTGATTATCTCGAATTTTCTTAATTTTAAATGGACCATTGTATCTTACTCTTGTCTTATTCCTTAGCTCGTCCTTTTGGTACACCTCCATACCTGGTTTAAATGGGTGTGGTATTAAGTATTCATTACTTTTTGCATGTACAGCAATTTTATGATCCTCTAAAGTTTCTTTTACCTTTTCATATGTTTTGTTTAAAAGTTCATGGTGTTTTTAAAGATATTGTTCATAAATTTGCATTTGAGCTTCCTGATCAAAAATCTCGCGACTTGAACTATGACCTAATAAGAGACTGTAGAGTGTAAAGTTTGTTGCAGAATGTATTGTGGTGTTATACGCTATTGACGCATATTTTATTAAAGAGGTTATTCTTTCTTTCGGAAATTTTTGTTTTAATATTCTGATGTGTTCTAGAAGAGTAGAATGCATCCTTTCAACAATCCCATTTGAATGAGGGTTTCTCGGTGTTATAAAGTGAGGTTTAATTTTATGTAAAGTTAACAACTTAAGTACTGTATTGTTCGAGAATTCACTTGCATTATCCATACTGATCTGTTCTGGAACACCATAAAATCTAAAGAAGTCAATTAGGGTGTCGGCAATTTCTATAGCATTTTTAGATTGTATCAGAAATGCCTGTGCAATTTTTGAAAAAGCGTCCACAAATGTGACGTAATTATGACCTTCTATAACAAATGTATCTGCATGTATAATTTGCATGGGTCTACTGGGTGTATTTGTAAGCATCATTTCTATCTGAGGGGGATGTCTGTCGTACTTGGCTCGTTGATACATTTCACAAGTATCTATAAAATGTTTCACTAATTGCTGCATCTTTGGAAAATAATATCGGGTAGAAATGTGTTTTGTAGTTTCTATTATTCCACGGTGGTTTGTCTTTCCTGAATGATAAGCGCCAATTATTTCCTGTATCTCATCGTCTTCTATTAAAGGTATTTTGTGTTTTGGACATGATATTATCTCCGGTGCGTTGTCGTTAAAATGTTTTATGTACACTCCACTAAAATCTTTGTACATAGCGTCGGTGTCGAAATTGAAATATTGTTTTTTAGTCGACCCAATATAATTTATAAAGAATTCTAATATTTCTTGTTCGTTATTATTGCGGGAAATTTGAACTAAAAACTTATCCCGTTGCCCTACTCTCACATGTTTCACTGTTCTAGGGTTATTGAGGACTGTTGTTATAAAATATTGATTTGGTTTTGATTCGATAGCATCTTCGGATATTTTAATAGCTTCTTTTGGTTCTAAATTAATATTAGAATGATCACTCTCTAAAAGTACGTCTTCAAAAGGTAATCTCCTTTGATAAACGGTGGGTCTCAAATTTTCTCGTACAGTCCTGGGTGATGACGTATTTAATTCACGATCTTAGTTTCTCTCTTCTTTTTTATCGACATTTGCTATCATTGATTATTTATCGTTGTCGCTATTTTCTTTCGTTAAAGTGTTGCGTTGTATACGAGATAAAGCATTTGCATTTGTGTTGTACTTGCCTCTTTTATAAATTATCTCGTAATCAAACTCTTCTAGTTTCAATCGCCATCTGACGAGTTTCGAGTTCTTTTAAATTCATAAGCCATACAAGCGGTGGTCGGTGTATATATAAAATTTACGACCAAACAGATACGGTCTGAAGTATTTTGTGGCCCATACTATTGCAAGTAATTCCTTCTCAATCGTAGAATATTTTTGCTCAGAGTCATTTAATGTTCTTGAGGCATAACAAACTGGGCGGTCTGAACCTATGTTTCCTTGGCTTAGTACGGCTCCTAATGCGACGTTACTAGCGTCTGTTAGAATAAATAGTTTCGTAAAATCAGGGTATTGTAAAATCGGGTCATTTATTAGAATTTTCTTGCATGTTTCAAAGGCGTTGATAAAATCTTCGGTATGTCTTCTTTATGCACCCTTTTTAAACAAGCTGTAAGATGTTTTGTTAATTTCGCAAAGTTTTTACAAAATTTTCTGTAATATCCTATTAAACCTAAAAATCCCTTAATTTCTTTTCTATTACGAGGTAATGGGTACTTAACGATAGCTTCACTTTTATCTGGGTTCGGTGTGACGCCGGCACTGGTAATTTTATGCCCCAGGTATGCTACTTCTTTTCGCAAAAATTCGCTCTTGTCCAATTGTATTTTTAATCTTGTTTGTCTTAGTCTTTCAAACACTTCTCTGAGTCTTTCCATATGTTCTTGGAGTGACGTTGATAATATTACTATATATATATACCCCGTCGGAACGGATAACTGAGGTCTGCACATTCCGAACACCCTGTATATACACCCTGTATGCGCAGAGAACCCTTACACCCTGTATACGCAGAGATATCTTATATTACGAGAAACACCTCTTGTGTAACATAGGAGTGATGACCACATTTGGATCATCCTGTATATGCATCCCCCTGTATACACACGGGGCCGATCTGTATTCACAAAACCTTCTAGCAAAAGAAGGTCCTGGAACATTCTGGAATAGAACGCTCGAGAACAAACTGGAAGGTGCGACGGCTATATAAAGGCAAAAGCAAGCCAGCCAGACAGACAGTTCAGTTGAGTGAGATAATGTTGAAGTGACTAAAAGAAGCAGTAACTAGTGTGAAGTAGAGACCGTAGTTTCAGTATAGTGACTTGTGTGCGTGCAGATTAGTAACCAGTGTAAGGCCAGATAAACTAAGTGTTTTGTGAGAGAGACATTCTAGAACTTATATTGTATCCATATTTAGATAGTAAATAAAGTTTTGTTAAAATTTAAAGTCTCACTTATCCAGAACCCGGAGAAAACGCAACAATTTGGTGTCAGAAGTGTGGATAAGTGAGTGAAGAAGTGAACAACTAAGCTAGCTGTAAATGGTAAACACCAGATCGACTGACTACGACGAGATGGCTGAAATCAAATAGTTGATGGACTTACTGAAAAGACAACGCGAAGAAGACAAAGAAGAACGCAAGAAGCAACGCGAAGAAGACAAAGAAGACCTCCGAAGTATGTTCCACAATATGAAAGTCGATGTAAAAGAAGAAATTGAACAGATCAACGAACAAATAGAAAATGTGGACAAGAAAGTAGAAGATGTGGAAAATGCAATAGGAGTGGTGAACAGGAAAGTAGAAAATGTAACAGATGATTTGAATAAACAATGGGAAGAAGTTGAAGGATTGAAAGAATAAATAAAGGTCATGATGAAAGGCACAGGAATCAGACATAAAGAACTGACAGAACAGGTGATGGGTCAGACTGATAGAACTCAGCCAAGAGGAGTTACTGGAATGTCTCCAGTTCAAAATCGTCCGGCAGAAGATATGCCAGCTGTGCAGCAGCTTCATGGAACCTTAAAGCCGCCGACTTTTGACGGAGAAACATCGTGGCCCATGTACAGGAGGCAGTTTGAGGCGGCAGCCCTCAGCAATGGGTGGAGCGAGCAACAGGCAGCAACTGCTCTAATTCTCTCGCTTCGAGGTAAAGCCCTAGAAATCCTCCAGAACATCCCGGAGTCGAAACAGCAAAACTACTTAACAGTGATACAGGCCCTAGATTTGAGATATGGTAACAAGTACATGAGCCAGGTCTACCAGACACAACTAAAGACAAGGGCCCAGAAGCCAAATGAGACTCTGCAAGAATTTAGTGCCGAAGTGGAGAAACTTGTGCGACTGGCATATCCCCAAGCCCCAGAAGAATTTGTCAACCAGATCACCGTCCAGACCTTCATCGATGGGGTACTTGACAATGAAATGCAACAAGCTTTAAGGCTCGGAAGGTTCAAAACACTTACAGACTGTGTAATTTATGGCTTCGAATTTGAAGCAGCGAAGAATGCACCTCAACCTCGCCGCAACAGGCTGCGCGAAGTGAAGGAGATAGAGAACTTTGCAGACACGACAGCGGAACTAGGGCAAGAAATGAAGTTGATAAAAGAAGCCATAAGCAAGCTCACTGTACCGGTTGGGTCACGTAGGACGAAAGCAGATTGGTCAGAGATAGAATGCTACAAGTGTGGTAGGAAAGGACACATAAGTAGGCAGTGCTCACAAACCCAACAGGTGGCTCGCAGAAGACAAGAATACACCCACAGGGAGCGCCATCAGGGAAAACGACCTGACGGCAGTGTAGGTGGGCGACACGTGGCATGCGAGACCCAATGCCCCAAAGTCAGGGTCTCCACTATCCGACGCTACCGCGAGAGCCTCGTTATACCTGGCAGCATAGACGGAAGACAATGCAGTTTCACCATCGATACTGGCGCCACTAGATCCGTTGTACGCCCAGACATGTTGCCAAATATGTCGGCACTAACGACCAACAAACAGCCTGTGTTGGAGACAGCGAAAGGAGATAGGATACCCGTGCCTGGGGAGGCCATTGTTTACATTAAGCTGGGCAGTACTGAGCTGCAGGTAAAGGCTGTCGTCGCAGAAATCGTCGACGAATTTATTCTGGGCTTGGATTTAATGGAAGAGTTCGATGTCCTTTCAGTAGACTTCCAGAATAAGATCTTGAGAATCGGCAACGAAGAGTTGTATTTATCTCCACCAGCAGGCGAAGCTAATCCCAGGGTGAGACTTATTGTCGACGAAGATACACGGATTCCTGGTAACAGTGAGAAGATTGTGAGAGCCAGGCTAGAGGAGAAACTTGATGGTATGTCTGCTCTCATAGCGGAGCCCCTAAAAGATAGACATGATGGTGCCCTCGTCGCACGTTGCTTAGTAGACCCGAAGAGGACAATACCCATAAGAGTGGCTAACGTACAAACTAACAGGGTCGCACTGAAGAGAGGCGAAGTTATCGCCACTTGCGAACCCATTGACCGTGTGACTTTGTCCAAAAAGGTGACACCCACTGTATTAGACAGAAGACTGCCAGTAGAGATAGTAGAACGGTTCAAGAATTCATGGGGCCAATTGAACGACATGGAGATGGAAATGGCCCTGAAGTTCATATTGGAGGAGGCCGATATTTTCGCTAAAGATAAAATCACAGGTCATACGAGTCTAGTGCAACACAGAATTAATACTGGCGACGCAAGACCAATTAGACAGCCGCCGAGAAGACTGCCTTTTGCCAAACAATCAGAAATCAAGGCGATGGTTAACGAAATGCTGGAAGATGGTGTGATCGAGGAGTCTAATAGCCCTTGGTCGTCCCCAGTAGTTTTGGTCACCAAGAAAGACGGCACTATGAGATTTTGCGTGGACTATAGGAAGCTGAATGATGTCACCAAGAAAGACAGTTATCCCCTGCCCCGGATCGACGACACTTTGAACACTTTGGCCGGATAAAAGTGGTTCTCTACATTAGACCTGAAAAGTGGCTACTGGCAAGTAGAACTCCATAAAGACGATAAGGAGAAGACTGCTTTTTCAACCGGAAATGGGTTGTACCAATTCAAGGTCATGCCATTCGGCTTATGTAATGCTCCCGCCACCTTCGAGCGACTAATGGAGTTAGTGCTGAGAGGACTTACATGGGAAACATGCCTGGTGTGTCTCGACGATGTCATGGTGATTGGAAGGACTTTCGATGAACACCTGTCGAATCTGAAGCAGGTTTTCTCCAGGCTGAGAGGTGCCAATCTGCAACTCAATCCCAAGAAATGCGTTCTCTTCCAGAAGAAAGTGAGTTTCCTCGGACATGTCGTTTCTGGGAAAGGGATAGAAACTGATCCAGAGAAAATAAAGGCAGTAAGAGACTGGCCTGTGCCGAAGAACAAACATGAGGTCAGAAGTTTTCTGGGACTTTGCAGCTACTACCGACGCTTTGTAAAGTACTTCAGCAGCATTGCGAAACCTCTACATAGCCTGACTGAAAATAAGGCCGAGTTCATCTGGTCACCAGATTGCCAAGAGTCTTTTAGAGAGCTCAAACATCGTCTTCTCACTGCTCCTATACTGGCTTATCCTCAGGACGAAGGACTGTTCATACTGGACACCGATGCTTCCCAGTATGGCATTGGGGCAGTACTCTGGCAGCTCCAAGCCGGAGAAGAAGTTGTGATAGTCTACTTCAGCAAAACGTTCGGAAAAGCAGAAAGAAATTACTGTGTAGCCCGGAAAGAACTGCTGGCAGTTGTAAGATCCATCGAACATTTCCACAGCTTCCTGTACGGAAGAACATTCCGCGTGAGGTCGGATCACTCTGCTCTGCAATGGCTTCTGAACTTTAGAAATCCCGAAGGACAGATAGCCCGATGGATAGAGAAACTGCAGAGCTACGACTTCCGGATTGAACATCGAAGAGGAAGAAGTCACGCCAATGCAGACAGCCTGTCAAGAAGACCATGTTCAGTGCATGAATGTAAATTTTGCGAGCGACAAGAGAACAAGGAGATCGACAAAGTAACTCATCAGATCAAACAACTGGTGACAGAACAGGAGAATAACACCGATCTAGACGTAAATCTTGAATACATCAGAGACGCACAGAAGACAGATCCAGACTTGATAAATATTAGAGAATGGCTACAAAAGGGGAAAAGACCTGAGTGGCACGATGTGTCCCGGTTTGGGGCGGAGGTTAAAGGCTACTGGCTACAATGGGACTCCTTGTGTCTAGAGAATGACTTGATCACTCGAAAATGGGAAACTGCCGATGGTAGAGACTGTATATACCAGACCGTTGTGCCAAGTGAGTGCATAGACAGTGTTCTTCAGGAGTTACACAATAGTAGAAGTGGAGGCCACTTTGGGGTCCACAGGACTCTCGCCAGAGTCAGAGACCGCTTCTATTGGATAAACTGCCGAAAAAGCGTGGAAGAATGGTGCAAAAGATGTGACCAATGTGCTTCAAAGAAAGGACCAAAGACCCGATCCAGAGGAAAAATGATGCAGTACATCTCAGGTACACCGTGGGAGAGAGTTGCCGTAGACATCGCAGGACCTTTTCCAATCACAGAGTCTGGGAACAGATACATAATGGTGGCGATGGACTACTTCTCGAAATGGCCTGAAGTTGCGCCGATCCCCAACCAAGAGGCAACGACCGTAGCAGAAGCCCTGATGGAAAATGTCATATCACGGCATGGCGTACCCTTGGAGATTCACACCGACCAGGGCCGGAATTTCGAATCAGAGGTCTGGAAGAGCCTAATGGACTTGCTAGGCATAAAGAAAACAAGAACAACGCCACTCCACCCTCAATCAGACGGCATGGTAGAACGGCATAACAGGACCATCAATCAGTATCTTGCTATGTTTGTCGACGAGAATCAGTGAACCTGGGACAAGCTGATACCCCTGTTCCTCCTAGCTTACAGAAGCTCTCAGCATGAATCTACCGGCTACACTCCATCCATGATGTTGACCGGCAGAGAGATGCGGTTACCAATCGACATGACGAGACCACCACCGAACGAGGACATAGCGAGTTACAGCACCATGTATAATGCTATACTGATATCTCGTGTCAGTAGAGTAATAGGATCGAAGCAGTCGTTCAACGCGGAAGTACTGAAACCGCTGAATAATCATAGTCATCATAATTATTTAGTTTAAGTTGTTTTATTTTATAATGTTAGCTAAGCATATTTGACTTTATATATACAAGTAAGAGACAATATTATGTTAGAATTTATTACGAGTGTTTCAACATTAAACATCGTGTATTTCTCCTTTGTTTTAAAATTATAATTAAACTTGTTGTAATTTCGAAATAAAGTTTTTTTTGTTTTGAAGTGCCAAAAGGGCACTATCCAAACTGGCGCAGTCGTTAGTATAGGTTTAAGTGTATTTTTGACAAAAATCGCAAAGGTACACGTCGATTTTTATCGTTAAAAACCTGTAACCTACAAAATTTAAAGTGACAAACATCGTCAACGAGGAAGGACATCATCGCCAACCTCAACAGCAGAAGCCACCACTAGCAGAAGACAACACAGCCACAAAAGGAAGGACATCATCGCCAACCTCGAAGGGCCAAGTCAAGTATAGATAGAAGTGACCAAAAATCATCAGCAAAGAAGGACAACATTGCCGACTTCATAATTAAGCATATGGAAAAATTATTGTGAGTAATTTTCATTATCCTTTATATATTTATCCCATAAATTGTATAATTGTGTATGTCTGACTCAGATAAAAATTTTAAGAACATTTCTAGACAAAATATTATTAAACCAGCCAAATTTGTGTTAAATTTAGAAAATAATTTTACGTTGGAAAATACAAATATTAAAATGACTGAACAAAACGTTACTGCACAAACCAAAATTGAATCTTATCATATTAATGCAATTCCCAGTTATGACGGGGATCAAGTCACTTTGGCATTATTTATTGGAGCTTGTGAAAATTTCTTATCATCTTTTGTTGATACACAAAATTTAAATAATGACCGAAATAATTGGATACTTAGAATAATAGTTAATAAACTAGAGGGAAGAGCAAAATCTTTAATAGCTAGTAGAGAAGATGCCACAAATTGGCCCCGAATAAAACTTCTCTTACAACAATATTTTTCAGACCAGAGAGATGAAGATTGTTTAGCTAGAGACTTAATGTTACTTAAACCTAATCAAAATGAAACGCCCTATCAATTTGGTATGCGGATACAAGATGCTAGAAGTTTGCTACAAAGTAAATTAAGATTAACTATAGATGATAACAATATTCGTTTAGTAAAAAATGAAATTTATGACAAAATGGCCTTGCAGACCTTTTTACATGGACTGCACGGACAATTAGGACTTGCAATTAGATTACAAAAACCGATACATTTGGAGCAAGCTATGGCGTTAGTCGTAGAGGAAGAAAATTTCCAATATGGCGAAAAACAAATGAAATATATGCATACTAACACACATAATAAAAACAGTAATAGTAACAATTTCCAAAATAAACCATTCCAAAATAGTTTTACTTCTCAAAATCTAGGTAATTTTCATAAACCATTTTCTAGAAATCAACCATTTAATCAAAGACCATCAAATTCACAATTTTCGAGAAATAATTTTCCACAACTAAATCCTTTTGAGAGAAAACAAAACATTCAACAACAGAGACCTCATTATCAACCTGCTTCACAAAATTTCGCAAGAAATTCTAATAGAAATGTTTTCCGACCCAACCCTAATTTTGTTCCGACTTACAAGCCTACCCCTATGGAAACGTCGACCAGAAATCATAGACCGACAAATACCATACCTAATACACAAAACAGACGATATACGAGTGAGGAACTTTATCATCACGAAGTACAATCTGACAGACCTATACAAAACAATGACTACAAAGACACAAATTTTAGTCAAGGAAATTATGAATATAATGAAACAAATTCTGAATATTATGAACCTGATAACTTTTCAGAACCTTACCCTGAAAATTATTATGAACCTAGAGATAATTTTAATGATTATACCGAACGTGAAGAAAATTTTCATTCGAGCCTGAATTTAGATCAGAACAGATAATACAGGTTAATTTAGATAATTGCCCAAAACTACCCTATGTAATCGTGCCTGGTATAAATTTAAAATTCATGTTGGACAGTGGTAGTACGAAATCTTTATTGTGCCCATCTTTAGCTTATACTTATTACAAAAATTTTATAGAAAATGAATATTTTCAAATCAAATCCGTCCATCAGACAAGTACACATAACGAAATTGCAAAAATTCCCTTACCATTAATGTTTAACACAGGAAAAGCAAAATATAAATTTTACATTTTTGATATTAGTAACCAATATCATGGTCTGATTGGCTCTGACTTATTACAAAGGTTAGGAGCCAGAATAGATTTTAAAAATAGAAAATTAATTACAGATAAAGCAGTAATTCCACTTTATTTGCCGTCTGAACAACATAATACTTATAAAAGAACGTATCAAAATTTTAAAATTGAAATAGAAGCAAGAACAGAGAAAATTATTAAAATACCAGTTTCTTGTTCCACAAATACTGGCGTTTTATCGAAATTAACATTGCGACCTGGAGTAGAAATACCAGAGTCATTAGTTAACGTAGATCAGGGTTTTTCATATGTGAGTGTCTTGAATAGTACAGACAAACATGTACAAGTAATATTAAAATCGCCATTGAAACTTGACCCAATTACGGAAACAGAATTAAATTTCACTGAAAACATTGACGAACACATGGACGTAGATTTCTCAGGGATAGAATTAGAATATCTTCAAAATCAAAATTTAGAAAAACTTAGACTTGATCATTTAAATATTGAAGAAAAAACAGCAATTGAAGCTTTATGTAGGGAATATAAAGATATATTTTATTGTGAAGGAGTCCCTCTCACATTTTCACATCAAATAAAACACCATATTAGATTATCTGACCCGGACCCAGTTTATGTAAGACCGTATCGCTTACCCCATGTTCAACAAGAAGTTAAACGACAAGTAGACGACTTACTAAGACAAGGTATAATTCGACCATCCTGTTCCCCATGGTCCAGCCCTGTATTAGTGATTCCAAAAAAAAAGGACAGCAGTGGTAAACAAAAATTTCGTATGGTAATAGATTATCGTAAATTAAATGCCAAAACTATCCCGGACAAATATCCTCTTCCTAATATTTCCGACATCTTAGACAAACTCGGACGAAGCCAATATTACACCACTCTTGACTTAGCTTCTGGTTACCATCAAATTGAAATGGCACCAGAAGATATTGAAAAAACGGCCTTCTCCACGCAGTTCGGCCATTTTGAACATATGCGCTTACCTTTTGGAGTAATCAATGGGCCACCCTGTTTTGAGCGCCTAATGCAAAATATTCTGAGGGGTATACAAAACGAAAAATGTTTTTCCTATCTAGATGACATCATAGTATTTTCAACTTCCCTTCAGGAACATATTGAAAGACTAAAAGACGTATTTGAAAGATTAAGACAGGCCAACCTAAAAATTCAGCTCGATAAAAGCGAATTTCTAAAGAAGGAAGTAATGTATCTTGGGCATATAATCACAGATCAGGGGGTGAAACCTAATCCAGATAAGATTAAGGCCATAAAACAGTATCCACTTCCCAAGACCCGTAAAGAAATCAAAGGCTTTTTAGGTCTTGTAGGGTATTATCGAAAATTTATACGCGATTTTGGAAAATTGACTAAACCACTAATTAATGCCTTAAGAAAAATGCCAATATAAATCATGACAAAGATTTCCTTGAGTCTTTTGAAACTTGTAAAAACATTTTGATGAATGACCCTATTTTACAATATCCCGACTTTACAAAACCTTTTATTTTAACGACAGACGCTTCAAATGTAGCTTTAGGGGCAGTGTTATCGCAAGGACCTTTAGGTAGTGATAAACCAATAAGTTATGCATCTCGCACCCTAAATAATAGTGAACAAAAATATTCGACTATAGAAAAAGAGCTTTTAGCTATAGTTTGGGCGACTAAATATTTTAGGCCATATTTATACGGACGTAAATTTTACATTTACACCGATCATAGACCATTAGTTTGGTTAATGAAATTAAAGGAACCAAATTCAAAATTAACTAGGTGGAGACTAAAATTGGAAGAGTACGACTATGAAATTATATATAAAAAAGGAAAATATAATACAAACGCTGACGCATTATCTCGCATACAGGTAAATGCTCTAGATGATGAGATTTCATCTACGTTTAATAATGTAGACAGTAATGAGAGACGTTTACAGGACTTTGACCGTGAACTAAATACACCTCCTTTAAGTATGATATTACCACAGCCGACAAATGAATATATACCACCTATGACTCCACCGGAAATGCCTTTTATCCCAATCGAAATTCCTAATAGTCCAAATTCAGAAGATATCCCTTTAAGTGAACTAAGACGCAATTTACTCGCACAAATACCAACTGAAAACTCGGACGAAAGTGATCATTCCCAAGTAAATGTTGAACCGAAAAAAAGTATACAAATATCTGAAAATCCCATTGAAAAACAACCGAATCAATATTATATTTCCCCAGTAAATTATAACCCTAGACCAGTAAAACAGGTAAAAATTTATAATCAAACTAAATACTTAGTGCAAATTCCTCGACAAAATAATAGAGACCATATTGTTAAATTTTTACGAGATTATACCGTTTCAAATAAACGTTATTATTTTAATTTTGAAACCGAACAATTATATAAGGACTTTAGTAATATTTACACTGAACTATTTAATGATAATGGCCCTGAAATAATAAGCTGTCCGAAACGTAGAATTCCTTTGGCCGACACAGCTGATATTCTAGAAGTAATACAAAGTTATCACACCTCTAAAACTAATCATCGTGGTATTAATGAGACACTTAAAGAAATAGCTAATAAATATTATTTTTTACACATGAAAGAAAAAGTTACTGAATTTATAAATAATTGTGAAATATGTAAAAGAGCAAAATATGACCGTAACCCACCTAATATACCTTTAATGCTTACAGAAACTCCAAGTAAACCTTTCCAAATTTTACATATAGATACATTTATAATTGAAAATCAAATTTATTTAACTTTAATTGATTCATTTTCCAAATTAGGGCAAGCAGTAGCTATTAGTAGTAAAAATCCGATAGAAACCTGTAATGCCTTAATTCAGTATTTTTCTTACTACGGAACACCCGAGCAAATAGTAAGTGACAATGGTTCAGAGCTATGTTCAGAAACTGTTAAACAATTATTTAATTTGCACAAGATAAAAGTTCATTTCACCACCCCCAGAAATCCAAATTCTAACGGTCTCATAGAACGCTTGCATTCAACTTTATTAGAACACATACGCATATTACGTCAAATTTATCCAAAAGACCCGATAACAAAAATTATGTGTTATGCGATTATGGCATACAATCATTCCATTCATTCAGCCACAAATTTTACCCCTTTTGATATTGTCTTAGGTCATACTTCTAGTAAAGATGTGTATGATATAAACGATCAACAAAAACTCTTGCAAGAATACCTATTACAACATAAAAATAAACTAAATTTAATGTACGAAAAAATTAAAGAGAATTTAGAAAAAAATAAATTAAGAGTTGTGTCCGGCAGAAATTCCAAAGATGATACCGCTTTATTTAATAAGGAAACGCATGTCTATACTAAAGTAGATAAACGAAATAAAAATAATCCAAAATTCGAAGGTCCATTTGAATTGATAAAAGTTACAGATAAAAATGTTGCATTAATTAGAAAAAATAAACAAATAGCTAAACGACACCTACGAAATCTAAAACGACCTAATGTTTCAGGTCAATCCTCTTCCTCACCCATGTCCTTGGACAGGTAGAGTTTAACAGACTGAATGACAACCCTGGACTGCTACCCCTAAAAATAGGAACTATGCAAAACGCAATCGATAAATGGACATTGATTAGAACGATTGAACTACAACCACTTTTACAAGACTTTAACTTTTTACAAAACACATCCTATCACCTGAACATCTCTATACAAAACTCCCCTTATAATGAATCCTATTATGAAGAACTACGAAACTCTCAAAATGTGTTATTCCATGAAATAAGTGAAACTAACAAAATTTTCAAACAAATTATACCATCAAGTTTAAATCGAAAAAAGAGAGGTTTAATAAACGGACTCGGAACAGTAATTAAGTCAATCACAGGAAATTTAGATGATAATGATGCTAAACGTTATGACTCAACAATTTTAGAGCTAACTAGTAACCAAAATAAATTAGAAATAATTCAAAAAAATCAAATGTCACTAACAGAAACCGCTATTACCAAATTCAATCAAACAGTTTACATTTTGACTAACAATCAAAAAAAGATAGCAGACCGTATTGAATTTCTAACGAAAAATTTTGAAGCTGAAGACTTAAGACAGGATTACATGGACATAGTAATCATAGCTCAAATGCTCTTTGTTCAATTAATTACCGAAATAACGGGAATTAAAAATATTTTGGAGACTTTAGTTAATGCAATAACGTTTGCTAAATTAAAGACAATGCATCCCTCTATTTTAGAAACAGATGATTTATTGATAGAGCTTAATAAAATTCAAAGACATAAAGTAAATTTGCCATATAAGGTAAATATAGATAATATGGCCCTTTATGAAGAAATAATTACTATTAAAAGCTATTACAAAACCACTCAGTTAACATTCATTTTAGATGTACCTTTGGTTGAGTCAGCATATTACGATTACTATCATTTATATGCCTTTCCCATTCGTAATAGTTTGACCCACACATTCCTAACATTAATTCCCCATTCAAAATACCTTTCCTTGAATGATGAAAATTACAAACTCCATGATGGATCATGTCGAGAGGTCCGACCAACTGAATTCCTGTGTCAAGCTCAAACAATGAATCACATCAGTCCAAACAGCCCTTGTGAAATACAATTAATAAAGTTCTCCACCCAGTATAACAATTGTGAGCATCACCAAATGTTAATAGAAGATGTGAAGATTCAGAAGATCAGCGAAAGTAAATGGATTATCATCTCTCCAGTAGAAAATATAGTCAACTACAGATGCAGCGATGACCGTAAAATCATGGCCATAGATGGTAGTTATCTGGTAAAAATAGAAGAAGGCTGTGAGGTAAAAATCAAAGGACAAACAGTAAGTTCTCATCAGTCTGAAATTAAAAAACTTTTCTATGTACCGTTACCCGAACTCAAATTTAGTGAACTGTCCATGAACTCAAAACTTAACATTGTGCCTTTACATCTAGAATCTATAAATTTAGATGAATTGAATTTAGTGAAATCCCAACTACAGCATCAGAAGGAGTTACTACAAACAATAAGTGTTCCTGTAATTCATACTTCGATTAGTGTTTTTACTTTAACTGTTTGTGTTCTTTTATTAACAGTAGCATGTTTCTGTTTTTGGAAATTTAAAGACAGAATAACCAGTTCCGCCGTCGAGTCCGAAATCGTCAACGAACTTAAGAAGACCCACGAAGTTCCCCTGGAGGACATCAATTTCAAGATTTAGGTACCCTAAATCTCATCTGGCAAGGGAGGAGTTACAGCACCCTGTATAATGCTATACTGATATCTCGTGTCAGTAGAGTAATAGGATCGAAGCAGTCGTTCAACGCGGAAGTACTGAAACCGCTGAATAATCATAGTCATCATAATTATTTAGTTTAAGTTGTTTTATTTTATAATGTTAGCTAAGCATATTTGACTTTATATATACAAGTAAGAGACAATATTATGTTAGAATTTATTACGAGTGTTTCAACATTAAACATCGTGTATTTCTCCTTTGTTTTAAAATTATAATTAAACTTGTTGTAATTTCGAAATAAAGTTTTTTTGTTTTGAAGTGCCAAAAGGGCACTATCCAAACTAGCGGACCTAGCTACGTTACCTGAGTATGTCGCCGACCTAGAAGGAAAACTGCGCACTATACACAGATGTGTCAGAGATAGGCTCCTCTTAAGCAGTGACCGGATGAAGATGCGCTTGGATCGCAGAGCAACACCCCATACATTCAAGGAAGGTGATGCAGTGTGGCTGTACCAACCAACAAGGAGAAAGGGCCTCAGTCCCAAACTTCAGAAACCATGGGAAGGGCCATACTTGGTGACTAGGAAAATTAACGACCTAGTCTATAGAATCCAGCTGTCTCCAAGAACTAAACCCAAAGTTGTTCACATAGAGAGGTTGAGTCCCTATCGGGGCAACGAACCCCCATGTTGGCGTCCGGTAAATACTGTTCGGGACGAACAGTCTTAAGGAGGGGGGCAGTGTTACAAAGCACTTCAATAGACGCAGGTGCGGTGTTGCCACATCTCCAGAATTTCCCCAACACCTGGGAATTTTTGCACAATCTGGCAACAGAGTCATTTAATGTTCTTGAGGCATAACAAACTGGGCGGTCTGAACCTATGTTTCCTTGGCTTAGTACGGCTCCTAATGCGACGTTACTAGCGTCTGTTAGAATAAATAGTTTCGTAAAATCAGGGTATTGTAAAATCGGGTCATTTATTAGAATTTTCTTGCAGGTTTCAAAGGCGTTGATAAAATCTTCGGTATGTCTTATTTCTGCACCCTTTTTAAACAAGCTGTAAGATGTTTTGTTAATTTCGCAAAGTTTTTACAAAATTTTCTGTAATATCCTATTAAACCTAAAAATCCCTTAATTTCTTTTCTATTACGAGGTAATGGGTACTTAACGATAGCTTCACTTTTATCTGGGTTCGGTGTGACGCCGGCACTGGTAATTTTATGCCCCAGGCATGCTACTTCTTTTCGCAAAAATTCGCTCTTGTCCAATTGTATTTTTAATCTTGTTTGTCTTAGTCTTTCAAACACTTCTCTGAGTCTTTCCATATGTTCTTGGAGTGACGTTGATAATATTACTATATTGTTACAAAGCACTTCAATAGACGTAGGTGCGGTGTTGCCACATCCCCAGAATTTCCCCAACATCTGGGAATTTTTGCACAATCTGGCAACACCGCCTCCCCCCTGGGGGTGCCTGGGGTGACCCCCCACAGGCGAAGTCTCAACCCACTAGGACCAGAAATAACGAAGTTACCAACTTGTACCCCGTCGGAACGGATAACTGAGGTCTGCACATTCCGAACACCCTGTATATACACCCTGTATGCGCAGAGAACCCTTACACCCTGTATACGCAGAGATATCTTATATTACGAGAAACACCTCTTGTGTAACATAGGAGTGATGACCACATTTGGATCATCCTGTATATGCATCCCCCTGTATACACACGGGGCCGATCTGTATTCACAAAACCTTCTAGCAAAAGAAGGTCCTGGAACATTCTGGAATAGAACGCTCGAGAACAAACTGGAAGGTGCGACGGCTATATAAAGGCAAAAGCAAGCCAGCCAGACAGACAGTTCAGTTGAGTGAGATAATGTTGAAGTGACTACAAGAAGCAGTAACTAGTGTGAAGTAGAGACCGTAGTTTCAGTATAGTGACTTGTGTGCAGATTAGTAACCAGTGTAAGGCCAGATAAACTAAGTGTTTTGTGAGAGAGACATTCTAGAACTTATATTGTATCCATATTTAGATAGTAAATAAAGTTGTTTTGTTAAAATTTAAAGTCTCACTTATCCAGAACCCGGAGAAAACGCAACAATATCATCAAGATATACAAAGCAGATTTCATTTTGTAGCCCCCTTAAGACATTGTCGATAATTTTTTTGAAAGTACTGGGAGAATTCCGCAACCCAGCTGGCATTTTAGTAAATTCGAAATGACCATTGTTAGTTGAAAACAGTTTTTTCAATGTCTTCTGGAGATATTTCTATTTGGTGATAACCTAAAGCTAAGTTAAGGGTGGTAAAATATTGACTTTTTCCTAGTTTGTCTAAAATATCCGATATATTTGGAATTGGGTATTTGTCTTCTACAGTACGTTCATTTACTCATTTAGTCAACCACCATTTTCCATTTTTTATTTCCACTATCATCTGCCCTTTTAGGTACAATAAGGACAGGTGAACTCCAAGGTGATATAGAGTTACGTATGATGCCTTGTGGGAGGGTATCTACTTGCCTTTTTACTTCTTGTTTATGTACTTCCGGCAGGCGATAAGACTTAACAAAAATTAGATCTTCGTTGTTAAGACGAATTTTGTGTTTTACAGTATTAGTAAAAGACAAAGGTTCTCCCTCAACATAAAATATATCTCTATATTCTTCACACAGTTGTCCAATGGCATTTTGTTCTTCGGCATTTAAATGATCTATACGCACATTTTTTAAATTTGATTTTCGTTTCTCATCCCAATCGCTATCAGAATCAATATCCATTAGTTCACTATCACGATCAAAATTATTGCACTCAATTTCGTTAAATTCCTCCGCAGGCAATGGTTTTGTAAATTTTATACTGATAGGTTTTTCACTAACATTTATAACAGTGGTTGTTGCAAAACCATTATGAATTTTTACTAAGGCAGTAGGCGTTTGAATATTTTTGTATAATTGCGTTGCATTAATAATACCAAATTTACTATTTATATTAACAGGTAATTTTACAACTTTTTGACAACGAGGTTCAATAAATATTTCGTGTAGCGTAATTATAGTTATTTTCTACTGTCTTTATTTCTTTGTTTAAATTATCTGAAATAAATACAGGAATGTCTGTATTTTTTGTTTTTAAAATTCGTTTCGAAAAATCAATGTTTGCCGCTAAAATTTGTAAAAAGTCTAAAGCTATTAAACCATGATATTCCGGAAGCATTTCGTAAACATAAAATTTATGTAATAATGGACCAACCTTAAAGGTCCTTGGCAAAGGAATAATGACTATTTTATCGTGAAAACTAGACAAATGGGTGGATTTTATCTGAAAAGGTTCGGTACTTGTAAAGTTAGAGTAATATTTGTCTACAATAGAGTTACTTAAAAGTGATTTAGTTGATCCTGTGTCTATCATTAATTTAAAATTAACACCCGGTATAATTACGTATGGAAGTTTACAGCTATTCTCGGTGTTAATTGATATTAAATTTGGCTTATATCTGAGGTTTCTATTGGAAAATTTACTGCATTGTTAAAATCTGGTTCAAATGTTTAATTTTTATACTCATTATATGTTTCAGGATTTTCAGTGTAATCAGGATTTTCAGCGTAACCTCGATTTTCTGAATAATAATTAATATCATTGCCACTATTCTCTAAACAGTGGCTGTCATATACATTACTGTCGGGATAATGATAATAATAGTCTAACTCTGCATTTTAGTGAATTTTCTTTAAAAAAATTCACTAATGAGGAGATCCCGACTTTTGAATTCTGAAAAAATTTCTTCAAATGAGCGCTAATTAGCCCCCCCAGAAAACATATCCGGGGTCAGTTTCAATTTTTATATGTTTATATATATATATATATATATATATATATATATATATATATATATATATATATATATATATATATATATATATAGTATTAAATTTTTGTGACGGTAATAGTGTTATTTATCAAAAAATTGTGGGAACGCCGTCAGTTGTAGAATAAAACTCTTTATTATACGCCGAGCTTTCGGAAAAATTTATTCCTTTATCGAGGCTACAACATGGAAAGAAAAAAGTTTACAATTTACTTGGAAAAAATATAAAAGTTTAAAATACTTACATATAACATGAGTTCTACTAAACTATTTATCTATCTTTTTATGTTTGTTATTAGATAAATAGTTTAGTAGAACTCATGTTATATGTAAGTATTTTAAACTTTTATATTTTTTCCAAGTAAATTGTAAACTTTTTTCTTTCCATGTTGTAGCCTCGATAAAGGAATAAATTTTTCCGAAAGCTCGGCGTATAATAAAGAGTTTTATTCTACAACTGACGGCGTTCCCACAATTTTTTGATATATATATATATATATATATATATATATATATATATATATATATATATATATATATATATATATATATATATATATATATCACACCGATAACTCAAAAAATAATGGGCCGATTTTGATTAAATTTGGTGAAAAAATTCCTTTTGCAAATGGCTTGGATAAGTTCGTTAGCCAAAAAAATCTGCCCAGGTTTTCCCGGAAAATTTTATCTCCGGAATTAACAAAGTAAGGGCAACCAAATTTGGTACGCAGGTCTACATCCTTATAGGTAAGTTACCTACCAAAATCTAGCTATGTAGGTCAAAAGACAAAAAAGTTATAGGCATTTAAAGAAAAATAAATTGGGGTTTTCCTCAAAACGTCAAAGTGGCGATTTAGAATGTCAAAATTGGCAACATTTAGGCAAATAACTTAAATATAATACGGGCTATAGAAATAAAATGTCTCAAGAAAGATGTTTTACAAACCCTAAAGTCTTAGTTTCAACCGTCATTGTCCTTCATTTTACTAAAATGTTTCCAGAAAATTCATTTCAAATAGACCCTTTCTCTGATGCTTGGCAGTAGCCTTAGCTATAGAGTTTATCGTTTATTGATATATAATTTTTGTCGAATTTTCGTAAAAAATCAATAAAGCTCAATATATCCGTTATTATATAAGATATGAAAATTTTTTGTATATATTAATTATAGGGTGTCTTGAGCTACATCTTAAAATAATATTTCTACAATCACAGGCTGGCCCATAAATCGTTGGTGATACAAATTTCCTTTTTTTTTAAATCAAACATGCCTTTTGTTATTGCATTTTTGCATTTTCCATCGAAATATAATGCATGTTTGTAAGAAAAGAAATTCTGGACGCAGCAAGTGCGTTATGGTAGCTAATTTTGATCAAATGTTTCATATTTGAACAGCTCAATTTGCTATTAACCTATAAGGTTGACCAAGAAACGTGTTTTTTCGGGAACACTTTAAGTTTACTTTTGGAAATTTTTGTACATTTTCAGACAATAAAGTTATTTTGATGAAACATGGCACATTGTTTTTACTATATAGGTTATACTGGTAACCAAATTTGATGCCTGCTTTCTTAAAAAAAAACACAGATTTGTTATTAAAAACATTTTTATGAAAATTCACTATCATAACGCACTTGCTGCGTCCAGAATTTTCTAAATGCTCTGGTCTCTCTATTTCATTGTGAAAAAGTTCGCCTGAACAAAAATTTCTATGAGGTTGATTTGCTGCAAAATTTTGCTGTTGTCTCGCATTAGCACTGCTAAATATGCGAGTCGAATTTTTGGTGGACGTCTCCAGAGGAGTCGGCCTATCTTCTTGGTTATTTTGAGGCATAATCTGCCTTCTGAAAGAGTTACTAGGACCTGGTAAGGGTCTTCGTAGCTGATTAAATAAATTATGAGGTCGTAATGACATATTAAACGGATTGGGAGGACGTTGAGGTATTGCAAAATTAGTCGGCTGCCGATAAGGAATTTGCTGCCGTGGAGCAATGAATACATCCGTTTTCAAATTAGTAACATAATTAGAATTTAATGGGGGTATATTATTGTTAAATTTATTTTGACCTGCGTTATTACTATTTTTATAATGTTTCTCTGCATAATTAAAATTTTCTTCTTCTATAACTAAACTCATCGCATGTCCCAAATTAACCGGATGCTGCAAGCTTATAGCTAACCCTAACTGCCCTTGCAATCCATGCAAGTAAGTTTGCAATGCTAAATTGTCATATATTGTTGTTTTAACTGATCGCTCATTTTCGTCTCCTAATGTGGGTCTAATTTTAGTTTGTAATAAGCTTTTAACGTCCTGTATACGCATGCCAAACTGATAAGGTTGTTCATTCGGTCTCGGTTTTAAATTCATTAGGTCTCTAACCAATGAGTCTTCGTTTCGTTGGTCAGAAAAATACTGCAACAAAAGTTGCCTTATTCGTGGCCAGTTTGTTGCGTCTTCGCGACTTCCGATTAAAATTCTTGCCCTACCTTCTAATTTACTTAAAATAGTTCTTAACCATTCATTATTAGGATCATTGGCATCAGTTCTATTTGTAAAAGTAGTAAGGAAGCTATCACATGCCGAAATAAATATTGCCAATGTGGCTTGATCACCATTATAAGTCGGTATAGCATTTAAATGAAATGCTTGTGGTAAATTTGTCATTTTAATATTATGAGAATTATTATCTAAACTAGAACTATGTGAAATATTATTTTTTTCCTTATTGGGCTCATATCTCTATAACTTATTGTGTTATTTAATTGATCGATATTAGAATCAGTAACACGCATGAATAATAAAAATTAAAAGGAATTAAAATATAGGAAATAACGAGAGCACTTACAGAAATATAATCCTATTATGCATCTCTGTCTGTGGAGCTACGGCGATATCGTCCAAGTCTCCAGGCTACTAGTTGGTCGTGGCGATGATGTCCAGGTGAACCCAGTGATATAAACTGTTGCTGAACCTTTGGCGATGTTGTCCGGTTGATTCAGATGATTGATGACTGATCGGGCCTATGGCGATGCTGTCCAAGTAGCTGAGCAGTTGAAGATGCTGTCGTGGTTCGCCGCCAGTGAAAGCTGTCCTGGTAGTTGACGATGTTGTTCAGGGTACCCAGCGATGTTCTTTATTACGGCAAACTTGTAGTAATTTGCGGCTCGTTCAATAAATAGTTGAAAATATAGTGTCACTTTTTCGCGATTTTTGGCGTCAAAACGGCACTTTCCACACGATCTGCGACAAATAAATTGTAACTCCGGTGTACGGCTTTAAATTTAAATTTATTTATTTATTCAAAGCTTGTTGAGTTACAATTCATTAAAAATATGAGACCTGCAAAGACACAAGGCTAGGTCTAATACAGAGCTGATTAAAATTATAAATCTACACATATTTAATAACTTGGGTGGTATGATGTCGATCATGTGACATCAGGTCATTGGTGTGGAAGTTTACAATAAAAAATACTAAATTGAAGTATAAAAGTTCACAGAGTTAATGATCTTAAGAAACTTACTAAAGTGGATATACGTATTATAAAGGAAACATTTATAAATGCTGACATGCAGAATTGCATAAACTATACTATAATGTAAATTAACAATTAGATTTAGAATATTCCTATATACTTATATACAGGGCGATTACATTACCTACGTTTCAACATCAAGAACTCTTTAACCACTAGATCATTCAGACGAATGCCCTTATGACGACCAACCCTCTGACGAAAATATAGAATCACTAGAATTTCCTGAACCAACTGAAATTTTACAGATTACAACACCAATCCAAATCGAGATTTTCACGAAACAGCCTCGAAAAACTAATCTATTTAGATATAAATAATAATGTTAATACCCCCAAATTACCATTTTTTGCTATACCAAGTCTAAATTTAAAAATATTTATTGACTCCGGAGCGTCAGATAGTTCCATAAATCCAGGACCAGCTTACGAGTTATTTAAACAATTTACTTATAAGGAACCATTTTCAATTAAATCAGTTAACCAGATAACCCATGGTGAAGACAACGTAAGGTATCCTATTTTACAAAAATTTAATATTAATTATCAATTTCCAATGCGTGTTATGCATCATCGATTTGACGCGCTTATAGAGTCAGCTCATCTTACAAAATTAAAGGGAAATATCGATTATAATAAACCAATTTTAACTCTAGGAAATAGAAAATACCATTTTACCTTTAAATTAATCCACTGAATTTTACACCTTTCAAACAAATTTGCTAAAATTATGTATCAGTCCCTGTAAATATAGAAAGGGCATAGTAGTTTTACCACGTATTGAAGAAACAAATGTTTTAATTTACGAATCAATAGCTGAAGCAAAAGACGAGAATTGTAGAGTGCTCATAATAAAGAAAAATCCAAATTCAAAATTTGTAGAAATATATTTTCAGGAACAAATAGATGTCGATCCACTACAAAATTACTCTGACGAACTACCTAAAATTTCAAAACATTTTGATGTAACAAAAGTTTTAAGAACAGATCATTTAAATACAGAAGAATATGAAAAACTTATTAATTTGTGTCGAAAGTATGATATTTTTTATCATGAAGACTCAGATCTCTCTTTCACCAATGCAATTAAACATAAAATAAGAACTAAACACGATGAAGTTGTTCACACCAAATCATACCGGTACCCTTTTCATTTACGTGAAGAAGTCCAAAACCAAATTCAAAAACTCTTAGACAACAAAATAATTAGACCCTCAATATCACCCTATTCAAGTCCGATATGGATTGTCCCGAACCGTCAAGACGCTTCTGGAAACAAGAAATGGCGCTTAGTAGTTGATTACCGTAAACTTAACGAGAAAACGATTGCTGGCAACCTCGTATCGAAGAAATTTTAGATAATTTAGGATGCTGCTCCTATTTCACGACTCTAGACCTAGCACAAGGATTCCATCAAATTGAAATGGATCCTGGCATTATCGAAAAAACAGCATTCTCCGTAAATAATGGCCATTACGAATGGGTTCGCATGCCGTTCGGGTTGAAGGGGGCTCCCAGTACCTTTTCGCGCCTAATGGATAATGTATTAAGGCCATATTTATACAAGTTTTGTTTCGTATATATGGACGATATTGTTATCTTCTCGAAATCCATTCAACGCCTTTATCACGTAAAAAATATATTTGATAAGCTTAAAGAGTGTAATCTAAAAATTCAGTTAGATAAGTCATAATTTTTGAGTAAAGATGTTGAATTTTTAGGCCATCTGGTCACACATCAAAAATAACTGCCATTCAGAATTATCCAATATCAAACACAAGTAAAGAAATAAGAGCATTTTTAGGATTAACAGGCTATTATAGACGCTTTATTCCAAATTACGCTAAAGTAGTATTCCCCATCAATAAATATTTAAAAAAGGATACCAAGATAAGACCCGGAATATGTTGACGCATTTCAAAAAATAAAAGAATTAATTACAAATTCTCCTGTCCTGACCTACCCCGACTTTTCTAAACAATTTCATTTAGCCACTGACGCAAGCAATATAGCTATAGGTGGAGTATTGTCACAAAATAATAAACCAATTGTGTTTTACTCAAGAACACTAAATTCAGCCGAGAGAATTTACTCGACCATTGAAAAAGAGATATTATCCATAGTAGAATTTTAGACATTATCTCTTTGGACAAAAATTTGTTATAGAAACTGGCCACAAACCCCTTGTTTGGGTATTTTCCATTAAGGAACTAGTTAAATGGCGACTAAGATTAGAGGAATTTAATTACGAGATAAAATACAAAAAAGGCAAAGATAACGTAGTAGCTGATGCCATATCGCGAGATAACAATAGCCAACTCATACAATGTATATAAGAAGTACAGATCCCGATTCAACACCCAAGGTCGCTGACGAATGGGTTAATTAAAAGCAGCGCAATTAGAAGAATAGACTATTCATAAATAGGTAAACAACTAGACCTTCAAATCAGCAACCAGCCACCTGCTAGGATCACCTTCAAGACTGCAACTTAGGTGGAAACCGCCTCTCGGTCCACGCCCCACCAGAGACTATATATGGAAGTTACCAGACAACGGACGGACATTCCTACATTGTTATTGCTTGAGTCTCTTGTAAATTGTCATAATTTATATTTTTCAATTTTTATTATTATTCAAGTATTTTATGTAACTATAATCAATAAATTCCTTTAAAAAGTCAAGTGTGTTAACAAGAAAGTTAACTGGCGCAGTCGCAACGGATAGTGCTGAAGAACCAAAAGTATATTGATTCTTTGCGTTTCAACGCTTAACAGCCAAAGAACCGATCAAGAGAGACGTCATGAAGACAGCAGCAATAGCATCGATTCTGTAAGTTGTTTGCTTCCTTTATTTCCTATATATATATATATATATATATATATATATATATATATATATATATATATATATATATATATATATATATATATATACTGTATTTCCTCATATATTGATGATATTATGTCTGATAGCGATATTGATAATTTAGAGCATTTGGAATATAGATTAAGAAATATTAGTATTGGCGAAATTGATATTGTAGAACAACCCGATATAAATAATTCTAGAAACAATTTAAATATGGCAAATCAATTCCAAGAGTTTTACCTTAAAGCAATCCCCGAATTTAACGGACAACCTGAAAATGTAGGGAACTTCTTAAAAGCTTGTGATCTAGTAATGAACCAATTCTATGATGCAGATAATCCAAATTTATATCTAAACCATTTTCTATTCAATTATATTCAAACAAAACTAATTGCACAAGCCAGGTTAATTATTAACACTAAAATTATAAACACATGGGTAGACTTAAGACGGGCAGTAGATAGGGCGCCACCTGGGTCCATCCCCTCCACTTTTTACTGCGCATGCGCGATGACGTCATGCGCATGCGCTGACCTGCGCAGACCTGTGACAGTTGACAGCTGACCTGTCAGATTTGACAGGTGTCAAATGTCACTGACCTGTCAGCTGTCAGCTGTCAGCTGTCAGCTAACCTGACAGCTGTCAACGTCAGCTGTCACCTGACCTGACATGTGTCAACGTCAAATGTCACCTGACCTGTCAGATGACGTCACAAGCATTCCAAGATGGCTGACCTGTCATAGACAGTTGCAACCCGGGTTCTCTCTATGGAACTAACCTGAGATGACGTCACAAGCGTTCCAAGATGTCTGACCTCTGTGTCCATAGATATCTACAAGTCAGGTTAGCTCTCCATGTGTGTTTGTCTGATTGTTTATTAAGGTTATGTATTTGTTTATTAAGGTTATGTTCGCTCACGTGTCATCTGTTTGTTTATTAAGGTTATGTTTGTATTTGTTTATTAAGGTTATGTCATGTGTGTTGATTACCATGCATCTGTTTGTTTATTAAGGTTATGTTCACACACGTGTTGATTACCAGTCATATGATTGTTTATTAAGGTTATGTTCGTAAACACAGCTGTTTGGTTTGTTTATTGTGTTTGTTGTTGTTAAGGTGTATTGAAGTTTGTTAGGGTATTTCGTTTTTGGCGGGAAATTTGAATTTGTTTGAAAATTTGTCTGTTGTGTCCAGAGATATGACTCATCGAGCTAGAGAATATTCTATTTGTAAAGTTGTAGAGTGTAGAGAATATTCTCTAGCTCGATGGGAGACATCTGTTGGACACAGTCATTCGGTTTAGTCACACACACATACATATATGAGGAAGATATATTGAGCGGGTAATTTGAAATTTTGATTTTAATTTGAAATATGATTTTTGAAAGAAAAGCATTCGCCAGAAATTAGATTTGAACCCCCAACCACACAACTTACTCAGAGAGATACCTGTCGCTAAACCAACTATTCCACAGACACACACGTTAAAAGTTTGTTCGCTGTTGTATATATAAAACAAAAACCTGTTACATAAAACGAGTTTATGAGGCTTATGTGTGTAGGCAGGGGTTGTATCTCTATTACATTCCAATTGAATAATAGGAACTGTAATTTAAAAAACAATTGTATATTTATAGTAAAAGCTATTTAAAACACGTACCAATTTACCTATCTAATATCATTTAATAACAAAAACGTTTGAAGTAAACTATATCAATAAGAAAAACGTATTTACATCTAGATATGTTAATGAGTTTATTTTAATAGCCTAATAAAACTCGGGGACTTGGTTTTATTGCCGGCGTGTTTGTTTATGTTAGTGTGTTTGTATTTTGAATGAATGAATCTAAATTTATATAGGGAGTGATCAAAAACACACAAGTAACAAAACTCAATTTAAAACAACTAAATTAAACTTTGATATACGAGGATTGTTTGATATGTATTGTTTGTATGTAAACATAAATAATATAATAGTATACTTACATACAGCAAGAGACGTCATACTTGTTTCACGACTTAGCACACACTAACGTATGTTGAGGTCTTGAATGTGGCCCCGTTATAGAAATAACACAGTTGTTTAATGACATCCACTTGAACCAAACAAAACATATAGACGCCGTTGTTGATTGTTAACACACACACACACACGTCATGACAGCTCGAAGTCTTTACTTAGACTGACAGAGCTGTGTAATAAAAGACAGACAATTGATTGCCCAACAAGTATCTTAGATAATCTTGTTTGAGCTTGTACAGCTGTTTAACACACACGTCATGACAGCTCGAAGTCTTTGCTTAGACTGACAGACAGAAAGGGGTTAATAAAAATGCAACAAAATAAAAATAAAACAACTGTTTTACATACAATAAAAATTTATTAGGATTAATTAAGTTGTACATATTGATACATAAATGACATACAATTATTACATAATGGCTCTAACGATGCCCGTTAGAGGTTTATATTCCATTACACTGTCATGAATAACCAGACAATAAACACGAGTATTCTTTGGGAAGTTGGCGTGACTCATAAACTCCACCTTAATGTCCACCGTTGAAGACTTGATTGACTCGTTCTGGTGCTGACAGTCAATCACAAATAGAGCTCTGTCTTTAAACTCGTCATAATTCAAGATAGGCTCCGACATGTTTTTATAACAGAAGCTTTTTTGAAAATCTGTATACATGTTATAGGCTTCTGCATATTTCGATTTCTCAAAATCCATATTCATAGATTCATAAGGGTAGCATTCTGAATTTAGAAACACTCGAAGGTCCATCATACCAATGTTATCGAAATAGTCTGACCTCTTCTTCACGTTATCCTTACGATCTGTTTGAAATGCTATAATCACATATCGAGGTCTTTCCAAGTTGGTTGCAGTTTTAACAGCCCACACATCTCTGTTGATATCTCTGAGTGCTGGTAACTCGTATATGTCCCATTTACGGTATGCGAGAAATATAGAGGTGTCTTTGGCTATTTTATCCATCAGTTCCAATTTCATTTTATCATTGGGAAAGACATGTTTTACCTTTAAAAACATATTGGTTACGGTAATTTTTGCTCGTGCCGTACCTGTGCTGTAATAGCCATTGGAATCGTTTCGACTTCTTGTAAAGCGGAAAGTATGTTTGCCACAGAGAACTCCTTTGAAATGATGAAAGAAACTGAAGAGGAACCAGACAGGTATGAGCATGTGAAACTTGTTATCATTTAAGGTGATGTGCTCCGACGACACATTCAGACCGGCGTTGCTAAGAGATTGGGCTTCATTCTTACTGAACGATAGCAGACTTTTGATGATGGTTGTGGTGTATGGGTCTCGCACTCGTTCCACTTCCTTGTTATTTAACTCATAGGTCATTGATTCAAACAGAGCTGCTCCTCCATTATTTGACAGATAACAAGCACCAGTGGCATTTTGGATTGCTACAGGTTCCAGAGCACCTTCGATTATTAGAGCTGACTCGGCCAGACATACGAACGCATCTTGTTGGTTGATGGCTATTTCAATTTCATCGCTGTTACCAAACGATTTAGTTGGTGAATAGTAAGAGCGCAGCTCTTCTCGATCGATGCCATCATCAAACACGGGTTCTTTGAATATTTCTAGTTTTGACGACATGATAACCCAGGCTTTGCAGGAACTCAATATTATCGGGACGAAGCGTACCCTTTGACGTGTCTGACTCAACTGAATTTGATGTGGTAGATGCACTTGCTTTTATATCCTTGAAGACCAACATACTAAGCAACTTTTATAAGTTTCAAGCGAACAGACACCTCTTCACCTTGAAAGTTGACAGGAACTGAATCTTGGTCGACGATGTCGATGCTTATATTGGAAATCTCTTGCTTGTTCACCGGCAAGTAAATTAAATTTTTAGGTTCTATGTCGATTGCGTAGCCAGGATCAACCATCGGAGCAAACTCATACAGCGTATGTGAGGGTTGTCCGTTATAATAGGAACCAGACACGATATTGGTTTCGATGCGAATCTGTCTAACATCCACTATATCAACAGGTAAATCAGATTCATAAAAGGTGTCCGGCTGAAGAACTTGTTTTGAAAAGCCCAACATTCGCCCAATCGAACCATCAAATTCAAAACTGACATTTGTATAACACTTTAGTCTGCATTTGATGGTGTTCGGATTAGGTCTCAGAATCAGAGCCTGTTGCTTTTGTTCGTGTGTTGCTGTAGCACCAACAAGTTCATTTTGAAGTAACTCTTCCAAGTGTGTTATTTCATAAGCACCGGTGGGTATCGTGATGGTTCGCCAACCGGTTCCTTCTTTTACATGAAATTTGTTTTTACCTTCATAGATGTTGGGTATGTTGTTGTAGGTGTGAAAGCCTATCAAGGCAACAGCATAATTACCATCCAAAACAATTGGTGGATGGTAGTCTGACGACAGATGGGAGCTGCGGTCTTTCAACACAAAGGTGTGCGCCATGACTGATACACACAGGCTACTGTTTCAGTCTTTTATTGCATTGGTTTTTGCAGATACAACCCATAACCGTAGCGCTGTTTCTTGAGATACATGCCTTTGCCCAGTCTCTTGCATTTTGGCTTAAATTTCAAGCCACTCCCTCTCCTACCCATCGCGATGGCTTCCATTGTTTTGTTGTGTCGTTCTTCCTCCTCTAGTTTCTGTTTCGCAGACTTGGCATCGTTCACGGCTTTGGCAATACCTGCAGCACCGCCACCCAGAGCTCCTAGTGCTGACAGCCCACCAAATATAAGAGGCAACAACGGAAGGAAGCCTCCACTTTTAGGTATTGGAATAACTCGAGGTTTCTGCACATTCTTACGTCCACCAATGTTTCTAACAATTGTATGAGCTATATCAAATACGGCGTTCGCTGTTGGAATAAGGTTTCTATCTTTTATAACTTCCTCAATCAGACTTAGTATGTTTTTAAAGGGGACCTTCTTCTTTGGCTTCGAGTTGATTACATAAAACCCCTCATCAAGTTTTCTGTTAACTTTCATGGTGTTTGTAACGCTAGCAACGTTTCAGCAAAACCTGTATCTGTCTTTGTTAATAACAACCCTCACTCTGTGACACCAACATGCATACTGACTGGGTGTCTCACTTGCATTCATTTATATATACACACCCAAATAAAATATAGTTTAGTTTAAGTTAAGATGCGTACCAGCAAACACGCTTCTGCCTTACCCATTACAAATATAGACGATGTTGTTACGGACACAGCTCAACAACAACTGAGGCATGGTCCTCTCTTTCCAAACACCGTTCGCTGTATCATATGTGGTCCGAGTGGTTGTGGTAAAACTAATGTCATGCTGAGTTTATTGTTTGAAGCAAACGGTTTAAAATTTGATAACGTGTATGTGTATTCAAAGTCTCTGTATCAACCGAAATACAAGATGTTAAAGGAGGTGCTGAATGCAACAAAAGGTGTTGGTTACTATCCTTATAGAGAAAACGATGAAATATTAGATCCGGCAGATGCCAAGGACAACTCTGTGTTTATATTTGATGATGTAGCTTGTGACAAACAAGATAAAATAAGAGCATACTTCAGTATGGGCAGACATAAGAATATTGATTCATTCTATCTCTGTCAAACATATACACGAATACCCAAGCATCTGGTACGTGACAACACCAATGTTATTGTGTTATTCAAGCAAGATGAAACCAATTTAAAACATGTGTACGACGATCATGTAACCACCGATATGGACTTTAAACAATTTAAAACTATCTGCCACCAATGCTGAAAAGATAATAAGTATGGTGTGTTGGTGATTGTGAAGGAAAACGATGTACACAAAGGTCGATATAGAAAAGGATTCGATAGATATATATTATTCTAACAATGATAGACAGGACAGTCAGCTGTCTAACACAGGTGTCTAACACAGATGTCATACAGGTGTCTAACACAGGTGTCTAACACAGCTGTCTAAGACAGCTGTCTAACACAGCTGTCTAACACAGCTGTCTAACACAGCTGTCTAAGACAGCTGTCTAAGACAGCTGTCTAAGACAGCTGTCTAACACAGCTGTCTAACACAGCTGTCTAAGACAGCTGTCTAAGACAGCTGTCTAAGACAGCTGTCTAAGACAGCTGTCTAAGACAGCTGTCTAAGACAGCTGTCTAACACAGCTGTCTAACACAGCTGTCTAACACAGCTGTCTAACACAGCTGTCTAACACAGCTGTCTAAGACAGCTGTCTAACACAGCTGTCTAAGACAGCTGTCTAACACAGCTGTCTAAGACAGCTGTCTAAGACAGCTGTCTAACACAGCTGTCTAACACAGCTGTCTAACAAGACAGCCGGACATCGTGATAAATAAGAAGGCATGTACCGTGACAGAGTCAGTATATGTTAAACCACCACACAACCTGTATCGCTCAAACAAATGATTAGACCGACTGGTAACACCAAAAACAGTTGTAGCACAATGGAAGTGTTGGGTAAGGAAGAGCGAAAAGTTAAGAAAAGGATTTTACAACTTGCTGACAATATTCGAAAAAAACATTTAATGCTTAAACTTAACAGAGCTGAGAATGATGATGCTCTGCAACGTTTATATAAACCACTTGTTGAGCCCCTAAGTGAAATATCTAAAAACACAGCAGCACTGCAGCAGCAACAGCCATCGCAACCACCAAAGGTTGAACAAATCAAAGACGAAGTCGATATACCAGAAACGAAACCCCAAGTACAGTTCCTTAAAGACCATGAAGTTTTTGAAGCTGAACCAAGGGAAGAGGCTGAGGCGACAAGTTCCGATGAGGACATCCCAACATTTGAAGAGCTTGAGGCAGACCTACAAACTGTCACAACCAACCCTGCATATCAAGAATTTTTGGAGCAATATCCTGACCGAGTTCGATATTATGTAGACAAGTATTTTACTGAACCACCGAGGCTTGCTACTATTGATCAAACGTATGGTGCTCGCTACGCTAAAGATACTGGTAGCTGGAGTCTTGGCAACAAACACTTGGACTTTACTGATGCTGAGATTCAACTGGGCCAAAGGAGATACCCGCAAACACAAGGTTTGCTAGAATTGATATTTATGAAAACACCTAGAGGGTATACCTATGATGATCTTCAACACTATAGAGATATTCTAGAAGCAACTAGTGTTCATAAAATGAACTATGATCCTAACGCACGAACCAAGGGTTGTTCCTCTGAAAAGTATCTGACTCTAATAAAACCAGTGATAAATCCACGAGGTCGTAGATCCTCAACACCTCAAGGTTTTGGTTACACCTACGAGGAAGACGATGACGACAGCACCGACAGACATCTTAACAAAAAACAAAAGACTGAACTTAAAACTCAGAGTGATAAGAGCAGCGATAGCAACGGCATGAGCCCAAACAACATCAGCACCAACAACTATATGATACAAAATAACAAACAAATAGCCTATGTGTATTGGAATGACATAAACGAGTTGGTTGACAGACTTAGACTTTTAGTGGCTTCCCAAGTTGCAGGTAATACTGCTCATAACAACGAAATTCAGTCAATCTTGGAAGAACTAAAAGAAGCTAGTGTTATCACCTAGTAAGCCCACAGCCATGAAGAGACACCGACGACAACAACAACAACAGCACCAACGCAACACTGAACCATCTAATGTTAATAATTCTATAAATGTATTCCAACAAAGAGTTTACATACTTGTACTTAGAATCAAATAAAAGTCTTTGTTAAAATTAATGTGTTTTTATTTTGTAATACAATTAAAAAGTATGTCTTAAAGCAATAATATCCTGAACAAACTTATCTTGTGGTACATCTGCTAAAATACATGGATGATGTCATACTTCTAACGACTGTATTCTAGACAAGCTCAAACACGAATAATGTAGGGGTTATTGAACAGATATAACACAAGGTCATCAACTGACAGGTTGTTTACCTTTAAGAGGGCCTCTCTCTTGTGTATATTAAACAGATACACAGACAAGCTCAAACAGGATCAAGGTTAACAACTGTAAAACGTTGTTTATCCTTTGTAAGACCTCTCTCTCTCTTACATCAGTTTGTTTCCTCAATACAAGAGACAGAGACACTTGTTCAGTATGTGTTAAGTCGTGAAACAAGGATGACGTCTCTTGCTGTATGTAAGTACACTCTTCTTATTATGTCTGTTTGCATTCAAATAACAAATACAAACATAACCTTACTAAACAATCAGATGATTGGTAATCAACATGTATACGAACACCTAACCTCATATGTAAACAACAACTGGCTTTGTTTTATATATACAACAGCGAACAAACTTTTAACGTGTGTGTCTGTGGAGCTATTGGTTTAGGGACAGTGTATATCTGAGTAAGTTGTCTATGGCCGATTCGAGGTTCGTGGGTTCAAATCTAAGTTCAGGCGAATGCTTTTCTTTCAAATACACATGCATCTGTCAGTTTAAGCAAAGACTTTGAACTGTCATGACGTGTTTGTTAAACAGCATGTACAAGCTTCAACAATGGCAATCAGTTGTCTGTCTGTATCCTCAACACAGAAGACACCTGTTCAGTAGTGTGTGTATTAAGCTGTGAAAGAAGGCTGACGTCTCTTGTTGTATGTAAGTACACTCTTGTATTATCTCTGTTTGCATTCAAATAACAAATACAAACATAACCTTAACAAACAATCATATGACTGGTAATCAACACGTGTGTGAACATAACCTTAATAAACAAATACAGACAGCTGTGTGTGTACGAACATAACCTTAATCAACAAATACAAACATAACCTTAATAAACAATCAAAATGCCTTGGTAATCAGTCTGTATACGAACACCTAACCTTAATAAACACATACATACATAACCTTAATAAACAATCAAAATGCCTTGGTAATCAGTCTGTATACGAACACCTAACCTTAATAAACACATACATACATAACCTTAATAAACAATCAGACAGATGGTATTCTTCAAATACACACATGGAGACCTGACTTGTAGATATCTATGGACACACAGGTCAGACGGAACATCTTACGTCATCACAAGACAGTTAATACCTAACCTGACTTGTGGCTATCTATGGACACACAGGTCAGACATCTTGGAACGCTTGTGACGTCATCTCAGGTTAGTTCCATAGAGAGAACCCGGGTTGCAACTGTCTATGACAGGTCAGCCATCTTGGAATGCTTGTGACGTCATCTCAGGTTAGTTCCATAGAGAGAACCCGGGTTGCAACTGTCTATGACAGGTCAGCCATCTTGGAATGCTTGTGACGTCATCTGACAGGTCAGGTGACATTTGACGTTGACACATGTCAGGTCAGGTGACAGCTGACGTTGACAGCTGTCAGGTTAGCTGACAGCTGACAGCTGACAGCTGTCAGGTCAGTGACATTTGACACCTATCAAATCTGACAGGTCAGCTGTCAACTGTCACAGGTCTGCGCAGGTCAGCGCATGCGCATGATGACTCGCGCATGCGCAGTAAAAAGTGGAGGGGATGGACCCAGGTGGCGCCCTATCTACTACGGGCAATTGTTGAGAACTTTACAGACCAGTGAGATGAAATTAGCTTACTAGGCGAATTATTGACACTGAAACAGAGACATAACGAGGATGCCTTAGCGTTCAGTAATCGTTGCAGACACATTGAACAATTACTCATCTCTAATTTAATATCTAATGAACGTAACAAGGGAATTTTAGTATTAAAACAAAACATGTACAGACAACAGACACTGAAAGCATTTATCGGTGGATTAAAAAACCCCCTTGGTATGGTGGTCAGATCCACTCGACCAGACAGCATAGAACAAGCTTTAAAATTTATATTTTCCGAGGAAAATTATGAATATAGGGACAGATTATTACAACGGCCAAATTTCAACAATAATAACAATAACAGGCACGACAAACAACAAAAACCAATTTTCCAAAGAAATACCCCAAATTTTAACAATATTCAATTTCAAAAACCCTTCCAACAACAAAATTATCGTGCACCTTTTAACTATAATTCAAACAGACCCCAAATGTCTCACCCACAATTTCAGGGGAACCCTTCAAATCAATTCTCAATGAGAAAACCGACGTACAACCCTAATGACAATACTAGAAGATATCCACAGGCTATGGATATCGGCAGCAACAACACGAGACATACTAATTTCAGCTGACAACAACCCTCACAAAATAGACGAAACAATTTTCCTTCCAACAATTTTCAAAAAAGACAAAATTTCATACCAGAAGAAGTAAACTATAACGAAACGAATAATTCTTTTCCTTTCAATGAATTAGAAAGAAGACAACATTTCTTACCAGAAGAATTAAATTATGACGCAACATATAATGAACAATCACCCTCCGAATTATACGATGCACAGCATCAAAATTTTCCGATAGCAGGGAGCTCAAAAACAGAACCGTAATAGATATTAATAATTTTAACACAGTATCCCAATTACCCTACGTAATAATAAAAGAACTACCCGGAAAAATACTGCTCGACTCCGGTAGTACTAAGAGCCTTTTAAACCCGTCCATAGCATATAACAACTTTTATAATAAGATTTACAATCACCCGTTTTTAATTAAAAGTGCGCATGGCTACTCCAGCCATAATAATCGAGCCAGAATAATTTTAAACTCACTGACAGTGAACAAGAGTTTTGCCTATTTGAATTTAACAAAAATATCATAGCTCTTATTGGAATTGACTTTTTGATAAAAAATCAAGCGAACATTGATTTTAAAAACCAGAGACTCAATTTAAAAAATCGAAGCATTAAGATAAACTTCCCTGATACAAGGGATCATGAAGATAAGATGGGTAGTAATAGTAGTAGCAATAACAATCGGATAAGTAGGCTCATCAAAGCAAATGATGAAATGAATCACCTTAACGTAAGTAATACAATAGACAAAAGCATTATTGCACTTGAACTCGAACTAGGAAAGCATAATCAGCCATTAAATGATGCCGATGGAAGGTTACAACAAGTAACAAATGACATAGGAGAAATGTTCACCCACAATAAAGGTAAACGGGATCAAGTTTCATTAAACACATATGAATATCGTCGAAATAAAAATGTGAGTGATACGAGGACGATACAAAAAGATATAACGGATCAAATTCAAAATAAAACGAATAGGATATTAAATAATTCTTACCATCACCAGAATTATAATAACAATTATACGGGGAGTGTACAAAAAAATATTACAGATAAAATTAGGTTAGATGTCTTGCACAAGCCTCGACAAGAAGCGAGCAATGCAGACAGTATAATGAAATATGTATATTCAATGTGTAAAGAACACAATAAAATCGACCAACCCGTTAAAATCGAGGAGTTTATCCCAAATACAAAAGCACCTTGTTACAGGGCGGTTATTCCGAACAAAATAAAATATACAGGCACCAAGCAAAATGATAAGTTAAGTAGTAATTTACTTCAGGTACAGGACGACCATCGGAAAATAGGTAAGGAACAAATTTCACAAATAATAAAATCAAAAATCAATAACGAAAGAAAATTCTCACACGATAAGGTTTACAAGTCGGAAATAAATCCCGTAAATATTGGAACTCAATCAAAATTAAATAATATAAATGAACAAGAGAAAATCATACATATAAATGACAATGGAATTAACGACGCAATCGTATTATTTCACGAAAGTAAAATAAATCACAGAAATGCTAAAGAAACATATTTAAGGATGAAAACTAAATTTAATTTTCCAAAAATGGAAAAAAAAATAAAAGCTTTTATTAGAGCTTGCCAATATTGCAACAACGAAAAAAATAACTCGTTCCAACTAAATAGATTAAACAAACAGTCCGATTATATCACCTAGCTAAGTCGAACCTAGATATTCGGATAATCGACAAACGAGACATGACGTAAGAAACTGACTAATAAAGCCATAATACTAAACGACAAAACTGACGAACAAACAATCACCAATTTAAGTAACGTTCACCTTGCAGGTTCATTCTCTTCACCAGAGTAAAACCACAATTAGAAGACCTAACAGACAATCCAGGCATACTGCCACGCAAACTGGGACAAGCCTTTTCAGAAAACGATAAATGGAGAATGATTCATATACATGACCTAAGACAACTATACGACGACTTTAACAGACTAAAAACTTACTTTGACAACATAATAAGCGTAATGAATGCAGAATACAAATTAGAATACAAAAATTTTATTTTAACAATCAATTTCACCATCAGCAATATTGATGACACATTTTATCGAATATTTCCAAGAACGATTAGGAACAAAAGAGGTATAATAAACGGACTAGGATCGATATTCAAATCAATAACTGGGAACTTAGATGCAGATGACGGCGACAGAATATATAAAGCTCTTGAAATTTTGAGGAAAGATCAAAATCAAGTACATCAACTTTTTAGTTCACAGACATCCCTAATGATAGATGCTATAACAGAGTTCAATAAAACAATAGACAACCTGAACCATAACCAAGAAGCCATAGTAGCGAGAATAAACGATTTGGAATATACAATAGATAGTCTAAAAAGCGACCAACTAACAAATTTTCATAGAGTAAAACATTTGGAATTACTCACTCAAATCAGTTATTTGTTAAATAATGTACTAAACATGATATTAACAACAGAAAATGCAATTACTTTTTCAAAATTGAACACGTATCATACGTCAATACTGAAACCGAAATTTATATCAAAAGAATTAGAAAATATTGAAAACCATATCTCAAAATCAAGATTAATAACAAAATCCGACATTTCACTTTACGAAAAAATATTTAACATAAAAACCGTTTAAATTGATTTTAAAATTATATTCCAAATAGATATACCCTTAGTAGACAAATCAGAATATATTTATTATCAATTGTATGCATTACCAGTCCCTAAAAATCCGTATACCTTCAGAATGATTGTCCCTAGAACCAAGTACCTAATCCTTAGCAGCAAACACTACGCTTACAGAACCGAAAAGTGTAGGAATCTAAAAGACCAAACATACTTTTGTGAAAATGACAACCCGACAGCACTTAACGAAAACAACCCATGCGAAATTAAACTGATCAACTTCCAGAAACCGATAAACAATTGCATGCAAGAACTTGTCAAAATAACAAAAACAACAGTCTCTAAATATGGCAATACCCAATACATAATAGTGGCACCCGAAGAAACGAAAATCAAACTTAGCTGCGAAGAAAATGAAGAAACCAAAATAATCAGCGGAACAAAACTGGCGACTCTGAAACCCAAATGCCAACTTATCATCAATAACGAAAGATTTAGTTCAGTACAAATGGCATCGGAAACACAACAATCGTTCAATCTCCCAAACATCAAATTGGTAACAAATAAAGCACCCATATTCCCAGACAAATTACCAGAACTAAAATTAGAAAATGTACAACTGCACGACTTGAACAATATCAAATCCCAGTTACAATCCATCAATGGCAAAATTCCAGGAACCATCGATTTGCCCATATACCACCCTAGTGTATGGACAATTATACTATACCTTGTGATAATAATAACAATAATCACAATAACTTCAAGATACTTCTGGCAGAAATCAAAAACGAAAACTGCTGACTCCAAACCAATTACTGGATTCCCGATGACTATTCGGAACGAACCATAGGCTTCGTTCTCTAAAGGATGGAGGAGATAACAATAGCCAACTCATACAATGTATATAAGAAGTACAGATCCCGATTCAACACCCAAGGTCGCTGACGAATGGGTTAATTAAAAGCAGCGCAATTAGAAGAATAGACTATTCATAAATGGGTAAACAACTAGACCTTCAAATCAGCAACCAGCCACCTGCTAGGATCACCTTCAAGACTGCAACTTAGGTGGAAACCGCCTCTCGGTCCACGCCCCACCAGAGACTATATATGGAAGTTACTAGACCACGGACGGACATTCCTATTTTGTTATTGCTTGAGTCTCTTGTAAATTGTCATAATTTATATTTATCAATTTTTATTATTATTCATAAGTATTTTATGTAACTATAATCAATAAATTCTTTTAAAAAGTCAAGTGTGTTAACAAGAAAGTTAACTCGCGAATCGAAATTAACGCGATGGAAGACGACATTGACTTGGAATCAATAGTTAATAACGTAGACCCTGACGAAGACAGAGAAAGAGAAATAGTTAACGAACTAGAAAACGACGCAAACAATGCATCTACTAGCACGACTAATAACCTACCTGAACGCAATGACTCACAGACGCAACACTCGTCTGCAGAAAATCCAATCTTCAAAATACCTATATCAGAAAATCCAGTCAATTATTTTTCCAGACGAATAATTTTAGATTACGGACCAAAATATGACACGAAAATTAAAAATATTCAGGTTTGAAACAATACATGTAAAGATTCAACTCAATTACGAATTAAGACAAATAAATGACTTTTTGAAACAATTTATTGATCCAAAATTCACTTACGGAATTTACTGTAGACATGATAGACTATTCACATATTTCACTGCTGTTCTTTAACATTATTTAATAGTTCTGTTAAAATAATAAAATCTAAAGAATTTTTACAAGACATTGAAAAACAAGAAACTCAACAACAAATTATAGACGAATATCACACACGAAACCACAATGGATTGCTATTGAGCAAAACCTATCAACATTTGAAAGAAAAATATTTTTGGCCTAATATGAAACTATAATATAAACGCTTTTATTAATAAATGCTCAATTTGCCTTCAGACAAAATACGACAAAAATCCGTACAAACCACCATTTTCAGGCCCCCTTTTAGCTAAGCGCCCTCTTGGAAGTGATACACATTGACACCTTTAGTTTCGATAATTGCAAATTCCTAACTATCATAGATTTATTCTTCAAATATGCGCAGGCATATTATAGAACTGATGGATCCGCAATAACTGTGTTAAATAAACTTCGACACTATTTTTCCCATCATAATCATCCCCTAAAAATAGTGGCCGGCGCTGGCAAAGAATTTTCGAATACCACCCTTAAAGAATACTGTCATTTATTTAATATTAATCTTCACATTACAACCCCCCAAAATCCTAACCCAAATTCACCAATAGAGCGACTGCACTCAACTCTTGTAGAAAAATTGCGAATTCTTAAATTACAAAACACACAAGAGAGGTCTGCAACACTAATGATAACAGCAACCCTAATTTACAAGTAGTCTATTCATTCGTCAATTGATTATTCACCTTTTACACTACTGTACGGCCTCTACGACGACTTACCAACAGTCACACCTGAAACTACCCTTTACGAGGAATACAATAACAATAGGCTCAGAGAAATAATGCCTTTCTTCGACAGTGTATATCAGAAACAAAAAGTAAGTGGAGAAAAAAAGAATTTCTAAAACAAATGCGGACAGATAAACGACACCAGATTTACAAGAAACAACACAACTGGCTATTAGAGTACCAAAAGTAAGGAAAACAAATCCTCTTTATAAATTATGATCACATCCTAAACAAAAGGAAAACATTGTTACATTTTCTAAACCAAAAGCAAAAGCTCAGGTTTCTAACATAAAAAGAGTAAGAAACATTTTTTCGTTACAGGACAAAACTACTACTACTACAAACAACGATGACCCTCAACCTAGTCCATCCATTTCAAATAACACCGATAAAAATTAAGGGATATTTTAAAGAATATTTAGGCATAGCAAAAATACTCAAACATTATCATAAATTTTATTTTAATTTTAATATTACCAATATATAAATTAATTATAACATATTAGTAAAAAATTCTAAATTTTTAAACACTGGACAAATGTCTGCAACAAACGAACGATATTTACTAATTTTAGATGACCATTTGTCACGATTAAATAATGAACTACAAAAACTATCAATGCACAGAACTAAACGCGGATTAATAAACGGAGCAGGCTCTTTAATTAAAATGATAACAGGAATTCTCGACCAATAAGACTTAAAAGAAACCAATAAAAATTTAGATACCCTTTTATAAAATCAAGAAGATATAATTACCCAAATTGATAATGTAAATTCATTTGCTAATATAATTACACAAAGGTACCAAAAGGACCAAAAAATTATTAATCAAAATCTAGATCATATTTATCAGACTTTTTCCACCTTAGATAGCGAAAGAGAATTGTCGAGTAAAATTAATTTTCAAACTCACGTAGCTGTTAAATTGCTCCATAATATAGAGATAATTCAAAGAACTATTTCTTTAAGTTTTAACGAAATTACTAATATGGAGCTCTTAAGCATTAGTGATCTGCTAAATATTATTGATCACTTAAAGTTAAGTCATGAAGAAATGAATTGATCGATTTTGACAAAAATCATGTTTTTAAAGTTGTATAATTTACCAAATTTCATATATTATCGGTTAAGGATACGATTGTATGCCTTTTAAAAGTTCCTATCCTACATCCCAATCCTGGCTCTTATTTTTGTGTTTATCCCATACCATAAAATTATATTCTACTGATACCATCCAGCTCATACTATTTAGAAACACCCTCTTCAAACTTATGGACCCAAGAGAGGTGCGTAGAAGACGTGGTTATATGCAATAATCGCCCACAAGAAGAACATTGTCAGCTTGACACCTTACAAAATTGTACTTCTGCCAAAGTAATGAACCCCTACGAAATGACAACTCAGCTGCAGAATGGTCAGATCCTAATATCAACTAGCTCAGCAACCACTATTGTCGAAAATTGCGAAACATCGTTAGAACGAAAAATCTTCCAAGGAAACGGTCTAGTAACATCCCTCAATTCCTGCACAGTCAAGATAAATGAGGAAATGTATGAAGACGTTGCTACCAACCCATAGAAATCGAAGAATTGCAACCGAAACCTCAACATGATATCCATTTTAAGCCAATTCATTTGAAAGAAAACAAAAAGATAAAAGAAGCATTGTCTCAAATACAACCGCATCCATTTTATCTCCGACCGTCCATGCAGTATTCCCACTTAGGCATTACCATTGGTATATGATCCATCGTTGTTACCATTATACTTCTGTTCTTTTAAAAAGAAAAATTCAGAGCATCCTATACAAGTCCAACAGGAAAGCCCAAACAGAAGAAGTGTCCCAACACGAGGACGTGTTAAATATTTAAGGGTGGAGGAGTTACATCCCTGTAAATTCTCAACATCATACAAAATACGACGAACCCGGAAACCATGCATCTTCAGTTTAGTGACTTGTGTAAGAGGCTGATTAAGACGTTCGCATTTAAGTTAATTTTATAAATTATTTAATTCAATCGCTGTAACTCTAGTTGTTCACATGTTGTTTTGAATCACATGTTTTATAATAGATTTTGGCTGTAATAATTGTACCACTTAAATAAATTAATTAATTTATTCGGACAATCGTTTAAGAAAAAACGTAATTAATATATATATATATATATATATATATATATATATATATATATATATATATATATATATATAATATGTAGCTAAATTTTCGTGTGTAATTCACATTCTATGATATAAAGCCGCTTAGGAAATTTGGTTGTCATAGATTTGTTATTTCCAGAGGTAAAATAATTTTCCGGAAGAAAACCCAAAATTTTCCAGGAAAAACTGTTACGATTTTCCTGATTAACAAACTTAACCAAGCCGCTTGTAAAAGTAAAGTACTCACTAAATATGATCAAAGTTGGTCTATTATTTTCTGAGTTAGCGGTGTTACCGGCAGCCATGTCATCCTTCAGAATACAACTTGTACCGAAATGGTAGCGTTTTTGCATGGTATAGTTTAACAAAGAATTATAACTATCATAATCTATTAACGATATTTCTATTTTGCTAAACTAGTACATTTTGACTTATATTAATTAAATTTTGAAGCATATTTTTATTATAGTGAAAATTTTATTTCACCGTTATCTAATGATTCCCTACGATATCGTTCCGAAACTAACTTTATGCTGATTTAAGAAAAAATAAATCAATGCAATATATATATATATATATATATATATATATATATATATATATATATATATATATATATACATATACATATACATATATATATATATATATATATATATATATATATATATATATATATATATATATATATATATAGAGAGAGAGAGAGAGAGTGTCCCACGTAGACTTTCCATTAGTCGTTGAATTCTGAAAATTAACGCACGTGGGTCTCTCGAAATTTCCAGTTCACTAAAAATATTGATAATTAGATATTAGATAGATATTAGTATATTAATTAAATTTTGAAGCATATTTTTATTATAGTGAAAATTTTATTTCACCGTTATCTAATGATTCCCTACGATATCGTTCCGAAACTAACTTTATGCTGATTTAAGAAAAAAGTAAATCAATGCCATATATATATATATATATATATATATATATATATATATATATATATATATATATATATATATATATATATATATATATATATATATATATATATATATATATATATATATATATAGAGTGTCCCACGTAGACTTTCCATTAGTTGTTGAATTCTGAAAATTAACGCACGTGGGTCTCTCGAAATTTCCAGTTCACTAAAAATATTGATAATTAGATATTAGATAAATATTAGTATAAGATTTCCGGCTATACCGGCAGTAGACGTCAACTTTCTTATTTCAAAGAGAACATGGTATTTTTTATTACGGATCTAGATTGGTCGTCAAATGTTATGGTAACTTTTACTAACATATTATGTCATTTTTCTCAGCCATTTTCGAGATATTTGACTTTTTTTTAAATTTCTTAAAAAACATTGTTACATTTACACACCTGTATCTCTTTTATTTTGCAGCCTGAAGAGCTGAAATTTTAAAATGCAAATTCTGAAATGCCACAAAATATTTCAGATTTACTAAAGCTAATACAAGTTATATAGGGTGTCCGAAATAGACCGGTGAGTCGTGACAACTTTAAAGCCTAATAACTCTCTTATTTTAAATAGAACATCCTATATTTTATAACGTTAGTTTATGTACTTTTTATCGCTCTTTCGATTCGTATAAAGCATTCCCTATACCTAAGTCCTACCGATTTGAAGATATTTAAGCATTATTTGCGATAAATAATTATTAGTCAGGTTGCCTATGAGATGAAAATTTTAAACGTCATCTTCCGACTTAAGTAAAACATGCGACGACTTTTGAATATAACTTTTATTTACGAGGAGTAAAATCGAATTGTTAACAGAAGATGTCGTGTGGTTGCAAAGAGATTTCCACATAAACACAGATCAACTCGTTACATGATCAGAATACTACTAAAAAATTTCTAAGAATGGAGTGTTTCGTCCAAAATTTCATAAGAGCAAAGCATTATTAGGGAACAAAGAGATTTGTGTGTTATCACTTCACAATAAATGTACGAAATTTGCCACGTTCACTTCGAGGCATATTTGCGATAAGAAATAATTATCAGTCAGTTTATCAGGTTGCCTAAGAGATGAAAATTTTGAACGTCATCTTCCGGCAGTAAACTTAATGGTTGTACTGTAAAGTACGTTTGTCAATTGTATTTTAATAAAAGAGAGTATTTTCCACAATAATGGCACACTTCAATTACTCAAACGATGAGTTTTTGAATGTAATTATTATTTACGGGGAGTGTAATCGAATAGTTATCAGAACATGTCGTGTGTTTGCAGAGAGATTTCCAGATAGACATAGACCAACTCCAGACATGATCAGAAGACTATTGAGAAATTGTTCTGGGAATGGAACGTTTCGTTCAGAAGGTAATAAACATAAACAGCTATTGGACAATGAAGAGACACAAATAGATGTTTTGGCATTTTTTACTGCTCCTCCGCATGCGTCAATGAGAGACTGCAGTTGAAATTTTCATCTTTCAAGATGAACTATTCACATAATTCTAAAAATTAACAAATGGACACCATTTTCGTTCACTTTAATACACCATTTAGAACCTGGGGATTTTCCCGGTGTGTAGAATTCTGCGAATGGTATCTTTTGAAAACTCAAGAAGATGAAAATTTCTCAAGAAACAGTCACGATTGGTCGGACGAAAATCCTCACATTACTAGAAAACGAAATTTCCAGGACTGTTGGAGTTTCAATGTATTTTTCGCAGTAAAATACAAAAGAATTTTTGCCCTTAACATTTATGATAAGAACTTAACAGGCTGGTGCCAATAATATTAAGCAATACTGAATTTCATTTGCGTATTAGTACGTTATGTTATTAAAATATTTATTAGACACACTGAAACTAAATTTGAAACTATGACCCTTTTAATAATGGTAAGATTATAAAAAGATAAGAAAGAAGTAGATAGGGAGGCACCTGGGCTCACCCCCTCCACTTTTTTCTGCGCATGCGCGATGACGTCACGCGCATGCACATGTGGTTGACAGTTGACAGCTGACCTGTCATGTTTGACAGCTGTCAAAGTCATCTGACCTGTGACAGGTGACAGCTGTCAACGTCAGCTGTCACATGTCAGGTTTGACAGGTGCCAAATGTCATTTGGCCTGTGACAGCTGTCAGCTGTCAGCTGCCCTGTCAATGTCATGTCTGACCTGTGATGACGTCAAACGTTCCAAGATGGCAACCCCTGTCATGTTTGTGTCCATAGACAGCCGCAACCCGGGTTAGGTCTCTATGGATCAAGATGGCAACCTGTCATGTTGTTCCATAGACAGCTGCAACCCGGGTTAGGTCTCTATGTGTCTTATGTCACATCTGATGACGTCAGACGTTCCATAGATAGCCACAACTCCAGGTTAGGTCTCCATGTGTGTTTGTCGAATACCAGCTGTCTGATTGTTTGTTAAGGTTAGGTGTTCGTATACATGCTGATTCCCCCGCTATCTGATTGTTTATTAAGGTTATGTATGTGTTGTATGACATAAGCATGCTGATTGTTTGTTAAGGTTATGTTCGTATACATGCTGATTACCCGCCATCCGATTGTTTATTAAGGTTATGTTTGTATTTGTTATGTCGTCAACGTGCTATCTGAATGTTTGTTAAGGTTATGTTCGTACACACACACAGCTGTCATATAAGCTCACTCCTTTTGGGTGTTTATTGTGTTGGTAAGGTATGTTGTATTGAAGTTGTTAGGGTATTTCGTTTTTGGCGGGAAATTTGAATTTTATCGAAAATTACCATCTGTTATGTCCAGTGCTCTGACTCTTCGAGGAAGGGAATATTCTAGTTTAAATTGGTAGAGTGGGAGAATATTCCCTTCCTCGAGGGGGGAGGGCAGTTGGACACAGTCATTCGGTATAGTCACACACACATACATATATGAGAAAGATATATCGGTAATTTGAAATATGATTTTTTGAAAGAAAAGCATTCGCCTGAAATTAGATTTGAACCCACGAACCTCGAATCGACCATATACAGCTTTCTCAGATACATACTACCGCTATACCAATAGCTCCACAGACGCATACGATAAAAGTTTGTTCGCCGTTGTATATATAAAACAAACCCAGTTGTTGTTGTTTACATATGATAATTTAAACGTGTTTATAAGGCTGATGAGTGTGTGTGTGTGGGCGGTATCTCTATTACATTCCAATTTTAACATAATAGGAACGTTAATTTTAAAAACATTGGTAAATAGATTTATAGTAAAATAGATTTAAACACGTTCCAATTAACATATCTAATATCAAATTCTAAAAACAAAAACGTTTAAGTAAAACTATTAAATCAATAACAAAACGTATTTACATATATATGCTAATTAACCTGTTTCTAGAGCTGTAATAAAACTGGTATCAGTTTTTACGTAGGTGTTTGTTTATGTGAGTGTTTCCTATTAGAGTGAATCCAAACAATATTGTGTGGGCGTGTATATATAAGGAGTGATCAAAAACACAAGTAACCAAACTCGATTTAAATACTCAAACTAACTTTGATATACGAGGATTGTTTGATATGTATTGTTTGAATGCAAACAGACTGGTAAATAATATAAGAGTATACTTACATACAGCAAGAGACGTCATCCTTGTTTCACAGCTTAACACACACTAACGTCTGTTGAGGTCTTGAATGGTCGTTATAGAAATAACACAGTTGTTTAATGACATCCACTTGAACCAAACAAAACATATAGACGCCGTTGTTGGTTGTTAACACACACACACACACACACACACACACACACACACACACACACACACTATGACTAGAGAGTTATAGAGGTACAACGGTCGTACACAAGCCAGTCTTGTGTTTACTTCCGCAAAAACAAGAAACATCTAGTTCCATACTATGGCGTTCTCAATTGTTGGAGAGTCGACAACAAGAAACAGTCGTTTTAATATTATACAGAACACGGTGCGTTTCAAGTTGAATCCACTCAATAGCAGTGGCCTCAATGATCCTGAACAATGGCTTAAGAACGGTATGCAGGAAATTTATAACCGAGTTATTAGAGACTTGAACAACGACACCAAATTAGGCTTTACATTCTCCGGCTTGGATAGAGACTATCATGTGCCGTTTAGGAAGCTGTCGCTGTTGACGTTTGAAGAAGTGTGGTCTGAGCTGTACAAGATGTATCAGAGCAATAAGGGGGCCGTCGAAGGTGATGCCTTTACTATAACAGCTACCAGTCTAGGATCATCACAACACCAGCAAGCAACCACTTCACAAGGCTCTGGTTTGTCGACGCAGCAGCAGCAGCAGCAGCAACAGCAGTTTAATGAAATCAATCTACAAGAGAGTGAAGAAGAACACACCGCCGCGAGACCAACAACACCACAACCACCAACACAGGATGACAAGCAAGAACTGAATGATGAGGGTCTCCGTTGCTGTGCCGTTTGTTTAAAACGCTGTCCACCAACAGAGAGAAGCTGTTGTGACAAATGTTTTATCAAAAATGGTCAAAACTTTGGAAAATGGCTACCATACAACGCACACTCATGGGAAAGTTATGAAAATTTCGTAAAATGGCAATACACGTACGACAGAAGGAAGGTTACATGTTCACACTGTAATAAACAAATGTTGAGAACATCCATTTATAGACACAAACAAATATGCCTAAAGAGACCTGACGTCGATCCTAGGCCTGTAAACGAGTAAAAAAGTATGTCACTCTGTACACGTGTCCATAACAGAATACATAACACAATAAAACAGAGAACAAACAACACGGTTATGACTCATATCCTGTAGAATGACATCATACCATTAATCGTGTTTGAGCCTGTCTAGAATACAACTGTTGCCATAACAGGATGGATGACATCATCCATAAACCTGTTTGAGCTTGTCTGTACAGTTATGATCTAGGTGTTAGTTCGGTTAGGTGGCATCCTGCCATCAGTTGTGTTTGAGCTTGTCTAGAAGCTAGTTTAGTTGGTGTACGTTGAATAAGGTGTAGCTAAAAACTAATATGGTGCAGAATACGCGAAAACGAAAATCTCTCAACACAGAAAATACTGGTAGAGGTGTTGGTGGTGGTAAAAAGCTTAAAGTGTTACAAGATGTCTTGCTGGCTAACGCAGTTGAAAGTATTATAACAAAAGAAGAACCTAAGACGTGGGATAATATCATAGGTGAACTGTACACAAGCTATCCAACAACAACAGACACAAGTGAACCGAATAATCTCTCTGATATTAGTATGAATGCTGCAGATCCTACAAACATACAAACAGCCGAATATCAGCCTACACACGATGAGATATTCAATGAGAAGTTGTTGGAGATCAATCAGAAAAGTATGGAGAAAAAACTAAAAGCACAAGACTGTGAGCTCGTTGGTCAGACAACGTTTTCACTGTTACCAAACGGTGAGAAAATACTCACGATCGGTGCTGACCCCCTTCTAAACTTTTTGCCTCTGGTTAAGGTTTCACAGAAAAATTGTAACATACCTGTGTTTTTCGATATGTGGACCTTTGAAGAATTTTTAAACGTGTTACCTACCATAATTTACAACCTGGAAAACCAATCACAAGGTACATACAAAAGCGGCGATTCGTATACACTTACTAAATACTTGGTTCAAACACAACGAAAATCAGTGTTTTTTAAGTTTAGGCTGTGCAGTGATGAATATGTCACTAATTTCAACCTAAGCTTGGAATCATTGAAAATACTAGAAGATGTTGGCTCTGTGGTCAAAGACTTATTGTTGGAATTACGTTTTAGGAGTTTCTTCGACATAAACATGTTTATGGCTGACATCAGATCAGAACTGTCCAAGTTCAGAGACAGGGCAGTCATACCTTGCGCCTTCTTCATTGCCCGGTTAAAATACTCTGAGAATCTGTGTATAGTGTGTGAATTTATTACTAAATATCAACTTGTACTGAAAGATATGCTAACGTGTAACAGATTTACCCATAACACTAGTTGATAATAAAAATATATGTGTAAAAATCTCTGTGTGTTTTATTAGCTGTATTTTCTGACAACCATTCTGTTGGCGTGAATGCATAAAGGAGGATTTGAAATAAAAAATACTTTTAACATGTTTCCTTTATTCATAACATAATACAAATTATTTAATGTCTTTGGTGTTGACCCAGGAATTATGGGTCCGATCAAAACCAAGCCATTTCACGTAAGACTTGGGGCCTTTTTTTCTCAACACTCGTTCGATTAAATACAGGTCAGAAGATAAAGTCTTTTGTAGTTCTTGCTCATAAAACCCTCCGCTGATTGGTTTGCCTTGCATGTCTTCTAGTAAATACGTCACTGGGATAGTGGGGTGCACCGTGGCCACCTTAAACAACTCTGTGGACCAACGTGGTGTATAACCTTTTTCAAATATTGTTTTTGCCTTGCTTATACGTACAACATCGCCCACTTTAAATTTAGTTTGTACAGACACCGGTATGGTGTTGGAATAGATCTGCTTACGAATAGCTGCCTCGTTTTTCCTAGTGACATCCAGAGGTTTGACACCTGTGGTACGATGAATGGTTGCGTTATATGTAGCTGTGACATTGGGTAGGATATGTAGCCACTTGTAAGAACCAGACAAGTGAAAGTTTTTATATATCTTCTCTTTCAACGTACGTATGACTCGTTCCACCATTGCCGCCTTCTTAACACTATAGGTACTGTAATGATTGATGCCGTATTTGGTCATTAAGGCCTTAAATTTAGCGTTGTAGAACTCCTTGCCAAGATCAGACTGAATGTGGGATGGTGCTGTGCTGTTAGCTAAAATATCGGCCATGGCTTTAGTCACCTCTTCGGCGTTTTTAGATTTAAGCGGACGCGTCCACAGATACTTTGAAAAACAATTGATCACCACCAGAATGTACTTGTAACCGGAGTTTTCACGATGATAGTCTGTAAACTCGGCCAAATCAATTTGCCACAAGTCATTCAAACCTCTAATTATGGTGTGTCTACGTTTAAACTTGATTCTAACAGGCTTGTACAACTCGTTTATAATTTGTTTCTTAGCATCAGATGGTTCATCGTTACGTGTTTGTTGTTGTTGTTGCCGGCGACGCTTCATGGTGATGTTGGATTTAAAAGTATCCACTTGTCATGTAAATCTTTTAGATTTTTGTCTATTTCACCCAACTTCTTCTTTAGCTTGGGGTTCTTTGACAGATCGATATCTTTTAAAACTTGAGCTGTTATGGTCTTGGTTAAAGTTTTCAATTTCTGTTCCAATTCGTGCTTCAAAGCGTTCAACTCCGGCTTATGCACAGCTTCTAACACAATGGCCACTAGTTTTTGTGTCACTTCATCTTTATTCTTCAGAAACTCGGCTTTATGTTTCTGATAGTCGCCCACCCAGGCATCAACAAATGATTTAGTTACGCCATCTGCTGCATCGATAGGGTTGGCTACGTTACACAATCTATGGTTTTGTACGTCGAAATCACCACTTGCAGTTCTTGGGAAAATCTCTCGTTGAACCACGCGGTTGTGTAGAGAGCTGTTGCTGTTGAAGTTTGCAGCAGTACGACCAAACTTGTCGATAGACATGATGAAACTGATGGTTGGCGTGTGTTAACGCTTTATATGATGCGAGCCTCCTTTAGCTCCTCCAAGATTGACTGTATCTCATTGTTATGGGCATTATTACCTGCAACTTGGGAAGCCACGAGAAGACGAAGTCTGTCAACCAGTTCGTTCACATCATCCCAGTATACATATTCTTTCTGTTTCTTAGTATGTAGCATCTATGGCATACCATGACCTAAAGTTACTGAGGAAGAGCGCGCTCTAGCACCTTCTTGTTTTTCTAAAATTGGTTTTATTACATGTTGATATTTGGTAGAGGTGTTTCGCAGAACGTCTTCTTTAGGATTGTTCTCTTTTCTGTGAAGACTCGTAGCTGCCATAATGTCTGCATAGTCACGTAAAGCGTTCTTATTTTTCATAGCACTAGTAGATAGGGAGTCACCTGGGCTCATCCCCTCCACTTTTTACTGCGCATGCGCGAGTCATCATGCGCATGCGCTGACCTGCGCAGACCTGTGACAGTTGACAGCTGACCTGTCAGATTTGACAGGTGTCAAATGTCACTGACCTGACAGCTGTCAGCTGTCAGCTAACCTGACAGCTGTCAACGTCAGCTGTCACCTGACCTGACATGTGTCAACGTCAAATGTCACCTGACCTGTCAGATGACGTCACAAGCATTCCAAGATGGCTGACCTGTCATAGACAGTTGCAACCCGGGTTCTCTCTATGGAACTAACCTGAGATGACGTCACAAGCATTCCAAGATGGCTGACCTGTCATAGACAGTTGCAACCCGGGTTCTCTCTATGGAACTAACCTGAGATGACGTCACAAGCGTTCCAAGATGTCTGACCTGTGTGTCCATAGATATCTACAAGTCAGGTTAGCTCTCCATGTGTGTTTGTCTGATTGTTTATTAAGGTTATGTATTTGTTTATTAAGGTTATGTTCGCTCACGTGTCATCTGTTTGTTTATTAAGGTTATGTTTGTATTTGTTTATTAAGGTTATGTCATGTGTGTTGATTTCCATGCATCTGTTTGTTTATTAAGGTTATGTATTTTGTTTATTAAGGTTATGTTCGTAAACACAGCTGTTTGGTTTGTTTATTGTGTTGTTGTTGTTAAGGTGTATTGAAGTTTGTTAGGGTATTTCGTTTTTGGCGGGAAATTTGAATTTGTTTGAAAATTTGTCTGTTGTGTCCAGAGATATGACTCATCGAGCTAGAGAATATTCTATTTGTAAAGTTGTAGAGTGTAGAGAATATTCTCTAGCTCGATGGGAGACATCTGTTGGACACAGTCATTCGGTTTAGTCACACACATACATATATGAGGAAGATATATTGAGCGGGTAATTTGAAATTTTGATTTTAATTTGAAATATGATTTTTGAAAGAAAAGCATTCGCCAGAAATTAGATTTGAACCCCCAACCACACAACTTACTCAGAGAGATACCTGTCGCTAAACCAACTATTCCACAGACACACACGTTAAAAGTTTGTTCGCTGTTGTATATATAAAACAAAAACCTGTTACATAAAACGAGTTTATGAGGCTTATGTGTGTAGGCAGGGGTTGTATCTCTATTACATTCCAATTGAATAATAGGAACTGTAATTTAAAAAACAATTGTATATTTATAGTAAAAGCTATTTAAAACACGTACCAATTTACCTATCTAATATCATTTAATAACAAAAACGTTTGAAGTAAACTATATCAATAAGAAAAACGTATTTACATCTAGATATGTTAATGAGTTTATTTTAATAGCCTAATAAAACTCGGGGACTTGGTTTTATTGCCGGCGTGTTTGTTTATGTTAGTGTGTTTGTATTTTGAATGAATGAATCTAAATTTATATAGGGAGTGATCAAAAACACACAAGTAACAAAACTCGATTTAAAACAACTAAATTAAACTTTGATATACGAGGATTGTTTGATAAGTATTGTTTGTATGTAAACATAAATAATATAATAGTATACTTACATACAGCAAGAGACGTTATACTTGTTTCACGGCTTAGCACACACTAACGTATGTTGAGGTCTTGAATGGGGCCCCGTTATAGAAATAACACAGTTGTTTAATGACATCCACTTGAACCAAACAAAACATATAGACGCTGTTGTTGATTGTTAACACACACACACACACACACACGTCATGACAGCTCGAAGTCTTTACTTAGACTGACAGAGCTGTGTAATAAAAGACAGACAATTGATTGCCCAACAAGTATCTTAGATAATCTTGTTTGAGCTTGTACAGCTGTTTAACACACACGTCATGACAGCTCGAAGTCTTTGCTTAGACTGACAGACAGAAAGGGGTTAATAAAAATGCAACAAAATAAAAATAAAACAACTGTTTTACATACAATAAAAATTTATTAGGATTAATTAAGTTGTACATATTGATACATAAATGACATACAATTATTACATAATGGCTCTAACGATGCCCGTTAGAGGTTTATATTCCATTACACTGTCATGAATAACCAGACAATAAACACGAGTATTCTTTGGGAAGTTGGCGTGACTCATAAACTCCACCTTAATGTCCACCGTTGAAGACTTGATTGACTCGTTCTGGTGCTGACAGTCAATCACAAATAGAGCTCTGTCTTTAAACTCGTCATAATTCAAGATAGGCTCCGACATGTTTTTATAACAGAAGCTTTTTTGAAAATCTGTATACATGTTATAGGCTTCTGCATATTTCGATTTCTCAAAATCCATATTCATAGATTCATAAGGGTAGCATTCTGAATTTAGAAACACTCGAAGGTCCATCATACCAATGTTATCGAAATAGTCTGACCTCTTCTTCACGTTATCCTTACGATCTGTTTGAAATGCTATAATCACATATCGAGGTCTTTCCAAGTTGGTTGCAGTTTTAACAGCCCACACATCTCTGTTGATATCTCTGAGTGCTGGTAACTCGTATATGTCCCATTTACGGTATGCGAGAAATATAGAGGTGTCTTTGGCTATTTTATCCATCAGTTCCAATTTCATTTTATCATTGGGAAATACATGTTTTACCTTTAAAAACATATTGGTTACGGTAATTTTTGCTCGTGCCGTACCTGTGCTGTAATAGCCATTGGAATCGTTTCGACTTCTTGTAAAGCGGAAAGTATGTTTGCCACAGAGAACTCCTTTGAAATGATGAAAGAAACTGAAGAGGAACCAGACAGGTATGAGCATGTGAAACTTGTTATCATTTAAGGTGATGTGCTCCGACGACACATTCAGACCGGCGTTGCTAAGAGATTGGGCTTCATTCTTACTGAACGATAGCAGACTTTTGATGATGGTTGTGGTGTATGGGTCTCGCACTCGTTCCACTTCCTTGTTATTTAACTCATAGGTCATTGATTCAAACAGAGCTGCTCCTCCATTATTTGACAGATAACAAGCACCAGTGGCATTTTGGACTGCTACAGGTTCCAGAGCACCTTCGATTATTAGAGCTGACTCGGCCAGACATACGAACGCATCTTGTTGGTTGATGGCTATTTCAATTTCATTGCTGTTACCAAACGATTTAGTTGGTGAATAGTAAGAGCGCAGCTCTTCTCGATCGATGCCATCATCAAACACGGGTTCTTTGAATATTTCTAGTTTTGACGACATGATAACCCAGGCTTTGCAGGAACTCAATATTATCGGGACGAAGCGTACCCTTTGACGTGTCTGACTCAACTGAATTTGATGTGGTAGATGCACTTGCTTTTATATCCTTGAAGACCAACATACTAAGCAACTTTTATAAGTTTCAAGCGAACAGACACCTCTTCACCTTGAAAGTTGACAGGAACTGAATCTTGGTCGACGATGTCGATGCTTATATTGGAAATCTCTTGCTTGTTCACCGGCAAGTAAATTAAATTTTTAGGTTCTATGTCGATTGCGTAGCCAGGATCAACCATCGGAGCAAACTCATACAGCGTATGTGAGGGTTGTCCGTTATAATAGGAACCAGACACAATATTGGTTTCGATGCGAATCTGTCTAACATCCACTATATCAACAGGTAAATCAGATTCATAAAAGGTGTCCGGCTGAAGAACTTGTTTTGAAAAGCCCAACATTCGCCCAATCGAACCATCAAATTCAAAACTGACATTTGTATAACACTTTAGTCTGCATTTGATGGTGTTCGGATTAGGTCTCAGAATCAGAGCCTGTTGCTTTTGTTCGTGTGTTGCTGTAGCACCAACAAGTTCATTTTGAAGTAACTCTTCCAAGTGTGTTATTTCATAAGCACCGGTGGGTATCGTGATGGTTCGCCAACCGGTTCCTTCTTTTACATGAAATTTGTTTTTACCTTCATAGATGTTGGGTATGTTGTTGTAGGTGTGAAAGCCTATCAAGGCAACAGCATAATTACCATCCAAAACAATTGGTGGATGGTAGTCTGACGACAGATGGGAGCTGCGGTCTTTCAACACAAAGGTGTGCGCCATGACTGATACACACAGGCTACTGTTTCAGTCTTTTATTGCATTGGTTTTTGCAGATACAACCCATAACCGTAGCGCTGTTTCTTGAGATACATGCCTTTGCCCAGTCTCTTGCATTTTGGCTTAAATTTCAAGCCACTCCCTCTCCTACCCATCGCGATGGCTTCCATTGTTTTGTTGTGTCGTTCTTCCTCCTCTAGTTTCTGTTTCGCAGACTTGGCATCGTTCACGGCTTTGGCAATACCTGCAGCACCGCCACCCAGAGCTCCTAGTGCTGACAGCCCACCAAATATAAGAGGCAACAACGGAAGGAAGCCTCCACTTTTAGGTATTGGAATAACTCGAGGTTTCTGCACATTCTTACGTCCACCAATGTTTCTAACGATTGTATGAGCTATATCAAACACGGCGTTCGCTGTTGGAATAAGGTTTCTATCTTTTATAACTTCCTCAATCAGACTTAGTATGTTTTTAAAGGGGACCTTCTTCTTTGGCTTCGAGTTGATTACATAAAACCCCTCATCAAGTTTTCTGTTAACTTTCATGGTGTTTGTAACGCCCCGCAACGTTTCAGCAAAACCTGTATCTGTCTTTGTTAATAACAACCCTCACTCTGTGACACCAACATGCATACTGACTGGGTGTCTCACTTGCATTCATATATATATACACACCCAAATAAAATATAGTTTAGTTTAAGTTAAGATGCGTACCAGCAAACACGCTTCTGCCTTACCCATTACAAATATAGACGATGTTGTTACGGACACAGCTCAACAACAACTGAGGCATGGTCCTCTCTTTCCAAACACCGTTCGCTGTATCATATGTGGTCCGAGTGGTTGTGGTAAAACTAATGTCATGCTGAGTTTATTGTTTGAAGCAAACGGTTTAAAATTTGATAACGTGTATGTGTATTCAAAGTCTCTGTATCAACCGAAATACATGATGTTAAAGGAGGTGATGAATGCAACAAAAGGTGTTGGTTACTATCCTTATAGAGAAAACGATGAAATATTAGATCCGGCAGATGCCAAGGACAACTCTGTGTTTATATTTGATGATGTAGCTTGTGACAAACAAGATAAAATAAGAGCATACTTCAGTATGGGCAGACATAAGAATATTGATTCATTCTATCTCTGTCAAACATATACACGAATACCCAAGCATCTGGTACGTGACAACACCAACGTTATTGTGTTATTCAAGCAAGATGAAACCAATTTAAAACATGTGTACGACGATCATGTAACCACCGATATGGACTTTAAACAATTTAAAACTATCTGCCACCAATGCTGGAAAGATAATAAGTATGGTGTGTTGGTGATTGTGAAGGAAAACGATGTACACAAAGGTCGATATAGAAAAGGATTCGATAGATATATATTATTCTAACAATGGTAGACAGGACAGACAGCTGTCTAACACAGCTGTCATACAGGTGTCTAACACAGCTGTCTAACACAGCTGTCTAACACAGCTGTCTAACACAGCTGTCTAACACAGCTGTCTAACACAGCTGTCTAAGACAGCTGTCTAAGACAGCTGTCTAAGACAGCTGTCTAACACAGCTGTCTAAGACAGCTGTCTAACACAGCTGTCTAACACAGCTGTCTAACACAGCTGTCTAAGACAGCTGTCTAAGACAGCTGTCTAAGACAGCTGTCTAACACAGCTGTCTAAGACAGCTGTCTAACACAGCTGTCTAACACAGCTGTCTAACACAGCTGTCTAACACAGCTGTCTAAGACAGCTGTCTAAGACAGCTGTGTTAGACAGCTGTCTAACACAGCTGTCTAACACAGCTGTCTAACACAGCTGTCTAAGACAGCTGTCTAAGACAGCTGTCTAACACAGCTGTCTAACACAGCTGTCTAACACAGCTGTCTAACACAGCTGTCTAAGACAGCTGTCTAAGACAGCTGTCTAACACAGCTGTCTAACAAGACAGCCGGACATCGTGATAAATAAGAAGGCATGTACCGTGACAGAGTCAGTATATGTTAAACCACCACACAACCTGTATCGCTCAAACAAATGATTAGACCGACTGGTAACACCAAAAACAGTTGTAGCACAATGGAAGTGTTGGGTAAGGAAGAGCGAAAAGTTAAGAAAAGGATTTTACAACTTGCTGACAATATTCGAAAAAAACATTTAATGCTTAAACTTAACAGAGCTGAGAATGATGATGCTCTGCAACGTTTATATAAACCACTTGTTGAGCCCCTAAGTGAAATATCTAAAAACACAGCAGCACTGCAGCAGCAACAGCCATCGCAACCACCAAAGGTTGAACAAATCAAAGACGAAGTCGATATACCAGAAACGAAACCCCAAGTACAGTTCCTTAAAGACCATGAAGTTTTTGAAGCTGAACCAAGGGAAGAGGCTGAGGCGACAAGTTCCGATGAGGACATCCCAACATTTGAAGAGCTTGAGGCAGACCTACAAACTGTCACAACCAACCCTGCATATCAAGAATTTTTGGAGCAATATCCTGAACGAGTTCGATATTATGTAGACAAGTATTTTACTGAACCACCGAGGCTTGCTACTATTGATCAAACGTATGGTGCTCGCTACGCTAAAGATACTGGTAGCTGGAGTCTTGGCAACAAACACTTGGACTTTACTGATGCTGAGATTCAACTGGGCCAAAGGAGATACCCTCAAACACAAGGTTTGCTAGAATTGATATTTATGAAAACACCTAGAGGGTATACCTATGATGATCTTCAACACTATAGAGATATTCTAGAAGCAACTAGTGTTCATAAAATGAACTATGATCCTAACGCACGAACCAAGGGTTGTTCCTCTGAAAAGTATCTGACTCTAATAAAACCAGTGATAAATCCACGAGGTCGTAGATCCTCAACACCTCAAGGTTTTGGTTACACCTACGAGGAAGACGATGACGACAGCACCGACAGACATCTTAACAAAAAACAAAAGACTGAACTTAAAACTCAGAGTGATAAGAGCAGCGATAGCAACGGCATGAGCCCAAACAACATCAGCACCAACAACTATATGATACAAAATAACAAACAAATAGCCTATGTGTATTGGAATGACATAAACGAGTTGGTTGACAGACTTAGACTTTTAGTGGCTTCCCAAGTTGCAGGTAATACTGCTCATAACAACGAAATTCAGTCAATCTTGGAAGAACTAAAAGAAGCTAGTGTTATCACCTAGTAAGCCCACAGCCATGAAGAGACACCGACGACAACAACAACAACAGCACCAACGCAACACTGAACCATCTAATGTTAATAATTCTATAAATGTATTCCAACAAAGAGTTTACATACTTGTACTTAGAATCAAATAAAAGTCTTTGTTAAAATTAATGTGTTTTTATTTTGTAATACAATTAAAAAGTATGTCTTAAAGCAATAATATCCTGAACAAACTTATCTTGTGGTACATCTGCTAAAATACATGGATGATGTCATACTTCTAACGACTGTATTCTAGACAAGCTCAAACACGAATAATGTAGGGGTTATTGAACAGATATAACACAAGGTCATCAACTGACAGGTTGTTTACCTTTAAGAGGGCCTCTCTCTTGTGTATATTAAACAGATACACAGACAAGCTCAAACAGGATCAAGGTTAACAACTGTAAAACGTTGTTTATCCTTTGTAAGACCTCTCTCTCTTACATCAGTTTGTTTCCTCAATACAAGAGACAGAGACACTTGTTCAGTATGTGTTAAGTCGTGAAACAAGGATGACGTCTCTTGCTGTATGTAAGTACACTCTTCTTATTATGTCTGTTTGCATTCAAATAACAAATACAAACATAACCTTACTAAACAATCAGATGATTGGTAATCAACATGTATACGAACACCTAACCTCATATGTAAACAACAACTGGCTTTGTTTTATATATACAACAGCGAACAAACTTTTAACGTGTGTGTCTGTGGAGCTATTGGTTTAGGGACAGTGTATATCTGAGAAAGCTGTCTATGGCCGATTCGAGGTTCGTGGGTTCAAATCTAAGTTCAGGCGAATGCTTTTCTTTCAAATACACATGCATCTGTCAGTCTAAGCAAAGACTTTGAACTGTCATGACGTGTTTGTTAAACAGCATGTACAAGCTTCAACAATGGCAATCAGTTGTCTGTCTGTCTGTATCCTCAACACAGAAGACACCTGTTCAGTAGTGTGTGTATTAAGCTGTGAAAGAAGGCTGACGTCTCTTGTTGTATGTAAGTACAATCTTGTATTATCTCTGTTTGCATTCAAATAACAAATACAAACATAACCTTAACAAACAATCATATGACTGGTAATCAACACGTGTGTGAACATAACCTTAATAAACAAATACAGACAGTAGTGTGTGTGTGTGTGCGAACATAACCTTAATCAACAAATACAAACATAACCTTAATAAACAATCAAAATGGCTTGGTAATCAGTCTGTATACGAACACCTAACCTTAATAAACACATACATACATAACCTTAATAAACAAATACAAACATAACCTTAATAAACAATCAAAATGGCTTGGTAATCAGTCTGTATACGAACACCTAACCTTAATAAACACATACATACATAACCTTAATAAACAATCAGACAGATGGTATTCTTCAAATACACACATGGAGACCTGACTTGTAGATATCTATGGACACACAGGTCAGACATCTTGGAACGCTTGTGACGTCATCACAGGTTAGTTCCATAGAGAGAACCCGGGGTTGCAGCTGTCTATGACAGGTCAGCCATCTTGGAATGCTTGTGACGTCATCTCAGGTCAGACAGTTCCATAGAGACCCGGGGTTGCAGCTGTCTATGACAGGTCAGCCATCTTGGAATGCTTGTGACGTCATCTCAGGTCAGACAGTTCCATAGAGACCCGGGTTGCGGCTGTCTATGACAGGTCAGCCATCTTGGAATGCTTGTGACGTCATCTGACAGGTCAGGTGACATTTGACGTTGACACCTGTCAGGTTAGATGACAACTGACAGCTGACAGCTGTCAGGTCAGTGACATTTGACACCTGTCAAATCTGACAGGTCAGCTGTCAACTGTCACAGGTCTGCGCAGGTCAGCGCATGCGCATGATGACTCGCGCATGCGCAGTAAAAAGTGGAGGGGATGAGCCCAGGTGACTCCCTATCTACTAGCACTCATACCTGGTTTTCTCAAAAATATCAATTCCAATAGGTGTTGAGTGCCGTAATATCTTCTGTCACCAACAACAATTTGAAAGCTTTCTCTATTTCTAAAATCTACGTCAGTAACAACAAATTTAACAGGTTTATTGCCAAGCATCCAAGTATTGGTGGCTTTATCATAAGTAACACCATATGTTTGATCACATAGCTGATTATCTGTGAAATATTTATCAACATAATAGCGAACAACTACAGGATACGAACTTAACGCTTGGTCGTAAATAGCTGCCGGTGTATTTGCTGCGGCATCTAGTTTTCTATAAGCTTTCGTAACCCACAATTCAGGTTCGGGTTCAGGTTCAGGTGATTCTGCTTCGAACTCAAACGTTTCATCATCACTAAGAAATTGAACTTCCTTCTTTGCTGATGGTGGTGGTTTGACATCAAGTTCAGTTTTAGTTGGTTGCTGTTGCTGCAGAGTTGTTTGAGCAGTAGCCAACGCTGTGGTTGCTGTGTTTCTAGATATAGCATCCAATGGTTTTAACAGAGGTTTATATAAACGGTGTAACGTTTCATCCGTCTCTGTTTTGCCCAGTTTCAAAGCTAAATATTTGTTTCGAATAATCTTTGATAAATCGGATATTTTACGTTTGATATTGGGCGGCTGTGTTGATAGTTTTTGTTGGCGACGATGACTTTTAGATTTTTTCGCCATGCTCACCGTATGTTGAACACATGAAGACTAACACACACTCACACACGTGGCAGTTTAAATATATATAAAATGATCGAAGCCTTTGCGATATCGCCCTTGTGCTAAATCACAATCTTTAACGACCACCATCACATCATGCTTGGTCTGCCAACATTCACCACACAGTGTCTTGAACTTTTCAAAAGACATATCGGTGGTCACATGATCATCATACACATGTTTAAGATTGGTTTCGTCTTGTTTGAATAACACAACAACGTTTGCGTTGTCACGCACCAGTTGTTTTGGTACTTTGCTGTATGTCTGACAAAGATAGAAGGAATCAATGTTTTTATGCCTGCCCATACTAAAGTATGCTCTTATTTTATCTTGTTTGTCGCAAGCTACATCATCAAATATAAACACAGAGTTGTCCAAGGCATCTCCCGGATCTAATATGTCATCGTTTTCTCGATAAGGATAGTAACCAACACCCTTTGTAGCATCCAACACCTCCTTTAACATCTTGTATTTCGGTTGATACAGTGACTTTGAATACACATAAACGTTTTCAAATTTTAAACCGTTTGCTTCAAACAGTAAACTCAGCATGACATTGGTTTTACCACAGCCACTAGGACCACATATCAAACAACGTACCGTGTCGGGTAACAGAAGGCCGTGTCTGTGTTGTGTAACTGTTTCCACAGGCACAACATCGTCCAAGTTTGTAACTGGTAGGGCTGTTGTTGTGTGTTTTACGATACGCATCGTTAACTAGACTAACACCAACCTGCTTGTTGTAAGTATAAATACTGGTGTTTAATACAGCACCGCTTTAGTATCAATGTTGGTCATTAAGGGTGAAGGCCTCGTTAACACACTCATCAACAAACTGCCTGTTGAGTTACACATACCCGGTTATCAGTTTTGTGGTCCAGGCACTAAACTTAAAGAACGTCTTGCCCGAGGCGATTAAGGTATCAACCCGCTAGATCGTGCTTGTCGAGAGCACGACATCGCCTACTCTCAATCCAAACAGTTGAGTGACAGGCATCGTGCCGACGAGGTGTTGGAGCACCGAGCCAAGGAACGAGTCAAGTCAAAGGACGCAAGTTTTGGTGAGAAGGCGGCCGCTTGGAGTGTAGCAAAAACAATGAAAGTTAAACGAAAACTTGGTATGGGTGTGAACAAACTCAGAAAAACTAGTAAGAGAAAAGTCGGTGGTAAGGTACCGTTTAAAAACATACTGGCTTTGATGCACGGCGCTATCAATGTGGGAGAGGAGGTGCCGTCTGTGAAAAATCTACTGCATGTAGCGAGAAAAGTCATCAAAAACGCAGGTGGTCGAAAGCAAGTTAAGGTACCGCGAGTTATTCCAATACCCAAAAGCGGAGGCTTCCTTCCGCTGTTACCTCTTATATTTGGTGGGCTGTCAGCACTAGGAGCTCTGGGCGGCGGTGCTGCAGGTATTGCTAAAGCTGTGAACGATGCCAAGTCTGCGAAACAGAAATTGGAAGAGGCAAAACGCCACAATCAAACAATGGAGGCCATTGCTGTGGGTAAACGAGGGAGTGGTGTGGGTGATGGTTTGTACATGAAGAAACAACGCACCGGCTACGGTTTGTATTTACACAAGACAAAAAAGTGTGATACCTTTACCAGCAAGACCTCTAACAAATGTAGATCTTGTCAAGTTTGCTGGTAAAATGAAAATCCCATATTTTAGAGGTGTATACATGCGAGACGAGCTACCTCGCAATGGACCACGTAAAAATGAATCGTTCATCATGAATTTGCAAACACACAAGGACCCAGGCAGTCATTGGGTCGCTGTAAGGAAACGCGGTGACATCGTTGAGTACTTTGACTCGTATGGAAACCTGAAGCCTCCTGTAGAGCTGCAACGTTACCTTAAAGACTATTCCATACTGTATAATCATGATGTGTATCAAACATATAACACAATTAATTGTGGTCATTTGTGTGTAAAATTTTTGCAATAAAAGACTCAAACAGTAACCTGTGTGTATCAGTCATGTAGCTAACGTTCGAGTTGAAAGGCTCTACGTCCTCCCTGTCATTGGATATATTTCCACCGATAGTGTTGGACCCCCGGTTCCATCATTCGGTGGCACTCTCGAATTTTCACACATACAACACCATACCAAATATAGAGACCGGTTGTAATAAGTTGCATTTTTATTTTACACTCGACGCCGAGCCTAAGAAAGATGGTGTTATACAAGAAATAATAATTCCCAATGGAGCATATGAAATTAGCGATATGGAACGCTGTATCCAAAATGAAATGGCCCGTATCTATCTCAAGTTGAATAATTTTCCAGAGGGTGCCGCTGTTGACGATGCAAGTAAACTGTTCAGTTTGAAAGCCAACAACAACACTTTGAAGTGTGAGATACAGTGCAAGTATGACATTAATTTGACAGTGGACGCCTCAATAGCTCCTCTCTTGGGTTTTTCCTCAACCAGATCTCTTATTAAGGATGTGGTGCACGCATCCGATTTACCAGTGGAGATTGTTAAAGTGAAAACGATCCGTTTGGAGTGTAACATAGTAAGCGGGTCTTACCACGAAGGCAAACCGACACACACACTATACGAGTTTGCTCCTATGGTTGATCCGGGCTATGCAATTGACATAAACCCCCACAGTAAACTGTTTCTACCCGTCAACACACGTATCATCTCCCATATAAATGTAAACATCATCGATCAGAATGCAGTGCCTGTGAACTTTCAAGGTGAAGAGATCATCGTTATATTACAGCTGAGCAAGACACCAGCGGTATGTTAGTTATAAATACAGGTGCCGACGAGCAACATCGGTCAGTATCGTCGTTGTCTGCATCACAGACGGTTCTATCCGAAGAGAACGTACAGTTTCTACAACCATTGGGTTACGATGTCAAACAAACTACATATCTTCGCAGACCCCGTTCACGACGAATCCATCAAGGGAGAAGAAGTACACACGTACGCCCCGCAAACCAGATCATTTGATTACAACGACACATGTGAGTTTGCCATCAACCAACAAGATGTGTTTTACGATTGGTCTTCGGCAGCTCTCCTGATCAGCGGTTCCACTGAGACAACGGGTACAACTGGTGATGTGTCGGTAACAGCGAATGCGGCAGCTCATTTGTTCTCCTCTGTGGCTGTTGAGATGTGCAATCAGATTATCGAACATGTTAGAAACCCTGGTATCGTTACAGCAGTCCGAACATTATTACAAGCCAACAGCGATGAAGCACGAGCTCTCATCCCTGCCGGTTGGCATCCGAACGAAAGGAACACCATGGTGAAAAACAACAGATTTTGCTATTGCCTACCGCTCAGCTATCTGTGTAATATTTTCAAAGATTACAGAAAAGTGCTTTTCAGTCGTTTGTTGGTACGCCTAACACGCGGTCAGAACGATAGAAATTGCTATATTCTGAGCGGTGTAGCAGGCGCTGACAAAGCTATAAAGTTTAACATTGAACATATGGCTTTGCAAGTCAAACACATACACCCCAGCGATGTGCTACAACAGCAGCTGTTGCAATCGATCGCTCAAGGTAAAAAGATTCTTATACCGTTTAGAAAATGGGAGATGTACGAATTACCGAATGTAAGTAATTCAACCAAGGACTTGTGGTCTGTAAAGACCTCATCAAACACCGAACGACCTCGCTTTGTTATCGTCATCTTTCAAACGGATCGCCACCACAACCCAGGAAAAGATATTAACCAGTTTGATCATGTGGACGTTCGAGATATAAGACTGCACCTGAATTCAAAACAAATTCCGACCGAGGGTATGAATCTGAACTTTGGGCAAGCAAATTATCTGGAAGCATATAAAAACATGATTGAATTTCAACGAGCATATCTCGGTAGAGAACCTCAGCCTACGTTGGATTACAAAGCTTTCGCAAAATATCCCATCTTTGTGTTTGATTGTACAAAGTATACGGATTCCATCAAACCGTCCACTGTCGATATCAAATTGGAAATGGAAAGTAACCAGAACTTTCCCAATAACACTAAATGTTTCTGCATAATTATACATGATTGCATCATCGAATACTCACCACTCTCTAACGTTGTTCGTTCTATCATCTGAGTATGGCATACAACGTCGTTCCCCCACCTCTCAACCTAGAGGTCTATATAAGCCGATGTGGAAGTATAGTGGATAGGGCAGTGTCAAGATGAGGTTCGTCGTTGTCGACACTCAGGGTTTCTGTCTCCCTGACTTCACACCTAAAGAACTAGTAATTTATAATGGGTATCAAACTGTACAGTATGTGTTTAAACCGCCACAACCAATGCGTTTTCTATCTGCTGATGTAATCAAACAAGTCAAGTTTCTGCAGACCCGTCACCATTGTATCGACTATAATTATGGTGCTGTTTATTTAGAAGAATTACCAAATATCCTGATGAAACACATCGTCGAACAACAGGTGGACAGAATCTATGTGAAAGGCGAGAATAAACAGAGATTTCTGACACAGATGCTCCTCACTTGTGGCTACCGTGTGGACGTGATCAATTTAGAAACAAACGTTGATTGTCCTACGTTAGTGCCAGACATTTCTAAGTGCATGCATCACTCACCAGGATACACTAGAAGCTGTATATGCAGCATCAATAATTGTATGCTATTATTTTCGTATGTTGTAAACTTGTTACCGAAATAAAAAGTTAGTAGGTAATGCGGCACTTTGAGCAGACAGTGACGTCACAGGAAGTGACGTCACGGCGCCGGCGCCACGCCCTGGCGCCGGCGCCACGCCCTGGCGCCTGCCCTGGCGCCGGCGCCTGCCCTGGCGCCTGCCCTGGCGCCTGCCCTGGCGCCTGCCCTGGCGCCTGCCCCGGCGCCTGCCCCGGCCCCGGCGCCTAGCCACGCCCCGGCGCCAAGCCCCGGCGCCGGCGCCCAGCCACGCCCTGGGCCAGACAGTCACATCCGTGTTATTCCTAAGGTCATTGACCTGTCTAGGAAACTGTGACGTCACACGACTTGGGCCAGACAGTCACATGCAAACATTTCAAAAGTGTCTAACCTATTACTTCAAATTATTATATTTTGAAAAAAACCATTTGGAGCAGGTGAGTTTCGAACCCGGGGCATTCAGATGGGAGGCAACGATGCTACCCGTTGAGCTAAGCAGACGCTTGTTAATTTATTGTTTTAGGCTGGTATATATATATACGACTACAAACAAACCATACATGTAACATAATTAAAGTTTATTATTAGACAAATGGATGATTTACAAAATAATGTTTAATATTAGAGGCTGCTGAACCAAAACGGAGGAAAATGGCGGAATGAAAGATGGAAGCCTGTGATACCTTACAAACCATACATGTAACATAATTAAAGTTTATTATTAGACAAATGGATGATTTACAAAATAATGTTTAATATTAGAGGCGGAACCAAAACGGAGGAACCAAAATGGCGGAAAATGGCGGAATGAAAGATGGAAGCCTGTGATACCTTAAGCTGACATCCCTGACATTATAAAAATGGCGGCTTTCGCTGATAAAGAATGGCGGCTTTCGTTCTTAAAGATGGTGCCTTTTGTTGATAAAGATGGTTGAAGACTCCATTATTTAAAGATACGTCACCCCAACCTAGCCGACAAATGAGAGTGAGGTTGATAAGCGAGAATAATGGTATTGCCGACAAATGAGAGTGAAGGTTGATAAGCGAGAATAATGGTATTGGTCGAAGACTCGGAAGATCCGTGAGATGTACGCTGGAACCAACACATGCACGGTGTTAAGGAGGCCAAATCAAATTGGAATATACAATAAAATGGCCACTTCCGGTCTAAACTTTAAATCCTTGTATCTTTTCAACGACAAGTGATAGAAATGAACCGACTTTAAAAATATATCGTTTCGTAACAAGGTCTACAAGAAAATGAGATAAAAAACTTTAAACCCTTATCGCGGAAGATCCGTGAGATGTACGAGAGAACCAATACATGCACGGTGTTAAGGAGGCCAAATCAAATTGGAATATACAATAAAATGGCCACTTCCGGTCTAAACTTTAAATCCTTGTATCTTTTCAACGACAAGTGATAGAAATGAACCGACTTTAAAAATATATCGTTTCGTAACAAGGTCTACAAGAAAATGAGATAAAAAACTTTAAACCCTTATCGCGGAAGATCCGTGAGATGTACGATAGAACCAATACATGCACGGTGTTAAGGAGGCCAAATCAAATTGGAATATACAATAAAATGGCCACTTCCGGTCTAAACTTTAAATCCTTGTATCTTTTCAGCGGAAAGTGATAGAAATGAACTAACTTCAAAAATGTATGTTTCATAACAAGCTCTACAAGAAAATGAGATAAAAAACTTTAAACCCTTATCGCGGAAGATCCGTGAGATGTACGAGAGAACCAACACATGCACGGTGTTAAGGAGGCCAAATCAAATTGGAATATACAATAAAATGGCCACTTCCGGTCTAAACTTTAAATCCTTGTATCTTTTCAACGACAAGTGATAGAAATGAACTGACTTTAAAAATATATCGTTTCGTAACAAGGTCTACAAGAAAATGAGATAAAAAACTTTAAACCCTTATCGCGGAAGATCCGTGAGATGTACGAGAGAATCAACACATGCACGGTGTTAAGGAGGCCAAATCAAATTGGAATATACAATAAAATGGCCACTTCCGGTCTAAACTTTAAATCCTTGTATCTTTTCAACGACAAGTGATAGAAAGGAACCGACTTCAAAAATGTATCGTTTCGTAACAAGCTCTACAAGAAAATGAGATAAAAAAACTTTAAACCCTTATCGTGGAAGATCCGTGAGATGTACGCTGGAACCAACACATGCACGGTGTTAAGGAGGCCAAATCAAATTGGAATATACAATAAAATGACCACTTCCGGTCTAAACTTTAAATCGTTATATCTTTTCAATGGAAAGTGATAGAAATGAACTGACTTTTAAAAATATATCGTTTCGTAACAAGCTCTACAAGAAAATGAGATAAAATGATTTAAAGTTACGTCCCCCATTAAAACAAACCATTCATAAAGCTTTTGTTATTAGACATAAGACATAATAATTAATATGTTTAATATTAGACTATTAGATTTCGCATGAAGTTCAGAAACATACTGTAGGGGGCCCCTTGATGGGTAAATGGTATTCGTGTTTGAGCTTGTCTAGAATACAGCCGTTAGAAGTATGACATCATCCACAAACCTGTTCCACAAACCTGTTTGAGTTTTGTCTGTACGGTTGTTATCTAGTGTAATTTCCGTTGAATGACATCACCCCATTATTTGTGTTTGAACTTGTCTGTGTATCTGTTTAATATACGCAAGAGAGAGGCCCGCTTAGGGTAAATAACGTGTCAGTTGATGACTTTGGTGAATGTTATCTTGTGTTATATCTGTTCAATCACCCCCATTACTCGTGTTTGAGCTTGTCTAGTACAAACCGAAAGGATGACATCATCCATGTAAATTGTTCACTACACACTGTTAAACTCATTCAAAATTTAGTTATCGTAGAGGTAAGACGTGCTTCAGTTAACTCTAACGTATCCAAGTGCTCAGTAGTGTGTTTAAAATGGCTACATTAAATGATGTGTGCTACCAGCAAATTAAAGACAACTTCTGGTATGGTTTATTTGCAGACTTTCAATTAATTATTGATAAAAACACTGGTTATTTTAATGCGACTAAGCTGTGTAAAGATGGTGAGAAAAGATTCAGACATTGGTTGGAAAATAAGAAAACTAAAGAGTTGATTACCTATTACAACGGTCAGGCGAAGAAACATTTAGGTAGCCAGAATACCGATTACCTTAATATTTCAACCGAAGATGTCCACTTAGAGTCACATCTAGGGGGCCGGAATTCCGGCCCCCTAGATGTGCTGGAAGCAACATCTCAACTAACACCTACAACCGCTACATACTTGGTGGACTTTGGTGGAACACAGACTGAAAACAACTTGATATCTGGTACATATGTCTGTAAAGATTTGATATTAAATTTGGCTTGTTGGATATCCAATAGTTTCTATGAAAAGTGCAACCAAATTATTTTTGATTTTTTCGTAAGTGAATTTAATCAAAAATACAAGGATAACCTCAAAGAAATTGAAGTGAAATTAATGGAGATAGATGATGAAGTGCAGCGTATGCGAGAAACAAATGCTAAAATCACAGAACATTTAGAAGATATATCTCCAAAACCAAGCAACCCTGGAAAACTTTGTGTTTTTGGTTTGCTTTCAAGAAATGAGAAGGATACTACCTATCCATATCATGCTGTAAGGACTCAGAAGAAAAGTTTTAAAAGAGCTGTCAAGAACTTTAAAAATAAACACCCTGATTCCGAAGTAGTTTTAAACATGTTGTATGATCCAAACTCTGTAAATCTCTTTAACAGAATAAAGACCGAAGTCGAATACCTCAAGGCGAAGAGAAACGATCTACAGATAGCAGATGTACCTCAGGAGAAGTTTATTCAGGATATTATTGATTTACGATATAAATTGTAATTGTTCACTTAGCTTAATTGTATGTAACCAGATGAAAAAATAAAATAACATTATTTTAATAAAGACTTTTATTTTATTCTAAGTACATTAATACATTAAATATATAAGCTTATTTAACATCATCTGAATTTATCCAAGAATTCTGAGATTTATCAAAACCCAGCCATTTTACATAGAGCTGCTTGCCTTTCTTCCTCAAGATGCGTTCAACCAGATAGATGTCTGTTTGTTTCATGGCGATGTTGGATTTAAAAGTATCCACTTATCATGTAAATCTTTTAGTTTGCTGTCTATTTCTCCCAGCTTATTCTTTAGCTTATTATTCTTTAATACATCAACATCTTTTAAAACTTGAGCAGTTATGTTCTTAGCTAAAATTTTCAATTTATTTTCAAATTCGTTTTTTAAATCTTCCAACTCAGGTTTGTGTACAGCTTCAAGTAGTATGGCAATGATTCTTTGTGTTACCTCATCTTTGTTCTTCTGATAGTCGTCTATCCATACATCAACAAATTTTTTATTTACACCATCTGTTGCATCGACTGGATCAGCTATGTTACACAATCTATGGCTTTGCAAATCAAAATCACCACTAGTAGTTCTTGGGAAAATCTCTCTTTCAATAATTTTAAACTTAGAACCTTTATTGGATTGGGAACGTCCGAACTTATCGATAGACATTTTTATACTAAGCACTAAGGTAGGTATATCTTTGATATATGTAGGTATACTAGGCGATAACACCAACCTCCTTCAGTTCTTCAATGATTGACTGAATTTCATTGTTATGAGCATTATTACCAGCAGCCTGGGAAGCTACTAAAAGTCTAAGTCTATCAACCAGCTCATTTATGTCATCCCAATAGACATATTCTATTTGTTTGTTATTTTGTAGCATATAGTTGTTAGTGTTGCTGCTTACATTCTGAGCTCTAGGTTCAGTTTTTTGTTCTGCGTTATGATGTGTGTCGTAACCAAAACCTTGAGGAGTTGAGGATCTACGACCTCGTGGATTTATCACCGGTTTTATTAGAGTCAGGTACTTTTCAGAGGAACAACCCTTGGTTCGTGCGTTAGGATCATAGTTCATTTTATGCACACTAGTTGCTTCTAGAATATCTCTATAGTGTTGAAGATCGTCATAGGTATACCCTCTAGGTGTTTTCATAAATATCAATTCTAGCAGACCTTGTGTTTGCGGATATCTCCGTTGACCTAGTCGAATGTCATTATCAGTAAAATCCAAGTGTTTATTGCCAAGACTCCAGCTACCGGTATCTTTAGCGTAGCGAGCACCATACGTTTGATCAATGGTAGCGAGCCTTGGTGGTTCAGTAAAATACTTGTCTACATAATATCGAACTCGTTCAGGATATTGCTCCAAAAATTCTTGATATGCAGGGTTGGATGTGACAGTTTGTAGATCTGCCTCAAGCTCTTCAAATGTTGGGATATCCTCATCGGAACTTGTCTCCTCAGCCTCTTCCCTAGGTTCAGCTTCAAAAACTTCATGGTCTTTAAGGAACTGTACTTGGGGTTTCGTTTCTGGTACCACTTCTTCTTTGATTTGTTCAGCCTTTGGTTGTTGCTGGGGCTGCTGCTGCTGCTGTGCTGCTGTGTTTTTAGATATTTCACTTAGGGGCTCAACAAGTGGTTTATATAAACGTTGCAGAGCATCATCATTCTCGGCTCTGTTAAGTTTAAGCATTAAATGTTTTTTTCGAATATTGTCAGCAAGTTGTAAAATCCTTTTCTTAACTTTTCGCTCTTCCTTACCCAACACTTCCATTGTGCTACAACTGGTCGGTATTACCAGCTGGTCTAATAATTTGTTTGAGCGATACAGGTTGTGTGGTGGTTTAACATATACTGACTCCTTCATGGTACATGCCTTCTTATTTATCACGATGTCTGGCTGTCTTGTTAGACAGCTGTGTTAGACAGCTGTGTTAGACAGCTGTGTTAGACAGCTGTGTTAGACAGCTGTGTTAGACAGCTGTGTTAGACAGCTGTGTTAGACAGCTGTGTTAGACAGCTGTATGACAGCTGTATGACAGCTGTGTTAGACACTTGTATGACATCTGTGTTAGACACCTGTGTTAGACAGCTGACTGTCCTGTCTATCATCGTTTGTTAGAATAATATATATCTATCGAATCCTTTTCTATATCGACCTTTGTGTACATCGTTTTCCTTCACAATCACCAACACACCATACTTATTATCTTTCCAGCATTGGTGGCAGATAGTTTTAAATTGTTTAAAGTCCATATCGGTGGTCACATGATCGTCGTACACATGTTTTAAATTGGTTTCATCTTGCTTGAATAACACAATAACATTGGTGTTGTCACGTACCAGATGTTTGGGTATTCGTGTATATGTTTGACAGAGATAGAATGAATCAATATTCTTATGTCTGCCCATACTGAAGTATGCTCTTATTTTATCTTGTTTGTCACAAGCTACATCATCAAATATAAACACAGAGTTGTCCTTGGCATCTTCCGGATCTAATATTTCATCGTTTTCTCGATAAGGATAGTAACCAACACCTTTTGTGGCATTCATCACCTCCTTTAACATCTTGTATTTCGGTTGATACAGAGACTTTGAATACACATACACGTTATCAAATTTTAAACCGTTTGCTTCAAACAACAAACTCAGCATGACATTAGTTTTACCACACCCACTGGGACCACATATGATACAGCGAACGGTGTTTGGAAAGAGAGGACCATGCCTCAGTTGTTGTTGAGCTGTGTCCGTAACAACATCGTCTATATTTGTAATGGGTAAGGCAGAAGCGTGTTTGCTGGTACGCATCTTAACTTAAACTAAACTATATTTTATTTGGGTGTGTATATATATGAATGCAAGTGAGACACCCAGTCAGTATGCATGTTGGTGTCACAGAGTGAGGGCTGTTATTAACAAAGACAGATACAGGTTTTGCTGAAACGTTGCGGGGCGTTACAAACACCATGAAAGTTAACAGAAAACTTAATGAGGGGTTTTATGTAATCAACTCGAAGCCAAAGAAGAAGGTTCCCTTTAAAAACATACTAAGTCTGATTGAGGAAGTTATAAAAGATAGAAATCTTATTCCAACAGCGAACGCCGTATTTGATATAGCTCATACAATCGTTAGAAACATTGGTGGGCGTAAGAATGTGCAGAAACCTCGAGTTATTCCAATACCTAAAAGTGGAGGCTTCCTTCCGCTGTTGCCTCTGATATTTGGTGGGCTGTCAGCACTAGGAGCTCTGGGTGGTGGTGCTGCAGGTATTGCCAAAGCCGTGAACGATGCCAAGTCTGCGAAACAGAAACTAGAGGAGGAAGAACGGCACAACAAAACAATGGAAGCCATCGCGATGGGTAGGAGAGGGAGTGGCTTGAAATTTAAGCCAAAATGCAAGAGACTGGGCACAGGCATGTATCTCAAGAAACAGCGCTCCGGTTATGGGTTGTATCTGCAGAAACCAAAAAACGAGTAAGATGTTTACCAGCAAGACCTCTAACAAATGAAGACCTTGTGAAATTTGCTGGTAAAATGAAAATTCCATATTTTAGAGGTGTATACATGCGAGATACTTTGCCATCGAATGGGCCACGCAAGAATGAATCACTTATCATGAATTTGCAAACAAACAAGGAACCTGGCAGTCATTGGGTTGCAGTTAAGAAACGTGGTGACACAGCCGTGTACTTTGACTCATATGGAAACTTGAAACCACCAGTTGAGCTGCAGCGTTACCTTAAAAACTCTACTTTAATGTACAATCATGATGTGTATCAGAAATATAATACTTATAATTGTGGTCACATATGTTTAAAATTTTTAAATAAAAGCCTTAAACAGTAGCCTGTGTGTATCAGTCATGGCGCACACCTTTGTGTTGAAAGACCGCAGCTCCCATCTGTCGTCAGACTACCATCCACCAATTGTTTTGGATGGTAATTATGCTGTTGCCTTGATAGGCTTTCACACCTACAACAACATACCCAACATCTATGAAGGTAAAAACAAATTTCATGTAAAAGAAGGAACCGGTTGGCGAACCATCACGATACCCACCGGTGCTTATGAAATAACACACTTGGAAGAGTTACTTCAAAATGAACTTGTTGGTGCTACAGCAACACACGAACAAAAGCAACAGGCTCTGCTTCTGAGACCTAATCCGAACACCATCAAATGTAGACTAAAGTGTTATACAAATGTCAGTTTTGAATTTGATGGTTCGATTGGGCGAATGTTGGGCTTTTCAAAACAAGTTCTTCAGCCGGACACCTTTTATGAATCTGATTTACCTGTTGATATAGTGGATGTTAGACAGATTCGCATCGAAACCAATATTGTGTCTGGTTCCTATTATAACGGACAACCCTCACATACGCTGTATGAGTTTGCTCCGATGGTTGATCCTGGCTACGCAATCGACATAGAACCTAACAATTTAATTTACTTGCCGGTGAACAAGCAAGAGATTTCCAATATAAGCATCGACATCGTCGACCAAGATTCAGTTCCTGTCAACTTTCAAGGTGAAGAGGTGTCTGTTCGCTTAAAACTTATAAAAGTTGCTTAGTATGTTGGTCTTCAAGGATATAAAATCAAGTGCATCTACCACATCAAATTCAGTTGAGTCAGACACGTCAAAGGGTACGCTTCGTCCCGATAATATTGAGTTCCTGCAAAGCCTGGGTTATCATGTCGTCAAAACTAGAAATATTCAAAGAACCCGTGTTTGATGATGGCATCGATCGAGAAGAGCTGCGTTCTTACTATTCACCAACTAAATCGTTTGGTAACAGCGATGAAATTGAAATAGCCATCAACCAACAAGATGCGTTCGTATGTCTGGCCGAGTCAGCTCTAATAATCGAAGGTGCTCTGGAACCTGTAGCAATCCAAAATGCCACTGGTGCTTGTTATCTGTCAAATAATGGAGGAGCAGCTCTGTTTGAATCAATGACCTATGAGTTAAATAACAAGGAAGTGGAACGAGTGCGAGACCCATACACCACAACCATCATCAAAAGTCTGCTATCGTTCAGTAAGAATGAAGCCCAATCTCTTAGCAACGCCGGTCTGAATGTGTCGTCGGAGCACATCACCTTAAATGATAACAAGTTTCACATGCTCATACCTGTCTGGTTCCTCTTCAGTTTCTTTCATCATTTCAAAGGAGTTCTCTGTGGCAAACATACTTTCCGCTTTACAAGAAGTCGAAACGATTCCAACGGCTATTACAGCACAGGTACGGCACGAGCAAAAATTACCGTAACCAATATGTTTTTAAAGGTAAAACATGTATTTCCCAATGATAAAATGAAATTGGAACTGATGGATAAAATAGCCAAAGACACCTCTATATTTCTCGCATACCGCAAATGGGACATATATGAGTTACCAGCACTCAGAGATATCAACAGAGATGTGTGGGCTGTTAAAACTGCAACCAACTTGGAAAGACCTCGATATGTGATTATAGCATTTCAAACAGATCGTAAGGATAACGTGAAGAAGAGGTCAGACTATTTCGATAACATTGGTATGTTGGACCTCAGAGTGTTTCTAAATTCAGAATGCTACCCTTATGAATCTATGAATATGGATTTTGAGAAATCGAAATATGCAGAAGCCTATAACATGTATACAGATTTTCAAAAAAACTTCTGTTATAAAAACATGTCGGAGCCTATCTTGAATTATGACGAGTTTAAAGACAGAGCTCTATTTGTGATTGACTGTCAGTACCAGAACGAGTCAATCAAGTCTTCAACGGTGGACATTAAGGTGGAGTTCATGAGTCACGCCAACTTCCCAAAAAATACTCGTGTTTATTGTTTGGTTATTCATGACAGTGTAATGGAATATAAACCTCTAACGGGTATCGTTAGAGCCATTATGTAATAATAGTATGTCATTTATGTATGTCATTTATGTATCAATATGTACAACTTAATTAATCCTAATAAATTTTTATTGTATGTAAATCAGTTGTTTTATTTTTATTTTGTTGCATTTTTATTAACCCCTTTCTGTAAGGTTAACAACTGTAAAAAACGTTGTTTATCCTTTGTAAGACCCCCTCTCTCTTACATCAGTTTGTTTCCTCAATACAAGAGAGAGAGACACTTGTTCAGTATGTGTTAAGTCGTGAAACAAGGATGACGTCTCTTGCTGTATGTAAGTACACTCTTCTTATTATGTCTGTTTGTATTCAAATAACAAATACAAACATAACCTTACTAACAATTGGATGGCAGGGTAATCAGCCTGTACAAGAGAGTGTGTGTTGGTTTTAGGTGTTAATACAGCTTGTTCTAACTTACTTAAATATTATATTTCTTCTGTTCAACAAGACGATTATTTTGATGTGTCACACATGTATGTAGCTCTAAGAATAGCTATACCGGAAGTGTCTACCGGAAGTAACATTTTTATTGAATATGCTTATAGAGTTTGCTTTGCTGAACAGCGTGTATGTATTGGTTCTATCGTACATCTCACGGATCTTCCGCGATAAGGGTTTGAAGTTTTTTTATCTCAGTTTCTTGTAGAGCTTGTTACGAAACATACATTTTTGAAGATAGTTCCTTTCTATCACTTTCCATTGAAAAGATATAACGATTTAAAGTTTTGACCGGAAGTGGCCATTTTATTGTATATTCCACTTTGATTTGGCCTCCTTAACACCGTGCATATGTTGGTTCTATCGTACATCTCACGGATGTTCCGCGATAAGGGTTTAAAGTTTTTTATCTCAGTTTCTTGTAGATCTTGTTACGAAACATACATTTTTAAAGTCGGTTCCTTTCTATCACTTGTCGTTGAAAAGATACAAGGATTTAAAGTTTAGACCGGAAGTGGTCATTTTATTGTATATTCCAATTTGATTTGGCCTCCTTAACACCGTGCATGTGTTGGTTCCAGCGTACATCTCACGGATCTTCCACGATAAGGGTTTAAAGTTTTTTTATCTCATTTTCTTGTAGAGCTTGTTACGAAACATACATTTTTGAAGTCGGTTCCTTTCTATCACTTGTCGTTGAAAAGATACAAGGATTTAAAGTTTAGACCGGAAGTGGCCATTTTATTGTATATTCCAATTTGATTTGGCCTCCTTAACACCGTGCATGTGTTGATTCTCTCGTACATCTCACGGATCTTCCGCGATAAGGGTTTAAAGTTTTTTATCTCATTTTCTTGTAGACCTTGTTACGAAACGATATATTTTTAAAGTCAGTTCATTTCTATCACTTGTCGTTGAAAAGATACAAGGATTTAAAGTTTAGACCGGAAGTGGCCATTTTATTGTATATTCCAATTTGATTTGGCCTCCTTAACACCGTGCATGTGTTGGTTCTCTCGTACATCTCACGGATCTTCCGCGATAAGGGTTTAAAGTTTTTTATCTCATTTTCTTGTAGACCTTGTTATGAAACATACATTTTTGAAGTCAGTTCATTTCTATCACTTGTCGTTGAAAAGATACAAGGATTTAAAGTTTAGACCGGAAGTGGCCATTTTATTGTATATTCCAATTTGATTTGGCCTCCTTAACACCGTGCATGTATTGGTTCTATCGTACATCTCACGGATCTTCCGCGATAAGGGTTTAAAGTTTTTTATCTCGGTTTCTTGTAGACCTTGTTACGAAACGATATATTTTTAAAGTCGGTTCATTTCTATCACTTGTCGTTGAAAAGATACAAGGATTTAAAGTTTAGACCGGAAGTGGCCATTTTATTGTATATTCCAATTTGATTTGGCCTCCTTAACACCGTGCATGTATTGGTTCCATCGTACATCTCACGGTTGAACCTGTTGTCTATTTTGTTTCTGAACTTCCTTCTTTTGTTTTGCCAGCGACCTCTGTGTGTTATTTTTAGAACCTACCCATATAACAATTGTGACGTTCTAGTCTGTCTAATATTAAACATATTAATTATTATGTCTTATGTCTACACTCTCATTTGTCGGCTAGGTTGGAGTGACGTATCTTTAAATAAGTCTTCAACCATCCTTGCACCATCTTTATCAACGAAAGCCGCCATTTTTTATAATGTCAGCTTAAGGTATCACAGGCTTCCATCTTTCATTCCGCCATTTTCCTCCGTTTTGGTTCAGCAGCCTCTAATATTAAACATTATTTTGTAAATCATCCATTTGTCTAATAATAAACTTTAATTATGTTACATGTATGGTTTGTTTGTAGTCGTATATATATACCAACCTAAAACAATAAATTAATAAGCGTCTGCTTAGCTCAACGGGTAGCATCGTTGCCTCCCATCTGAATGCCCCGGGTTCGAAACTCACCTGCTCCAAATGGTTTTTTTCAAAATATAATAATTTGAAGTAATAGGTTAGACACTTTTGAAATGTTTGCATGTGACTGTCTGGCCCAAGTCGTGTGACGTCACAGTTTCCTAGACAGGTCAATGACCTTAGGAATAACACGGATGTGACTGTCTGGCCCAGGGCGTGGCTGGGCGCCGGCGCCGGGGCTTGGCGCCGGGGCGTGGCTAGGCGCCGGGGCCGGGGCAGGCGCCGGGGCAGGCGCCAGGGCAGGCGCCAGGGCAGGCGCCAGGGCAGGCGCCAGGGCAGGCGCCGGCGCCAGGGCAGGCGCCAGGGCGTGGCGCCGGCGCCAGGGCGTGGCGCCGGCGCCGTGACGTCACTTCCTGTGACGTCACTGTCTGCTCAAAGTGCCGCATTACCTACTAAAGTTGTAAATTATATATATATATATATATATATATATATATATATATATATATATATATATATATATATATATATATATATATATGTTTTTCCAGTACCCCTTAACAAACCTTAAAACTAGTAAATAAAACACAAGTGTTTATTTTATATATTTGTATTAGCAAACACGTTTGCGATACATGTGCAGATAAGTGCTATATTTGAAACAAAAATACATCAACATGAATATGGTAAGACATGTGAGAAAGCCAGTGGCTATAAACACAAAAATATACTTTGAAGTGAACAGCTGGGCGTCAGTCAACACAAGAGTGGTCCAATCAGGTGTCTCGCCCCGACTACCATTATCAAACAGAAACATAACTTTGTAACGTATCACATCAGATGACATACTTTTGGCTGACATGTTGTATGTTACAAGTGGGGCTAGGTCATCGTTGTGTAGATATGTTGTTGTTGTAAGAGCTGACCATATCATGCAGTCATCGGTGTCGAAACAAATTCGTACTTCTGTTACATTGGGTGGCTTATGAATATACAACACATTCTGACACAGTGCTGATAGAACGATGAAACTTGCTTTAAAAAGAACCATTGCGAATGTTGTGGATGTCTGTCAATACTTGTTCTTGAGCGTAGTGCAAACATTCCAACATGTAATATTTAAATGCTGGTGTTACAGTGTTGAGTAACGTTTTTATAGTTTGTATGGTTTGCGGTACACTGGCGTCCCACTTACCCAGATCGTTTAATATTTGCACTATGTTTTCCATAAAACACGTGTAAGTCCATGTAAATTGTGATTCTTTCAGATAGTTCAGTCTTGCTTTAACCAACACCTCAAGTCTCAGCAGCTGTTCTACACACTCTTCGTTTAAGAATAGATGCATAGATGTGAAACCGTTATCGATACACAAGGCTTTTTCACTTAGCACGTTTGAATAGGTTATGCGGCAGTAATTAAGATGATGCACTATAAAGCTATTTGGCTCGTCTTCACCTTTAAGATATTTCCTACACAGCTCACGTATGTTGTCTAGGAAATCGTAAAAATCCCACTCTTCCAAGGCCAAATATTGGTTTTCTTCATCCAAAGCCAACGGATTGACAAATTTCACAACATTTGTAAAGTCGTTTCTTGCACTGATGCCGGTAATCAATTTTAAGGATCGTCGAACACTAAAAGTGGTTTCCATCAACAGCCTGTCGTCAGCTTGATACTTGTTAAATAAGACTCGTCGCGTTCGGTGTTCTGTGAAATCGGGGCCATCGTTTTCATCAACGGCATAATCGTCGTTGTTATCACTCTCCGACGCCGACATATTCATGTTAATACAATCGCAAGACATGTTTACGCAAACTCTTTTAAGTTTAGACTGAAGCTTGCTGACCATGTTAAGTAGGTTTTGTTGTTCCCCCACCACAAACCTCGGTTGAATGGTTCTGATTGGTTTCCTGGTAAATTTTACAAATCTATTGCGATCACTAAATACTTTAGCATATTTCGTGCTACACTGCATGATCATCCAGATATTTCTGCCAGACTTTTAACAAACTTGTCTACAGCAACACAATCTTTGTTCTCATATCTATCCCAATCAGCATTGGTTGGAAGACTGTCGAAATATTCGCTACAAATTGTATATAACATGTCGGTGACGTCTGTACGGTGAAGTTTTCGTGTTAGAAAATTAATGGATTTAGTACGTTCAGCATCATCATCATTTAAATTAGAACTGTGCTTTAATATATCGTTTAGGTGGTCTGCAACCTTGTGGATGTCATCACAGCTTGAAAACTAAAATTCTTTATTAAACCCTTCTCTCATCGTCTCGAGTGTTTCGTGTTTGAGTTCTTCCTCGGTTGGCGGTTCAATTTCAATGTTCGTTGTTTCGAGTGTGACCTCATCAGCATCATAATAACTTTTGTATTGATTTTTTGCTTCTTTAGGTAAATATTTAAAAAATGGTTCACTTAACAGGGCCCCCGGTTGGTGTTGAATGAGTGCCACAGCAAAAAATTGTGTAGAACAAAATCCACTTAAATATAAGTCACACAACTCAACCATATGTCTACTTTCATATTCTTCGGCTTCGGACTTACGCCCGTCTCGATAAGCTTGTTTTTGTATCTTTAACACTAACAGTCTGACTTTTGTGGTGTCGTTCTCACTATTCATTCTCGTTTCATCTGTATACCACGGGCTTTTTGTATAAACTAAATAGCCTCTGTGTGTACGGTTTGTTTATCGTAATAACGTATGTATTGATTTTTTGCTTCTTCGGGTAAATACTTGAAAAACGGTTCACTTAACGGAGCTCCTGTATGGTATCGAATGAGTGCCAAAGCAAAAAATTGTGTAGAGCAGAACCCACTTAAATATATGTTACACAACTCGACTATATGTCCGCCTTCATAATTTCCCCTTCAGAATCACGTTCGTCGGTAAAGGCTTCTTCTTGTATCTTTAACACCAACTGTTTTAATTCAAATTCACAGTCTTCTTCAATCAATCTATTTTTGTGCCCATACCATAAGAAACTGTTAAACGGCATGGTACAGCAACTAATAATATAACCGAACTTGCTCACTTATTTATACCCACGAACTAGTATGCGTGTATGTGTGTGTGTGGGTGTCTACAAATACGTTGTTTCATATGGGAAACCGTGTCAAACACAACTGCAGGGGTGATGTCAGCCAACGGAAATTACACTAGATAACAACTGTACAGACAAAGCTCAAACAGGTCTATGGATGATGTAATCCTTCCTGTTAAGACAACAGTTGTATTCTAGACAAGCTCAAACACGAATAATGGGGTGATGTCATCCAACGGAAATTACACTAGATAACAACTGTACAGACAAAGCTCAAACAGGTCTGTGGATGATGTAATCCTTCCTGTTATGACAACCGCCAGCGGCTGTATTCTAGACAAGTTCAAACACGAATAATGGGGTGATGTCATTCAACGGAAATTACACTAGATAACAACTATACAGATAAGCTCAAACACGTTTATGGATGATGTCATACTTCCTGTTATGATAACTTCTAACGGCTGTATTCTAGACAAGTCCAAACACGAATACCATTTACCCATCAAGGGGGCCCCCTACAGCAGTGTTATTTAACTCATATATTGAACTGCTGTCGAGTGTACTCTAGACACTCTTAAACAGAACCGAGGTCTTGTTGACAAGGAATAAAAACACATATACATGCTGGTAAATATTTTTATTTTCATACATTAATATGTTAAGCTAAGTGTCAGCTGTTTGATCTGTTAAACAAATATTTTGAACAAGTTACACACTATATATAATCATTATAGTCTTCAATATTTGCTGGTTGGTGGTCAGTGTTATCCTTTGTATAGCTGATAATCTTCTGTAATAGCAGACTGAGTTGCTCATATAGACTGCGGGTCGGGCATTGAATACCAAACATAGATAAATCTTTACGGCCTATTGTAACGACCTGATTGGTAAACTCATCAAATTCGTAATATTTATTTTTCCGAAATATGTATATCCGCCCATTGGTGTACCGGAATGCGCTATCAGTCTTAGCTGGGAATTCGGGAGAAAATTTGTCTATATAACCCGCTTCTAGTCTATAGAAAACAGCTCCCTTCTCACCGATGATTTCATACATGTTGTCCGAATGAAATATAATGGTTTTTCCTGTATATGTGTTTACCATTGCATTTATGCGGTCAAACCTCAACGTTTTCAGATATGTGAGATTATTGAAGGGGGCTACGAATGTAGCTTGTATGCTAGGAAACGCAACAATGCTGAATGTTTCGTCATTGGTAAACATGACCACTTCACCACCAGGCCTCTGATATATATGTTTAATTTCTTTTAAATTTTTCAAATGTGGTAGCCAATCTGTCACAAGTTTTACCTCCGGATAGGGACCCTTCATATTGTTGAACGGGACAACCCACACCCATTTCTTATAAAACAGATACATGTTGTGGTTTATAATGACTAACGGTCTGATCTTGTCTATATAATTACACAAGTCCATAGTGTTTTTGGTTTCAGGTTTTACAGCGAACGCCTTTGGTTTTATCGAAGGTTTCGTTGTAGTCTTTGTTGTAGTCTTTGATGTCTTGGTTGTAGGTTGTGTTGTTGATGTTGTTGTTATTGTTGTTGTAGAGCGTTGCCCATACAGCTCCTGCATTCGTTGAATATCTTCGTCAGATATACCGGACCCAGCATATGGATACATAAGAGAGTTTTGATTGTTGGAGTGTTTGAGTCCTAAACCGTGTCCCAGTTCGTGTAGAATAACCATATAGTATGATGAGCCATTTGATGCGTGTGGTCGAAGGTTCCACGTGAGATTATTGCTTATGTGGATCTCTATGGGTGTATTGGCAATATTTGGAAAATAAGCGTGTCCTAAAACATCACCGCCAATTGGATATGCACACGGTTGCCCACCTCTCAAGTAAATATGTTGGTTATCACAAAGACTTATAACTATGTCGGCTTCCGCATAGTTATTTGTTCTCACTAAATTCAAATTAATATGCTGTTCCCATTGTTTGAATGCTTTTTGTGTTAGCACTAGTACTGTAGGATCTGAATAATGTATGTACCATTTCAAAGTTTTCTTTTTCCATATAGGTTTTACTGTTAATAAGGAATTCTGGGAAAAATCTTCTTCACCACATCGTTTACGTTTCATCAGTTTAATGTCTCTACTAGTCAAATTGTTACTTTCGGGTAAACTGAAAAACGTTTGAAACATGTTTAAAGCCTCTGTGAAAGCTTCTGTCTTCTCTAACATCGTTAGCTGGTCATTGTTAGTGATATTACTGCTTAAATAACCATATTTGATGAGATAATCGTTGGCCAGTTGTCTGTCTGTTTCACTTACATCCTCTCCACAGGAGGCACTTAGACAAAGAACACAGATACTCAAGAGTAGCTTGAACATGACTGCTCCCCACGTTTACCAGCGTTATACTGTTCAGCTCTCGCTCTAGCTGTTGTTAAAATAGTTGTCTGTCTGTCGGTGTGTTATTACATACATCTGTCTGTCAGTCTAAGCAAAGCCTTCGTGCTGTCATGACCTATGTGTGTGTGTGTGTGTGTGTTATATCCTTTCAAACAACGTGTACAAGCTCCAACAAGGTTCTATATGATACTTGTTGGCAATCAATTGTCTGTCTGTCTGTCTGTTTTTTGCTGTGTTTTACCAGTGTTACTCACTCTAGCTGTTGTTAAACAGCTGTCTGTCTGTCTGTGTGTTATTACACATGCATCTGCCAGTCTAAGCAAATACATCAAGCTGTCCTGTGTGTTATATCCTTTCAAACAGCGTGTACAAGCTCCAACAATGGCAATCAGCTGTCTGTCTGTCTGTATCCTGAACACAGGAGACACCTGTTCAGTATGTGTTAAGCTGTGAAACAAGGATGACGTCTCTTGTTGTATGTAAGTACACTCTTGTATTATGTCTGTTTGCATTAAAATAACAAATACAAACATAACCTTAACAAACAATCAGATGATTGGTAATCAGCATGTATACGACATAACAAATACAAACATAACCTTAATAAACAATCAGATAGCGGGGAAATCAACACGTGTACGAACATAACCTCAATAAACAATTGGATGGCGGGTAATAAGCATGCTTCTGTCATACAACACTTACATAACCTTAACAAACAATCAAATGGCGGGTAATCAGCCTGTATACAAACATAACCTCAACAAACAATCAGACAGCTGGTATTCGACAAACACACACACACACACACATGGAGACCTAACCTGGAGTGGTGGCTATCTATGGAACGTCTGACGTCATCAGGTCAGATATGACATAAGACAGACCAAACATAGAGACCTAACCCGGGTTGCAGCTATCTATGGAACAACATGACAGGTTGCCATCTTGAGACATTTGACCTCATCAGATATGACATAAGACAGTTAATGACATAGAGACCTAACCCGGGTTGCGGCTGTCTATGGACACAAACATGACAGGGGTTGCCATCTTGGAACGTTTGACGTCATCACAGGTCAGACATTTGACATTGACAGGTCAGTTGACAGCTGTCACCTGTCACAGGCCAGATGACATTTGACACCTGTCAAACCTGACAGGTGACAGCTGACGTTGACAGCTGTCACCTGTCACAGGCCAGATGACTTTGACAGCTGTCAAACATGACAGGTCAGCTGTCAACTGTCAACCACATGCGCATGCGCGTGACGTCATCGCGCATGCGCAGAAAAAGTGGAGGGGGGTGAGCCCAGGTGCCTCCTTATCTACTGAAAGAATTCTAAACGTGCAGTATTCACAGGTCCTGGATATTGTCTCATTCTGCAGCAAGTAATAATACCAGCGCTGAATGCCTTGCATAAACACGAAGCTGCAGCAGTTTGGTATTAAGAAAATGGAACTCCACCACACAAGGCACAGATAGTAAGCGACCTCCTCCAGGAAACATTTGAAGACAGGTGGATCGCTAACTGTGGTCCTCATCGTTGGTAGGCCTGCTCACAAGACTTGACTCCATTAGATGTTAGTATCTGGGCGTGCGTTAAGAACAAAGTGTGCCAGGAACAACCGACTATAAAACAAGATATGATAGCTAGAGTATTAGAGGCCTTCAACGCAATGGAGCAAGATTACCTTTCTCGAGCCACGGGTACCATAATTTAAAAAGCCATCAAATGCCTCCAAGTGAACGGTGCACATTTGCAACATTTATTGTGCAGTGATAACACACAAATATCTTTGTTCCCTAACAATGCTTTACTTTTATGAAATTTTGGACGAAACATTCCATTCTTACAAATTCTTTAGTAGTATTCTGATCATGTAACGAGTTGATCTGTGTTTATGTGGAAATCTCTTTGCAACCACACGACATCTTCTGTTAACAATTCGATTATACTCCTCGTAAATAAAAGTTATATGCAAAAGTCGTCGCATGTTTTACTTATGTCGGAAGATGACGTTTAATGTTTAAATATCTTCAAATCGGTGGGACTTAGGTATAGGGAATGCTGATACGAATCGAAAGAACGATAAAAAGTACATGAACTGACGTTATAAAATATAGGGTGTACTATTTAAAATAAGAGAGTTATTAGGTTTTAAAATTGTCACGATTGACCGGTCTATTTCGGACACCCTGTCTAATTTGTACTAGCTTTAGTAAATTCCAAATATTTTGTGGCATTTCAGAATTTACATTTTAAACTTTTGACTCTTCAGGTTGAAAAATAAGAGAGGTACAGGTGTGTAAATGTGACAATGTTTTTTAAGAATTTTAAAAAAAGTGTTAAATATCTCAAAAATGGTTGAGCAAAATGACATAATATGTTTGTAAGACCTACCATAAAATTTGACGAGCAATCTAGATCCGTACCAAAAAAACACCATATTCCATTTGAAATAAGAAAGTTGACGTTTACTTCCGGTATAACCGGAATTCCCATACTAACGTTAATATTTTCAGTGAACTGTAAATTTTGAGAAACGCACATGCGTGAATTTTCAGAATTCAATTGTGATCCGTACTCCAGAAACAGCTAATGGAAGTTCTACGTGGGACACCATATATATATATATATATATATATATATATATATATATATATATATATATATATATATATATATATATATATATATATATATATATATATATATATATATATATATATATATATATATATATATATATATACTTGGAAATGTGTTCTAGGGGGGCCAGTTCTTCAAAACTTGGTTTGCGCATGCGTTACCGACATTTTTACATACGTCATTTTTATAAAAACTTAAATAGCGTGCTTTTTTATTTTGACAGGGTACGCCAACTGTCATCTAAAAGTTAAAAAAATTAAGTTTTCGCGCCAACAGTCGCCATCTTGGATTACGCCATCTATATAAATAAATAAATATATATATATATATATATATATATATATATATATATATATATATATATATATATATATATATATATATATATATATATATATATATAAACCTATACGTAAACCAGTCACCATATCAAGTAATTCTAAATACCCAATAATAATCATACATAGAAAACCCTGAGCTAACGTTAGTAGGTAGAGATGGTTCGTTCTAAGATCACATTCCACCTCCCACTACTGAGCATGCGCGTGACGTAACAAATAAGGCGGTTGTATAGAGTGTGGCGTAGGCTCTAAATGAGATGACGTAATCCAAGATGGTGACTGTTGGCGCGAAAATTTAATTTTTAAAAATTCAAATGACAGTTGGCGTACGCTGACAAAATAAGAAAGCACGCTATTTTAATTTTTATAAAAATGACGTATGTAAAAATGGCGGTAACGGATGCGTAAACCAAGTTCTTAAGTTTTTGGTTTAGAGGGCATGTGTGGGGTATTATTCTACTCGGCTGGACAAGTAGAATTTAAATATAGCATGTGCGCATGCGCAAACCTAACTTTTTTTAGTTTTTGGTTTAGACTTCATGTGTAAAGTGTTATTTTACTCAGCTCAAAGATTAGAATCAGTTAAAATTAATAATACCCAACATGTCGAAAAACCAGAGATGTTAAAAAAATTCCACATGTTAAAAGTTCCGATATGTTGAAATTTCCGATATGCTAAAGCCGCCACAAGCGATTAGATGGAAACCTTGGGCAGTTTGCAGCTGCAAATTGTGAGTGATCTCCAATACAAACAATCTGAATTCCTGTTAGAGCCTGCATGTAACAAGAATATTTATGTGTGTGTGTTTATAATTTCAGTTATATGATGTCATTCTACAAAAATTCAAACACGGATGACGGGTAAATAAATATATAAATAAATAAATAATATATATTCTGGCTAAGAGGCTAAAAGTGGGCGGGGTTAGGCAGGCACAAGTAAATATACGAACGAAAACAAAGAGGAAGTCATGTTAATCTACCAATGTTTACATTTTATGGTACTGGTTGTTAGGAATGCTGAGTTTTGTTTTTTTTTCTTTTCTTTTTTAGATGTTATTTGTAGAGTAGATATTTTTGATTTATATTCATGATTTAAGTTTAATACTTTTTGGCGACTTTATTGTTTTTCTATCCTATTCGCCTTTCGACATTGAAATAGAATTGTATGTAATTCCGTAATCAATAAAGTTTATTATATATATATATATATATATATATATATATATATATATATATATATATATATATATATATATATATATATATAGGGTGTCTTATCCCTGGAACACTCACGTATATCCCGGAATGAGTCCCCGTTTCTAGAGATATGTAAGGTTTTAGGTCGTGCGTGCTTTTAAGACTGAAACTATGCCGGTATTAACTATAACTATATGGTAAAACTCTATAAACATAATAATGGTGAAGTAATTAAATGACAAGTAATAGTCTATCGTCTTTAGTTACGGGATCCAGCTGTTATCGTCGTCGTCGTCCTGTATGGCCTGTCACACCGTCGTTGAGTACCCTTGCGTCGTCTAGGTACTCTCTTGTCGTACTTGTCGCGCACTATGTTCACTCAAGCTCTCTTCACACTCGACTATCGACTCCGAGCGTCTCGTACGAACTAGTCATGTGTAACACTGTGTTGAATGACACTTTTGTGCTGACACCTTCTATATGTCATGAGTGTTTTTAAAACAACATCCATCATTGTAATGACACTGACAGTTGTTGAGATAAAATTAATTCCCACAACTCGGCTCTCATGACCATCATCCGCCTCGGATGATGAACCAATGTCATCAGAACACATTTTACGCCATGACTTCATATATTCGGAACATGTAGAAGTGTAGGTTGGACCCTCGTGGAGACCTTCTTTCTTGACATCGTAGGTATCGTTGGTCTTGACCTTCACGACTCTGTATGGACCTATGAACTTCGACTTCAACTTCGATCCTGGGCAGAACTGGGTTCTTCGAATGACGACTAGATCATTTAACCCATAAGCGGCAGGTTGTCTTCTTCTCAGGTTATACGTTCTCTTATTTTCTTCCTGGACTTTGAGCAGTTGCTCTTTTGCTAATCTTCTCAATTCTTCTTTATCTTCTTGAAATTGATTCTTCTCTTCTTCTTCGATGATTTTTCCTATCTTGATTTGAACTTTATCTTTCATCTTGACACCCATCAGCAATTCAAATGGCGTGGTTCCAATGCTTCTTTGGTAGGTGGAGTTTATAACTCTCTGGACATGATCTAGGTAAAGGTACCATTTTGCTGGGTCTTCTAAGGATATCTTTGGTTAGAACAGAAATAATAATAGAGTTAATTGGTTCTATCTGACCATTAGCTCTTGGTAGACCAGTAGTAATCTTATGATGCTTTACGTCATTCTCGTTACAGTAAGATTCGAGTTCTTCAGAGGTAAAGGCTGTGCCTCTGTCGGAAATAATGTTAACAGGATTTCCGAAGGTCTTTCTTTGGATCTCGAGTTTGGCAATAACTTCTTTCGAGGAAGTGCTCTTCGTCGGATATAACCAAACAAACTTCGTAAATGAGTCAATTATGGCAAGAATATGTTTGTAATTCTTGTTCGTAGACTCAAGAGGACCGAGGTGATCAATATGGTATGTCTGTAAAGGAATGTCATCTTTCTTAAGTGGATGTAAAAATCCTTCCTGCTTTCCATGCTTCCTGTTAGATAAGATGCAAGGAATGCAATTCTAATACACCTCTCGATCGTTTTCTTTACATTCGGTATGTAGTATTCTCTCTTTATTAAGTCTTCAGTTTTTTCGGCGTCCGATGTCTTCTTACTCATGTAGTAAATTGGATGCATCTGGTTATCTTCATAGGAACGTTGGAGAGGAACGGCTCCGTATCCTTCCATTGATGCGTCTGTATGCAATTCTATCTCGGCATCTTGGCAGTAAATATGTAGCACTGGATTCTTAGCTAATATCTGCTTGAGCTTCATAAATGCATATTTTTCTTTGAACCCAAATTTAAAGGTACGATCCTTTTTCAAAAGATCGGTTAGCGGCGATGCTATCACTGAAAATCCTGGAATGAATTTTCTAAAATAGCTGGCAAGTCCCAAAAAGCTTTGTACTTGCTTTGTCGTTCTTGGTTCTGGAAACTTGGTTACAGCGTTGGTCTTTAATTCTGAAGCGTAGAGCTTGGCTTCCTCTATCCTGTGACCTAAAAATTCGACAGTTCTTTTAATAAACTGACATTTTTTCTTATTAATCTCCAATCCATATTCTTCAGCGGTCTTGACAACGATTTTTAATCTTTCCGATGCGTCTTCGTCATCCTTGGCTGGAATAATTAAATCGTCCATGTAGGGCAGTACAATTCCTTTGTTTACTAGATCTCTGAAAACTACGTCGATGTATCTCATTAATACGGATAGACTTATACACAGACCAAAGGGAACTTTCAGGAATCGATATTGACCTTGGTGCGTCACAAATGCTGTATACTTTCGGCTTTGTTCTTCTACGGGAACGTGAAAGAAACCATTCTTAAGATAAATTGTGCTAAAAACACGATCTTTTTGCAGCTTGTCTAGGTGATCTTCTATAAGCGGCAGCGGATATCGATCTTTTATTATCTTTCGGTTGATTCTTCTATAATCAATGCATACTCTTGGTGTCCCATCTTTTTTCTTGGTTACTACCACTTGGCTAGCATATTCGGAAGTGCAGGGTTCTACTACACCCTCTCGAACCCATTGCTTAACTTGGTGATCAACAATCTCTCTTTAAAAAAATGGTAGTCTTCTAGGACTATTGTAGATCGGTTCTTCGTCTTTGACTAATACTTTCATCACAACGTTTGCAGTTTTGCATTTTCTTGGTTTATACGTCTTCACAATATGTTCAACTTCTTTTCTTATACGCGTCGGTACTTCATTTCCAATATCAACTTCATCAAGTACATCTACTTGCATTATTTCGTTAATGCCGTCGCCGTCGTCGATCTTCTTCATGGTCATCCCACTTGGATTAATCTAAGTTCAACATGTTGGAGAAATTCATGACCTAGTATAGCAGGATTACTAGACATATATTCACCGTTGACAACATACATCTTGGTATCACCCAGTACGTGATCTAAATCGATCTGACAGTAAAATAGCCCAAAGGTTTCACTTTTGACTTACCGAAACCATTTAAGACTATTTTAGAATCATGCATAGTTGGTGCTCCAATACGTCGGTATACTTCTGACCCTATAAGGTTAACTTGGCTTCCGGTATCTACCAGACAAATAATATTTTCATTATTGATCCTTATAATTCTGTGCATTTTGCTCATCGTGATTACTTCAACGTTTTGCACATTCGACGTGGTCGGGTTGGTTGGAGAAGCGCCACTCTTTCTGTTTTGAGTTTAACATTCAAAAGATTTATGTCCAAACCTATTACATCTGAAACGCTTGGTGCCTAGATTTTTAGATCTGCACTCATTCCACTTATGGCCTTGGTTACCACAGTTAAAACAACGAAAATTTGTCATCTACGTCGACTTGTCATTTGACATTTCTGTTAAACTGGAAGCTGTTGCTTTATTTTCCCCTGTGTTCGGCTTGTAAGATTCCTGTTTAGTTTTCATTTCAGCGTATATTCGCAATTGTTCCTTGAATTCTTTAAATGACTTGGCCCCATACAAAAATATTTTATTCGATGGTTCATCTGTTATACCATCTATGACATAATGCATTAAAGCTTCATCTTCAACTCTGCCTCGATTAGCAATCTCTTTCATTATTAAGAAATACTCATGAATGCTTTCGTTTTTCATCAACTTTCTTTCAGATAGTGCTTTATGCAGTTGTGCACTATTTAATCTTGAAGAGTATTTGTCGTTTAAAACTTCTTTCAAAGATTTCCAACATTTTATATTCTTTTATCCTTGTATGAACAGCTTTGCGAGACCTGTCAATGATTTTTTTGCAAAAATAAACATATGCAGCCGATTCCATGAACATAAATCAGCCATGTCTTCCATATCTTGAATCCATTTTTCTATTGGGTAGCCACTGATTCATCAAAGCGTTGAATCGAATCTTCTACGTCCCTAAAATTCACAGCAAAGAACGTTTTTCCATTCGATGAAGAGTTTGAATAAACAGAACAATTTTCTGAAAAATGATCTTCCTTCTCGGCTTCTTTGTCTTCTTCAGTCTCGTCGTCGTCACGCATAGACAGTTTTGTAATGTCTACTAGATTATCGCAAATGTTTTTTATTAACGCGTCTTTATCACAATTATAGTCCAAACACAAAATGTTTGCAACCGACGTTAGGTCATTGTCCGAAAAATTAGCACTGACATAGGTGTTTTGTCTTTATATTCCTCAGAAGACACCCCGAAATCAAAACTGTTAAACTCACGTAGTTTTTATCTATTTTTTCTATCACCTTCGCTCTGAAAAATAAGTTTATGCAAGTTCTTTATAGCACTAGTATGAGCCGACTTTATATTGTTCAAAATAATGTCTATATTTCCTAACTTCATCATTGCTAAACAATCAAAAAAGTCCTAAAGTACAACAATAAATTTGCACAAGCAACAAATATTATACAGTCACTAGGTATAGCTTGCACAGTTCTTATTTAGTCTTTTTATCAAATTAAAGTTCATTTATAGCATTTATAATGTCTTTACCAGCTTTACTCCTTTAGTTCTCAAAACATTAAACATATTAGTTCAAACACAAATGTCTCTCAATATGTATTTAAAATAAAAGTTCCTTCAATATTCCTTAATGTTCATATCCAAGTAAAATTATTATCGCAATCTTACCTGGCCGTCTTCATATTGTTACCTCAATTCTTAGAACGTCTACTGTAACTTCAGGTAGGTGAAACGTCGCGTACGTGTAGCTAGAGCTGCGACCTTGGCGTCTTGGTCGAGTCCAGGCTGCTGTAGATTTCCATAATACACTGTACACACTTATATTCCGGCAAGAAACTGTATTTCAGCTACCACACTGTTTATATCCCGGACGAGCCCCCATTTATAGGGTGTCTTATCCCTGAAACACTCACGTATATCCCGGAATGAGTCCCCGTTTCTAGAGATATGTAAGGTTTTAGGTCGTGCGTGCTTTCAAGACTGAAACTATGCCGGTATTAACTATATCTGTATTGTAAAACTCTATAAACATAATAATGGTGAAGTAATTAAATGACAAGTAATAGTCTTATCGTCTTTAGATACGGGATCCAGCTGTTATCGTCGTCGTCGTCCTGGATGGCCTGTCACACCGTCGTTCAGTACCCCTGCGTCGTCTAGGTACTCTCTTGTCGTACTTGTCGCGCACTATGTTCACTCAAGCTGTCTTCACACTCGACTCCGACCGTCTCGTACGAACTAGTCATGTGTAACACTGTGTTGAATGACACTTTTGTGCTGACACCTTCTATATGTCATGAGTGTTTTTTAAACAACATCCATCATTGTAATGACACTGACAGTTGTTGAGATAAAATTAATTCCCACAACTCGGCTCTCATGACCATCATCCGCCTCGGATGATGAATGAACCATATATATATATATATATATATATATATATATATATATATATATATATATATATATATATATATATATATATATATATATTGAAAAAACAGCCGAAGAATACTTTACCAAAGGTAATGAGATTAAACCAGCAAATATTGGAATATATACCGTCAAGCCAATCAAAATACTAAACAGTAAAGATATATCAATCTCAGATGGCCCTGCTACATTTTATTTAACCGAAGATGCAGTTCAACAACTACTAGATGTGGTTGAAATGATCAACGAAAAGCTGAAATTTCTAACTAATTTTAACCTTGATATTCGACTTAGTGATTTCCTCTGTTGTGTTGCTGATGTTCTCAAATGTGTTGAGAAGAAGGAGCTGCCATGTGATGAGGAGGTGATAAAGCTTATAAAAGTCATGTTAAGTCATGCTGAGTTGTTATGTTGGTTGGTTGGTTGTGTTGGTTGTGTTGGTTGTGTTGGTTGTGTTGGTTGTGTTGGTTGTGTTGGTTGTGTTGGTTGTGTTGGTTGTGTTGGTTGTGTTGGTTGTGTTGGTTGTGTTGGTTGTGTTGGTTGTGTTGGTTGTGTTGGTTGTGTTGGTTGTGTTGGTTGTGTTGGTTGTGTTGGTTGTGTTGGTTGTGTTGGTTGTGTTGGTTGTGTTGGTTGTGTTGGTTGTGTTGGTTGTGTTGGTTGTGTTGGTTGGTTGGTTGGTTGGTTGGTTGGTTGGTTGGTTGGTTGGTTGGTTGGTTGGTTGGTTGGTTGGTTGGTTGGTTGGTTGGTTGGTTGGTTGGTTGGTTGGTTGGTTGGTTGGTTGGTTGGTTGGTTGGTTGGTTGGTTGGTTGGTTGGTTGGTTGGTTGGTTGGTTGGTTGGTTGGTTGGTTGGTTGGTCGGTCGGTCGGTCGGTCGGTCGGTCGGTCGGTCGGTCGGTCGGTCGGTCGGTCGGTCGGTCGGTCGGTCGGTCGGTAGGTCGGTAGGTCGGTAGGTCGGTAGGTCGGTAGGTCGGTAGGTCGGTCGGTCGGTCGGTCGGTCGGTCGGTCGGTCGGTCGGTCGGTTGGTTGGTCGGTCGGTCGGTTGGCAAGTCGGTTGCTTGGTCGGTCGGTTGGTCGGTCGCTTGGTCGGTCGGTTGGTCGGTCGATTGGTTGGTCGGTGGGTTGGTCGATCGGGTCGGTTGGTTGGTTGGTCGGTCGGTTGGTTGGTCGGTAGGTTGGTTGCTCGGTAGGTTGGTCGGTTGGTGGGTCGGTTGGTCGGTCGATTGGTTGGTCGGTGGGTTGGTCGATCGGGTCGGTTGGTTGGTTGGTCGGTCGGTTGGTTGGTCGGTAGGTTGGTTGCTCGGTAGGTTGGTCGGTTGGTGGGTCGGTCGGTCTGTCGGTTGGTTGGTCGGTCGGTCGGTTGGTCGGTCGGTTTGTTGGTCGGTTGGTGGGCCGGTTGGTTAATCGGTTGGTCGGTCGGTTGGTTGATTGGTTGGTTGTTTGCTTGGTTGTTTGCTTGGTTGGTTGCTTGGTTGGTTGCTTTGTTGGTTGGTTGTGTTGGTTGTGTTGGTTATGTTGGTTGTGTTGGCTGTGTTCGTTGTGTTCGTTTAGTTGGTTGTATACACCTTTATACTAGATATAACTTGTTGGTTCTTTATCATGTATCATTTCAAACATGTATACTGCCCGATGACTTAAATAATACTGACTTAGCCGACCATACTTAGTAAGTATATAGCTAATAAACCCTTTTCTATATCTTCTTTTGTGTACATCGTTTTCGTTCACAATCACAAACTCACCATTTTTCCCCTTAGGGTTGGTCCGCGTTTTGTCGCCATGTTAGTATCTCAGCCTTTGGCTTATTGTGCGTGCCTTTTATCTTTTCTACACCACCCATTCCAAAATCAGTGAGCCTTGAACTAGTCTGCGCAGCGATTGGTAGGGTGAAGTTTTATATTGCTCTGTCTTTGGTCTGGGCTGTCCGTAGATCAGTTGTCAGTAGGTATAGATGGTACATTCCGCAACCTCCACATCCTCCACCCAGCTCTGCGCATGCGTATGACGACACAGTGACGAAACAAGATGGCTGGTTGTATAGAGAGAGAAGAGCCTTAACCTGAGATGACGTAACCCAAGATGGCGGACAATATGGTCGACCGGAAGTGAAAAATGTTGTGAGTTTGTAGTCGAAGTGATAAAACAAAGATAGTGGATGGGTAGAGCGAGGACATATTTTTAGCGGGATGACGTAATTTAAGATGGCGGCCAAGAGGGCTGACCGGAAGTGAAAAAACTGAATTTTTAAAAGACACCTAGATTAACCTATCAAAATAAAAGGGCCCACCATTTTGTTCTTTTTAAAAATGACACCAAAAAAATTTGGCTTACAGCGTACACGCAAACCAACTTTTTTATTTGTGTGGGTAGACACCCATGTATGGGGTATCACCATACTCGCTTCGATGAGAGGAGATAAACTATATATATATATATATATATATATATATATATATATATATATATATATATATATATATATATATATATATATATATATATATATATATGGGCAGCGACGAGTAAAACACGTATTGATTTTCGCTGCTTAATAAGTGAAAAGTTTGGGTAAAACAAGTGAAATAATTCCCTATTTCATACTAGCGGTGTTGGTTAAGTTGTCCTGGAGTGTATAACAAAGGGATAAAACACGATAGGGTTGCACAAGTGAGTTTTTGAATAATTATTACTCTTTTTGCTACTGGTTCGGAAATATAGTCGTATCAGTATAATAAAATGGTGCTCACCAAATCCCAAGAAACAGAAATAAGGACCATTGCTAAATCGAAGGCTATTGGATGTCTCCAAGACTCAAAGACTCTGGAAGTAATTACGGAAAAAATTGCGGAGTTGGTAGTGACTAAAATAAATACGAGGCTGGATGAAATGTTGGTCAAATATAAACAGGTTGAAAAGCAAGTAGATCTCATCAAGCAGGAAAATGAAGAACTAAGAGATAAAATAGATTATTTAGAACAACAAATCAAATGCTCCAATACAATAAGGATTCATGGCATGGATGAGGTTCCTGAAGAGGAGATCAGAGGTGGGGTGGTTTCACTTATTAGAAATAACTTCGGCTTTGATTTGGAGGAGAAGGACCTCCTGAGATGCTACAGAGTTGGGAAGAATAGGGTTGACAGGAAGCCGAGACAAGTTTTGGTCCGTTTTCAAGAGGATATGTTTAACAAAATTTTGGGCAACAAGAAGTGCTTAAAGAACACCAATATCTACTTCTATGAAGAACTAACAAAGCGAAAACTTGATCTGTTATATACAGCTAGGGAAAAAATTGGACGCAACCAAGTTTGGGTATGGAGGGGGAGCATTTACACTAAGAAGAATAATGTAAGGATCTCATTGAGAACTTTAGCTGACCTTGAAAATCTGTTAACATGAGGCGAAAATCACGTGTATGCTAGAAACTTTTTGTGTGTGCATAATATTAGTTTAGATTCATTGCTAACTTCTTTCATCAGACAGACTTTTATTTTTCATTTTTTGTGTGTACATATATAGCATTATTTGATTATTTTTGGCCTGCTCAATTAAGAATTTGTTGTATTGTTTAATACTAAAAGAGGCCACTAATTTATTATTGAGGTAGAACTACAAGGAATTTTGAATATTGTTTCCGTTAAGTATAATAATTGTTGTCTTGTATTAAGTATCTTATCTTACTGTACTGATAGAGGTAATTATCTTATTGATTGAGAAGTTATACTGGGATCCTATCTGTTCGGTTCTGTTGGAGGTTTATTATTTTGATTGGAATTGAAAAGGATAATTTTATACTCATAAATTGTATACGTAAGACAATTTGTTCATATTTTGTCAAAATACAGAAAATACAGGGTCGGTCTCAGTAATCTCATTACACCTGATTATTTTAATAATTTAGTGCAAATTTTTGTGAATATTTTTTTGTTATGTTACTCATTGAATGATCTGGTTCTCTGATTGATTTTTGGCTTGAAGTAAAATATATTGTAATAAAAAAAACGAAGAGAACAAACATAATGGCAGTGTATGATGAATATGCTGACATGCTTGACTTAAGTAATGTAAATATTGTGGCCGAATCATTGTCGCTCGATCAACTTAATGTTCACAAGCTAGGGAGCTTCCCTCTCCTCTCAGTACTTCACCTAAATATTAGAAGCATAAAAAAAAACTTTAACGAGTTACTGATTTTTTTGAAATCGCTGGAGGGAGGTAACATTGATTGTCTAATCTTAAGTGAAACTTGGTCAGTAAGCAACCTGAATAACTTCCACATAGAAGGGTATAATGCATTTTATAATGAAGGATCATATAATCAAAATGATGGATTAATAGTGTACATTAAAACTACCCTAAACGCGAACTCAGAATGTCTAAATCTGGCAGGGTTAACTGTTATTAATTTGTCATTTGGAATTCAGAATCGGAAGATCAGTATTACGGGAATTTATCGACCCCCATCTAGTGACTTAAATCTATTCATAAATGAACTGGAGGCTTTTATTCTAAATAAAAGTAGGGCTGATATAGACTTGATAGTTGGTGACATTAATATTGACCTGTTGAATCTTCAAAATCCTTCAAGCCTCACTTATATCAATGTACTTGAAAAAAATGGATATATTGCCTGCATTAATTCTCCCACGCGCATTACGGACAGATCTGAAAGCTGCATCGATCACATGTTCTTACGGTATAGTAAAAATTTTGACAAAGAGATGAAGGGTGATGGGTCTGCAACAAGATCTCACATAATAAAGTCGGATGTTACCGATCACTACCCTGTATTTCTGACGATTGATTTGGGTGGTGGTCTTCACTCTGATGAAACTAACATTGTTTGTGCGAGTGATGGAAACGGCACGTACCAAAGAATAGATGAGGTAGAATACTTAAAAAACTTGGAAACAACAGAGTGGGATGATATTATTTATTGTGAAGATGTGCAGGGTGCTGTGGATGGGTTTGTAAATAAACTAAGTACTATAGTACAGAAGTCAAAGGTTGTATTACCTATTAATAAAACTAAAAAGAAAAGCCCATGGATAACGAATGGTCTTGTTGCATCACTTAAAACTAGAGACAAATTAAAAATTAAGTGGCTTAGTGACAGGAATAATAGGCAACTGGAACTGGAATATAAAGTCTATAAAAACAAGTTGACTAATTTAATAAAGATTACCAAGAGTAATTACTATAAAGGTAGGGTCGTGAATGCAGGAAAAGATATCAGGAAAATATGGAATGTTATTTCAGACGTTGCATTGGGCAGAGGTAAAGACCAGGGAAGAATTGAAGCCGTGAGAATAAGCGACAATGAAGTGGTACGAGATAAGAAACAAATAGCAAATATTTTCAACAGGTATTTTGTGTCAGTGGGTGCTGAGGATTCTAATGTTGGTACACAAACGGTGCATTATCAGACTGCAAGATCAGGCGCCAGTTCGTTTTTCCTCCGCCCTGTTTCTGGTAGTGAAATTACTATTATAATTGGTAAATTAAAGGCAAGATCTGCACCTGGCATGGACGGATTGGGTGGTAAGCTTTTCCAGGTTGGTCATCTTTTTTTGGTTGAACCAATCGTTCACATAATAAACAGAATTTTTGAAACAGGTTTGGTGCCCGAGCAGTTTAAGATATCTGTAGTTTCGCCCATATTTAAAACAGGAAGTCGAATTGACCCCGCCAACTATCGTCCCATAAGCTTACTTAACACGCTGGCCAAAATATTTGAGAAAGCTCTTTATTTACGACTTACTGAGTATTTCAATAAAAATAACTTAATATCTATTAATCAGTTTGGCTTCAGGAAAAACTATTCTACCGAACAGGCCCTACACAAACTTTGCTCGAAGGTGTTGACTAATTTTGATAAAGATTTAAAAACAGTTGGAATATTTTTAGACCTTCATAAGGCATTTGATACGGTGAGCCACGACATACTGATGCAAAAACTGGACCGGGTGGGTGTAAGGGGTGTAGGCCTCACTTTAATTGGGAACTACTTGAACAACCGACAGCAGGTAGTAAAAATAGGTAATGTTCTAAGTAATCCACAAGTAATAAAATGTGGGGTTCCTCAGGGATCTATACTGGGGCCCATACTGTTTTTGATTTACATAAATGACATCCTTGAGAAATTTGAGACCCGCTGCGATCTTGTAGCTTATGCGGATGATATTGTGATGATGTATGGTGCAAATACCTGGAGCGAGGCTGTTATGTGCAGTTCTAATATTTTTCAAGACCTTGTTGCGTCTTTGGCTTCTAACAAACTAAATCTGAGCGCAAAGAAATCGAAGGTTATCACTTTTTCACCTACGAGGGTGGGTCTCCCGCACATTGTTCCCGTAATACGAGTGAAAGATGAAATAATCAAGTGCGAGACTAACGTGAAGTATCTGGGGATCATCATAGACCAGCATCTAAAATGGAATTGTCATCTTGAAACCCTGAACAAAAGGCTCAGGAAATTTGTACATATTTTTTATATTCTACGAGGCATCTTAAGTCAAAGGATTTTGCTTCTGACGTATGATAGCCTGGTCCAGTCAATTTTGAGGTATGGAATATCGTGTTGGGGATCGGCATATGACACTTACATGAATCCTCTACGCATCACACAGAACTTTATAATGAAGACTATATTGAACAAGGAGATTAAATATCCCACTAACTTGTTGTATAACCAGGCAACCAATGTACTCAATATCACTGGATTGTACATAATGGCACTCATACAATACACGCACACAACTATAAGCCTTCAGAAATTGTTAACGCATGGTTACAGTACAAGGGGCAAAATGGGTGATTTTATGACGGCTGCGGCGTGTAGGAAGAACATTTCACAGCGTTATGTATCGTACCTTGGTCCAGTGCTACTTAATCTTGTGCCACTGGAGATTAAAAAAATGAAAGATAATTATAAGTTTAGGAAAAAACTTTTAAATCATTTAATTGAGAACTTTGTAACATTTGAGCAAGTGATACGGGAAAAGAGGGAGTGATGTTTTCATACTGCGTGTATATATTTGGATAATGAATATACATGAAAGAGTGTGGATGTGTGGGAATGTGTGAGTGTGAGTGCGCGTACGTGAGAGACTTGGTGGGTATTTAACTTGGTAAGTGAGTGTTATTTTCAATTGTGATTGGGTAGGTATATATTGAATCGGGAAACAAGTGGTTTAGTAATTTGTTGTAAATATCGGATCTTCCTCTTTCCTCCTTTTTATTGTGATGAGAGGGGAGTAGACTTTAATCACGGCTGATTGTAGAGATCATTTAATGGTAAATAATAGAGATAAGATTGGAGAACCGGATCATACGGACGTGATACGTCCTGTTGCACTGTAACTGGAAAGATGCATGCAACTGCTCTGTAGAATATGTAGGAGGAGTTTTTCAGCACATACAAGTTCTTCTGAACTTACGTGCTACTGTTCTTAATATTAGTCAGTAAGTATTATTGTATGTATGTGTGGGAAATAAATAAATAAATAAATATATATATATATATATATATATATATATATATATATATATATATATATATATATATATATATATATATATATATATATATATATATATATATATATATACCCGCTCTTGGACATACTATACATTATAATTTTTATTTTATCATTAATGCAATTAATCCTCCTTCCACAGCTGTCGATGCCATAATTTTAAGTTACCAATAAGAACTTGTAGATTGTGATTATATTTTGTGTAGCATTTCCACTGTGCATGTCACAGAATATTTAGTACTAAAAAATATTGATGGTTGTTTTTACAGATCTGCTTGGAAGACGTGCAATACCGAAAAGTGTCTGTTCTCTGTTCGAAAAATTGAAAGCCAGATAAATTAAACACACTAGCCTAAATATCATGAAGTGTTGGCCCACTAATCGTGTTTGAAGAGATAAAAGAACCAGATATTCATTTACACTCAATTGGGTCATTAGTCTATGTCAACAGGGGGCAATAAACAAACGACTATATTGCCAGACTCTGACACACATTTAGGTCCTCCGAGATAAACACCTTGAGAAAGGAACATAATGCTGCACACTTGAAACTACATGTTTTCTGAAGAGAGGCTATTAGTAAGGAACACGCTGCATAATGAAATCGATAACCGACGGGCTATCTAAGAAAGGGGCTCCGTGTAGGAGACGGACGCTCGCAGGAAACACCTGAATGATAATAATTGCACAATGGAACTTGGTGCTCGTCGTCTACTTTAGGGTGCAATTGGTTAATGCATGCCCTGTCGTTAACTACGTAGGTTAAGAAAAGAGGAACTGTTATCGTTAAAACAAACTCTCTTATTTAGGGACTTATTTAATTTACAGGTAGAAAGGTAGACTAAAAAGACGACTGGGCGGAATATTATATACTACTGAATGCCTTTACTGTAACTTGTTTAGGATTGGAACCCGTGATGAGCACTGATAAGTACAATTTGGAGAACCCGATTTATCACAACACAGTTTTATACCTGACGATCGTTTCGCTGACGAAATCAGCTTTACCATTACTGGGTAAAAATTGATGTAGCTGTTTATTCACACAAGTAATTAAAGGTCAGACATCAGACATGAAATAAAAAGTCAATATACTATGTTTGTTCGTACAAGTAAGTAAGAGGTAGGCTTTGCCACGCTGATAGGCTAGTTTTACTATCGTTTAATTGAATTTGATATACTTGTTCATGCAAGGAATAAAAATCATACTTTTGTCGTTTAATGAAAAGAAAAATATATTATCGCTAACGGCAATATGTGCAATTTTTCTGCATTGTTCTGGCGCGTGTGGAATTACATAAATTAATTATTTTTACTGTCTGCGAATTTAATGATAGGGCCTGTGGAAATGCTTCATGAAATAAATATTAGGCACTATATTTGTAAGTATATTTTAACAGATAGTTTGAAATTATCCCTGATACTATGCTTCATGAAATGAATATTAGCCACTATATTTTGTAAATATATTTTGACAGATAAATCGAACTTTTCACTGATGCACTAGTTCTCTCATGTTGATTATGTAGAATATTGTAATTGGTAATGAAAGTAAGTACCTTTGTAGGACATGAAGTAATTTTCTGTGTAAGTTCTTAGAATATCTCGTTAAATATTATGCAATTGTTGTTGGTCTAACTGAAAATATGAAGTCAATAGGGAAACTTGGTACAAGCGGGAGCGTGCCGAATGCACGGGAATATAGGCCTAATATCATCATAAAGCGCTGCTATGCATAACGTATGTTCTATTGAGAGCAGGGGGAACCTCGCCGTAATTAACCAACCTCAGCGTCGCGTAAAGAAGGAAGGGGTGTCTGAGTTATATAAAAGCAAGTGTGTTTTGTATGAAAAGTCAGACGGAGTCTCCCAGCCTCAACCTTCTGATCAGGCATTCATTTCCGACTCCGTCTCGTTACTTCTGCTAATTACCATCCACATACTTTTTATTCTAATTACCCTGCCCTTGTGGAAGAGCGTTAGTTGTTCGAGAGACCCCACGTCTGTCTTACGACTCGTGGATCTTGAACATCGTTTCGCAACTTCATAAGTAAGCACTCATTAGTGGCCACATATATTACTTATCCTCATTACCATGCCCTTGTGAGTAAGTGTTCGTTGTTCGAGAAACCCCACGTCTGTCTTACGACTCGTGGAACTTGAACGTCGTCTCGCAAATTCATAAGTAAGCCCTCATTACCGGCCACATACATTATTTATTCTAATTACCCTGCCCTTGTGAATAAGCGTACGTTGTTTGGGAGATCCCACGTCTGTCTAACGACTCGTTGAGCTTGAACATCGTCTCGCAAATTCATAACTAAGCACTCATTACCGGCCACATACATTATTCTAATTATGCTGCTCTTGTGAATGAGCGTTCGTTGTTCGAGAGACCCCACGTCTATCTCACGACTCGTGGAGCTTGAGCATCGTTTCGCAAATTCACAAGTAAGCACTCATTACCGGCCACACACCGTATTTATCCTAATTACCCTGCCCTTGTGAATAAGCGTTCGCTGTTTGAGAGACCCCACGTCTGTCTCACGACTCATGGAGCTTAAATATCGTTTCGCAAGTTTATGAGTAAGCACTAATTACCGGCCACTTACGTTTTTTTTTTAAATTACTCTGCCCTTGTGAATGAGCGTTCACTGTTCGAGAGATCCCACGTCTGTCTCACGACTCGTGGAACTTGAGCATCGTTTCGCAAATTCATAAGTAAGCACGCGTTACCGGTCACATACAGTTTTTGTTCTAATTACCCTGCCCTTGTGGACGAGCGTTCGTTGTTCGAGAGGCCCCCACGCCTGTCTCACGACTCGTGGTGCTTGAGAATCGTTTCGCAAATTCATAAGTAAGCACTCATTACCGGCCACATACAGTATTTATTCTACTTACCCTGCCCTTGTGGACGAGCGTTCGTTGTTCGAGAGACCCCACATCTGTCTTACGACTCATGGAGCTTGAACCTCGTTTCGCAACTTCATAAGTAAGCACTCGTTACCGGCCACATATAGTACTTATCCTCATTACCCTGCCTTTTTGAATAAGCGTTCGTTGTTCGAGAGACCCCACGTCTCTCTCACGGCTCGTGGAGCTTGAATATCGTTTCGCAAATTCATAAGTAGGCACCCATTACTGGTCACATTGTCTTCACTAAAATTAACTTCGCCACTGGTTTACACCTTCAGGCCTACCAGTCATCACGGGCTTCCCTCAACAACCCTAGGTGACTCCCTTATTACCGCCTAGTTGCCGTCACCTCCGTTGACTGCATGAGCATCAGAATAATACCTCTAACTTCTCGGCAATTAAAATATCCCAGCCTGCCCACGGGTAATAATGTCCAGTAGTGAGACAGAGGGTGAGTTTCTTTCATTTACTTATGTACTTTTAGTGTCAGAACAGAGCTGTAGTTTATGGCCACAATAACGCGGGATAAATCGCGATATCGGGAGTCACGCAAAGGTCTTAACGGTCCTCTAAGAGATGACTAAATGTCAACATAAAAATGTCCTATTTCATGCAGTAAAGCGTTTAGTCAGACTAGATCATTGTAGGAATGATTCATGCTCACTATGAAAATGTATTTCTAGGCGAGGTATAAATTGTTTAAATAAACTGTTCAAATGTGTCTTATATAGGCATAGAACAGTAATGGTTTATGTTCATTGTTAAAAGGTATTTCTAGGCAAGGTATAAATTGTTTAACTAAACTGTTCAAATGTGTCTTATATAGGCATATAATGTTACAAATATTTTTACGATGGAGACGACGGCAACAACAGAGAAGGTTGCTGCAGCGGAAAAAGCTCCAGAAGCGAAGGTTACAGCAACAGATAAAGTGAAACTTAAAGCTGTAAAAATGATGAGACAAGGGTTTAATGAAAATTTGGAGTTCTCAAGCTGTGATGACCTCCACAAATTTGGAAAACATCTATATGGTATACTGCTATACGATTACAAGTCTCACGGTGAACAAAGTAAATCCTTTAATTTTCTAACACGAAAACTTCACCTTACAGATGTTACCGAAATGTTATATACAATTTGCAACGAATATTTTGATAGTCTTCCAATTAATGCTGATTGGGCTAAATATGAGAAAGAAGGCTATGCCGGTGTAGAAAAGTTTGCTAAAGTCTGCCCTGAACATGTTGAATGCTTTGGAGTGTATTACGGATCTGACGACGATGAAAACAAAATATGATAATATATTTAGTGATCGCAATAGATTTTTAAAGTTTAACAGTAAACCAAGCAGGAAAATACAACCAGTGAGAGTGATGGAAGGGAAACAACAAAACCTACTTAAGATTCAGTTTTACAACAGTGAGCTCAGATCAAGTCAAACACTAAAGAGTGTAAAAATGAAAATTAGTTGTGATTGCATTAACATGACGTGCGATGATAGTTCTGATTCCACACATGGTATGGATGTTAACGATAGGCCTGAGGTCTTCAGACCTGTTAATAACGATTTTTATTGGAACGAATTGATGCAGCTCTACGGCAGAATATTAATGAGATTAAACAAAAAAGTAGAATGTTGCTGGAAACAAGGTATACTATTAATTCATCTTTAAATATGGCAATTGATATATCAAAAGCTGTTGGATTGATTCGAATAATTAAAATTGTAAATACAAACTCGCAGCAATCACAGGCAAATATAACAATCTCATCTAGTTCATGGGAATGGGACTATTTTATTTTAGCACTGGAAAAATCAGCTGAAGAGTACTTCACCAAAGGTAATAGGATTGAACCAGAAAAAATTGGAATATATACCGTCAAACCTATTAAAATACTAAACAGTAAAAGTATATCAATCTCAGATGATTCTGTTACTTTTTATTTAACTCAAGATACAGTTCAACAACTACTAGATCTGGTTGAAATCATCAAGGAAAGATTAAAGCTAGTTACTAATTTTAACTTTGATATTCGACTTAGTGATTTCCTGTACTGTGTCGCTGATGTTCTTAAATGTGTTATTAAAACAGAGCTACCATGTGACGATGAAATAGTGAAGCTTTTAAAAGATTAGGTTAAAAGGTTGAACCACCATTCCGAGTTTGTATGTTAGAGTGCTTACACTTTGCAAAGAAGCAAGTACTTGATCGTTCCAACACGCGATATACAATGGTTCCTCTTAAAGCCATTTTTATGTCATCCTGACAGCACTATCTCAAAATGTGTTTTATATTTACAAACCATCAAATGTAGAAGAAGTGTGAATCTGTTTCGATGACGACGATTGCATGAAATGGTCTGGTCTTCCAACAACACATCTACACAACGATGTGTTCATCTAACTTTCAATGTACAGCATGTCCTAAAGCAAATCTGAAGTGGTGCGTTATAAAATTATGTTCCTGTTTGAGGATGGTACCCGTGGTGAGTATTTATGTTAATATATTTGTTAAATGCAACATTTCACTTAAAAATATGTATCGCAACTGAGTTTATGTTTTATTTATTAGTTAAGCACCTGTAGTTAGGATGAGCTACTGTGAGTCGTGCTCGTTACAAGTGAAAAAGGGTGCATTTTCCGGACATTTGCGTAGTGAAATCCACAAATCGGAAGTATGTGAGCCATGGCAAGTTGAAAAAGTGCATATGACAACTCAAGCTTTTAGAAACACAATGGGTACTTATCGTATATACGAAAAGGGTATTGATATTAAACAGTTTATGGAAGCAGTAAGACATAAGTTGTTTCATCTGATTTAGCTATACATGATAAAATTAAAATGAATCTAGAATTGTTTGGCTTATATGTACTCCAAAACCGAAATATAAAAGAAATAAAATCATTCAATACTAAAAACAAAAATATTACAGTTTCAACTAATTTTGAAAATACGTATCAAGAATTCACTGAGGAAATTTACGCTAAAGCTTTGGAATTTGCAGAAGCCGAGAGCGGGTGGATGTTGAAGAGCATGATGTGGTTGGAAATAAATATTAATAAACATAGTTTTAGGTCGGAGCGGTGTCAGCATATATAAATTGTCGGCCACACACTATCAAACTCATTAAACACTCAGTTGTCTTAAAAGTAAGACGTGCTTCAGCTTGTTCTTGAGTATCCAAGTGTTCAGTAGTGTGTTTAATATGAACACATTAAGTGATGTGTTACCAGCAAATTAAAGACAACTTCTGGTATGGTTTATTTGAAGACTTTCAATTAGTTTACGATAAGAATACTGGTTATTTCAATGCAACAAAATTGTGTAAAAGTGATGAGAAAAGATTGAGACATTGGTTGGAAAATAAGAAAACTAAAGAGTTGATTGCTTATTGCAGCAACAGCTTAGAGTTACATTTAGAGTCATATCTCAATTAGCATCAACAACTGCTACATACTTGGTGGACCTTGGTGGAACACAAGCTGAAAACTACTCGATATCTGGTACATACGTATGCAGAGATTTGATATTAAATGTGGCCTGTTGGATATCCAGTCATTTCTATGAAAAATGCAACCAAATTATTTTTGATTTTTTCGTAAGCGAGTTTAATCAAAAATACAGGAGCAACCTTAAGAAAATTGAAGTGAAATTAATGGGAATAGTTGATGAGGTGCAGCGCATCCGAGTAACAAATGCTAAAGTCGCAGAACATATTCAAGATATATCCCTAAAACCAAAAAAGTGGTTCTAAACATGTTGTATGATCCAAATTCTGCAAATCTCTTTAACAGAATAAAGACAGGTAAAATACCTTAAGGCGAAGAGAAACTATCTACATAGAGCAGATGTACCGCAGAAGAAGTTTATTCAGGATATTATTGATTTACGTCAAAATTTTTAGATGTATTAGTCTATATATATATATATATATATATATATATATATATATATATATATATATATATATATATGTCATAGAAAAACAAAAACACATTAATTTTACCAAAGACTTTTACTTTATTCTAAGTACATTAATACATTAAATATAAGCTTATTTAACATCTGAATTTATCGAAGAATTATGAGATTTATCAAAGCCCAACCATTTTATGTAGTGTTTCTTGCCTTTCTTCCTCAATATGCGTTCAATCAAATAGATGTCTTGTTTGTTTCGTCTTTTGTAGTTCTTCCTCGTAAAACCCTCCACTGATGGGTTTTCCCTGCACGTCTTCAAAAAAATAAATGAAATGGACACTAACAATCTTGAATAACTTTGTTGACCAACGAGGTTACCCCTTTTCAAATTTAGCTTTTGTTTTACTTACGCGTATAGCATCACCCACTTTGAATTTATTCTGATCAAACACTTTAATATTTGAGTAGACTTGTTTGCGAATAGCTTTTTCATTTGTTTTATTATTATCTTTAGGTCTGACACCAGTTTTTCGATGAATGTTTTGAGTTGTAGGCATCTGTGGCATCAGTTAGTGTATTAAACCAGTTGTAGGAACCAAACAAGTTAAAGTGTTTTATATCTTCTCTTCCAAGGTATGTATGAATCTTTCAACTTTTGCTGCCTTCTTCACACTATAAGTGCTGTAGTGATTAATGTTGTATTTTTTCATTAGGGCGTTAAATTTGTAGTTGTAAAATTCCTTACCAAGATCAGACTGTATGTCGGTGGGAGCTGTACTATTAGCTAAAATATCAGCCATAGCTTTAGTCACCTCTTCAGCATTTTTAGATTTAAGTGGAAGGTCCACACATACTTTGAAAAAAAATTGATAACTACTAAAATGTACTTGTAACCAGAGTTTTCTCGATGATAGCCTATAAACTCAGCTAAATCAATCTGCCACAAATCATCCAAACCTTTAATTATAGTACGTCTGCGTTTAAAATTGATTCTTGCTGGTGTGTACAATTCATTGGTCACTTGTTTTTTAGCATCAGATGGTTCAACTGTTTTGCGTTTCATGGTGATGTTGGATTTAGAAGTATCCACTTATCATGCAAATCTTTTAGATTTTTGTCTATTTCACCCAGCTTCTTCTTCAACTTGTTATTCTTTGATAGATCAATATCTTTTAAAACTTGAGCAGTTATGTTCTTTGTTGAATTTTTGGTAATTTTTTTTACTTGAGCCCGTCCAAACGGCTAAGTCCTCGCGCACTAGAATTTCGTGACTAGAACTCACGCGCTGTTGCCACATCCTTCTCATAGCAGAAACAATTTAAAAGATCGAAGAATTCATGAAAAAAATATGCACGCATCAAGTACGTTATCGACGTTAGCTTTTTTGTACGCGTAGCAAGTGCGTTACGGTAATAAATGAGAATACAATTAATCTATGTGCGTTATGGTAGCGAGTATGATATAATGTAGCAAGTTACACGGAAAATTTTAAAATATACCTATATTGACGCAGGAAGTGCGTTACGGTAATGAATGCGAATACAATTAAGACATGTGTGTTATGGTAGGGAGTCTGGTATAATTTAGCAAGTGAAACGTAAAATTAAAAAATATACGTATATTGACGCAGCAAGTGCGTTACGGTAATGAATACGAATATAATTAAGACATGTGTGTTATGGTAGGTAGTCTGATATAATTTAGCAAGTGAAACGGAAAATTCAAAAATATACCTATATTGACGCAGCAAGTGCGTTACGGTAATGAATACGAATACGAATTCATTAATACATGTGCATTATGGTAGCGAGTATGACATAATGCAGCAAGTAAACGGGAACATTTTAAAATATACCTGTATTGACGCAGCAAGTGCGTTACGGTAATAAATGAGAATACAATTAACACATGTGTGTTATGGTAGGGAGTCTGGTATAATTTAGCAAGTGAAACGGAAAATTAAAAAATATACTTATATTGACGCAGTGCGTTATGGTTGAGAGTATGGTATAATTTTGAAAGTAAAAGTCTGGACGCAGCAACTGCGTTATTGTGGTTACCATAGCTTTTCTAATTTTTGAAGAAATTTTTTTCTAAAAGAAAACCCATAATTTTCTCGAAAAACCTTGTTCTATTTTCCTGGCTTACGAACGTATCCAAGCCATTTACAAAAGGAAAATGTCATCAACATCGGAGCGTTATTTTTTGAGTTTTCGGTATGATACATACACACATACACACACACACACAATATATATATATATATATATATATATATATATATATATATATATATATATATATATATATATATATGTCAATGCGCAATTTGCTGGACCAAATCATATGACTATGCGTAGGTTGCTGGACAAACCGCATCATAGCTGGACGTCCAGCTATGAACACTACTTCTTTATAAGTACTAGCGTAAATGGCTGGACACAAGCAAAAACATGCGTTTTAGCTACGTTGCTAAATCTGTTATGCCTCAGTATTCTTTGTTTCCTTCGCATTCCTACACTTTTGTAATTATTGTACCTAAATATAAAACAAATAGGTTTAAACTTTAAACATATGTATTGAATATTATAACTATTATAATACCTAATAAAATTATAATGAAACTGTGTATTTTCAGAATGAAATGAAAAATAGCTTCTATTAAGTATTTTCACATAGTTTTTCAAGAACCTGCAGATTATAAACTAAAGTTTTGCGATAAAAATATTTGTGTTCTCAACTTAGGAAACAGTCGAGAACCAAAAATCGGCACACTTCTCAAATATAAGAAAAAAATTCAATTAGACATAAAAACAAAAAGAAATGTCAAGATGGTTGGATACGACGGCGTCCAGGGGTCGTTAAAAAATTATTTTCTAATAATTCTGAGATAAAGAAGTAAGAATTGTAACGTAAAAAGTCAGAATTCTGAGATAAAAAAGTAAGAATTATGACACAAAAACTCAGAATTATTCTAGAGTTTTATACGACAGCGTCTAGGTAGCGCCACTTGCAAAACGTTTACCTATTGATTATTGATGTGTAATTAGGTAGGTAGCTCTCATGTGGCGGTTTTACAGTTAGTTGATGGTGTTTACAAACTCAAAGGTAAGAAGATTGGTTTATTGACTATTATTCTCCTGGTGTTAATAGAATAATACATGTAAGGCTAGATGCATTCTTACCACATTTGGAACCGTAGGCCGGTTTCGCTCTAATTAGAGCTCGTCAGTACGGTATACTAATTGCAGCGAAAATACACCTATAAAGTAATACGGTTATGGTAGCCAGCCTCCTAAAACAAAGTTAGATGTAAGACACGAAACACGTGCCGCCATCTCGTTGGGGAAGCAGGTAGGCTATCTAGTTCCGCAACGAAATGGTGGCACGTATTTCGTGTATCACATCTCACTTAGAATAATGCATAGTGCATAGGTGCTTATATAATGGTCTTATTAACTATGTACGTAAGTCGTCGTATAAATATACAACTATATATTACTGTTTAAAAATGTTTTATTCAACATTATGACCATGGAAATATAAGCTCAATTAATGTTAAGTCAGCCTTAGAAGCATATAAATATATGTAGGTTTTTGTTTGTTTAACGTCGGCCTACTTCCGCGACTATGGCCAACCACCGACGCCAGGGAGTAGTTTCACCTGACTATCCAGGAAATTTTGCCGAACCCTGCCGTTCTGCAAGGATAGTAGGGATATTCAACGTGCCCAACATCCCATGGGCACGGAACCGACGGCCTTACGCCCCCTCCGAATGGCGAAACGTGCAGACATTCAACTTGCTCAAATACAATGCCACAACCTCGGTTGATGTTAGTGCTACAGTATGTACTGAAAAAGCGAATGGAATACCCTGTGATCGAACATAGTACCCTTCGGTTCAGAGGCGCACGTTCTTACGACAAAACTACAGAGGATTTTATAAATAAATAATCATGAGGCGATACCACCAGTAGAATGCGCCACACAAAGGTCTTGGCTGAGTGCTGGCATTGACTAACATTAGAATGTTATTGTTAGTCAATTGTCTCTTTTCACTCTAGCATTGACTAATTAGAACATGGACAGTGTAATCTTATTAGTTTGCTTTATTTATTATTATCTTTCTTTGAACATCAGTTCAGATAAATAATGATATATTGATTTTAAATTATTACTCATACAGAAAGTGAGCGTCAGTTGAAATTAATATTAATTAATAATTTGGTTAACACAACATAATACCTAATAATTCTTTTAGAAAATTCGAACTCATTGTGCAATCATATAAATGTACAATTATCTATATTATATATTATCTAATAATAAATACAATTAATTCACTTGCTGCTACATATGACATAGTGTACTTAATTGTCAATACTAAAGCTATGGGCCTCCATTTTCAATTATAATACAAAAATCCTAGTCTCATGTAGTAATTATCTTTGGAAGAGATTATTAAGCAATTCGGTTGTAATTCAGAGCAAACAATTTTCTTTGTTTTCTTATGTCTTATGTACGTTAACACGCCAAATTGACAATAATTGGTTCCTTTTTACAATCAGGATATTATTAAAAACATCAAAAATTGACAGATGAAGTTTCTTTAGGATTTAAGGAATTTGTTATTTTGTTAGTTAAAAGTAAAAGTTCAGAATAATAACGGGTCAGTTTACCAGGCGCTAGCAGCTGCCAGCACAGTCAACATTTTTAGGCATAAACAATGCAGCGATGACATTTGATACGGGCATGATCTTCGCACCATCTAACGATAAATAGTAACACTTCAAATATTTAATAAAACTAGAGTTACATTTTGTACGTCATCCTGACTATCTACCTACGGGTAGACCAGGCATCTCCCAAGGCGATGCATTGTAATGTTTAATGTTTGAAACCAACATTGGCTAAAAGGTCTGTTTACGTTTACACGGTCCTCAACACCATAGGCGTCTCGAGAATTAGGATTGAAATTTTCATAAATACGATTAAAATAATAAAATAAAATTTAAAAGATGTTTAACCACCTATAAATTATTTAAGTATACTATTAACTAAAAAGTCTGGACGCAGAAAGTGCGTTATGGTAGTGAATTTTTATAGAATTGAGTTCTCTAATAAAAAATTCGAAAGTCTCAATGTTGCAATGTTGTGATCTCGTCACAAGCGACTTTTTTTCTATGCAAATTCAGTAAAAAGTGTTTTCAACAAAAATGTAAGAAAAAAATCAAGAAAAACCTTCAATATCTTGCAACTCCACCAGTTTTTCTAGAAATGACCACCTGATTTGTCTGCTGCCATGTTTTATAGATCTACAACTTGCCGGGCAATTTCTTATTAATTTCATCATGTGGCAAGCATCTAGGAAAATATATACATTTTCATGGGTTACAGGATTCGGTAAATAAGCCTTTAAACCTTCTTGGGTAAATTTGCAGATTAGCTCCCGAACGCTTTTCAAAAAAAGTTTTCAGGGGTTTGCTGGGTGTGGGTGCTTCGTCGTGAGAATCTTCCTTCCTCTATCTCGTGCATACAACCACCCTCGTTATATAAGACCATACATAAACCACAAGAAAAATGTCTTGCTCATACCCGCCAAGGAAGTTACGGCACCTGGGAGAATAGGGGTATTGTGCGGGGACGGCAGGATGTAAGGGAGATATGGCTTCAGGCTGTGAAAAAGACAGCTTTCAAGCCCGTTTTCTTCGCATTTTCTGCTCATATTTCCTTTCTACTACCTACCCCGCCCAGCACCCCTATTCACTCCTGGTCCAGTAACTTTCTTGGGGGGGTGTGAACAAGAAATTTTTCTTGTGGTTTGTGCATCCAGGGGGACCCTAGACAGGTTTCTGAAAACAGTTTTTTGAAAAGCGCTCGGGAGGTAATCTGAAAATTTACACCTTCTTGGATAAATCTATCTAAATTTGCTCACAAACATTTAACCATGCTTATATTTGCAGCTGCTCCATCAAAAGTTACGGAAGTAACGACTATTCTTGCCTGATGGATAAAACATAAAGCCTGGTTTAATAGGTTTGCTTTTTCTTCAGGAGAAATAACAGCTAGGAAGAAATAATCTACTGGAACTTTCCAGTGGCCATTTAAAGCAAGTAATAAGAAAAGCAAAGTTCTCTAGCTTCTGGAAGCTCGTTTGAATTATTCATATCCACGCCAATCTACGTTACCTCAAAACTTTTTTTCTGTCCACTCAACTTGACGTCTTATGAACATCTCGTCGATAACTAGGTTACAAAGTATTTTGCGACCTTTTTCAGCTGCTTCTATCCTTTTTGAATCTAAAACCGCTAATGCTTCTTTGCAGAATCCAGGAGCAATTTAGAAATGGTTCGAGGATGTGGCAAAGATTTCATAAATTTTTCTCGTAATTATAAGTTTCGTTTGAATAAAATTTAGTGTAATAGCAAACGACGTCTGGTGAATAGTTCCGTTGTGGACCTTTTAAAAGCTGTACACGTAGTCTATATTTATAACATTTTTTGTTAATTGGAGCTGTCGTGATACAACATACACTACCTGGTTCCGCACCGAGATGGCGACCCTGTCGTACATCTCACAATGTTTTAGGAGACTGGCTACCATAACCGTATTAACTTATAGGTGTGTTCTCGCTGTAATTAGTATAGCGCACTGACGAGCTCTAATTAAAGCGAAACCGGTCTGCATTTCTAATTATGGTGAGAATACATCTACCCTTAAATTTCTATTCATGAACAAACCAAATAATGTACATTATTTGTAAAATCGGCAATCGAGCAAATATGATTCGCGTTCCCTCGACCCTAGATTGTTATTTAATTTTGCGGTCCATAATCGTCTGTTCTACTTATGGCGCCATTTTTATATCATGATCTTGCCATGTCATGTGAATAACCATACGTAATAATAGTTAAGATAGGTTCATACACTCCCGATTTACGAAATTTTTCCTATATTGTTTCATTTTAAATAAGAACGTCATATTATTTAAACTGAACCAATAGGAATAAGTTTTATAGATCTTGTATGAATCTAGCTTAAATCGATTTCGACATGAAAATTTTCACAAACAAATTTAAATACATTTACCTATATGTTCTGTCAGTATATCAGTTGTGGGAATAATAATTTGTCACTTATTGTTTCCTTGCATATAGGTATGTACTCTGACATTGACAATAATTTACCTACATTTTCACAACAAAATAATTTTGATCTGAAAATAGTTGTTTTCATGGTATACAGAATTAATGTCAAGTAATTCTCCCGCCTTAATTGTTTACAACGAACATCAATACTACAACTTCCCGCTCCCACTGTTTATATTGTCGCCCAGAATGTCATCTTATGTTGTTCTCATGTAAATTGCTGAATGTGGTTAATAATAACACATTACACTGGTAGATGCAAGAAGTAGCAAACAAATCAAATTTAAAAAATTCTACAAATCAAGAGCACGGAAAGAAAACCGCTGATTAATTGTGTTGTCCGCACAATTACAAAACGGGGCTCGACATTTAACTTTGAAATTAGCGGGAACAGATTCTATTGACTAACTCCATAACAAGTTATTTCGTCTAGTTTCCTGTTTCATTGTTTCAATGTTGCGCGATTCTTTCTAATTCTAAACCATCTGTGTTGTAAACATTCTTTGTTCTGTGTGTGGGCGCACTTGCCAGATTTGAGTGCTTGCAGTTAAACAACAGAACAGGTTATCTCTCAGACGACCCCGTATAAAATTTGTTCAGACGTAATTTGATTTTGATGGCGCTATTATAGTTTAGAAATGAGAAGTCCTGGATGGTTTGAAAATAATTGCTTTCTTATTATACACACATATTATCGTTATTACTTATTATCTAATAAAATAGTTTCAAAGTACCTGACACAAAAGCAGTACATTGTCCGTCTATAAAGTACAATGTTAAAATAATTAGTTTTAAAGTCCAAATTTCGAAAATCTGATACGTCTGACATGTACTCTTTAAATTTAAGGAATCTACTGCGTTTACATGCATATTTGACTAGCGTCAAAAGTTTATACCGTTTTTGATACATTAGTGTGTTTGCGCATGGCAGGGTTTCGGCTTAAAAAACCCTACGCTGCCGTTATGATTTTGGGGTTAAAGGAACTTTTTAGAGTATAACCGTATTCATAAAATAGAGAACCCAAATCACCACAACACATTTTACAAGACCTAACGATCGTTTCGGTAACAACGTTAGCTTCATCAGATTTTCATCTTCTGATGAGGCTAACTTTGTTAGCAAAACGATCGTTAGGTGTTTTAAAATATGTTGTGGTGATTTGGGTTCTCGGAGTGTGCTTATAAGTGGCAATTTGAAGGCTCATTATTACGAGTTTTTACAAACACATGTCCTACAAACCTTTGTTTTTCGAGATACAGAGTGTTGAAGTTTTTTATTGTCTTTCACAAATATCTCAAAAACGCTTCAATGTTTGAAAACCAAATTAAATATCTTCTGCCCTCAACCTAGTTTTGTCATGGATAAGTTTATTTGGGTAAAAATGGTTCCTATTTCTCTGCCTATAAGTCATATATATGTGACCGTAAGATTCTCAGTTCTTGCGTTATTATAAACTTACGAAAAATTGTTAACTGCAACGAACAACCATTTACAATTTACAAATTATCGTAATTGTTCGCGTCGCTCACCTGCCTGAGAAGGAGCATACCCCTAGTGGTATCAAATACCAAATCCACAGTTCCACGACATAAGTTAAATTATAAAGTTTACAATTTTTCGTCAGTTTATATTATCGATTATATATTAGTGATTATAAACTAACGATGTTAACAATCATACGGCGACATATACAGAGTTTTTCAGAATAAGGCTTATAAACAGAAGGGGGTGATCGCGGATCTAAAAAAACTGACAAAAGTTCTAACAAATGTATGTCCTAAGACCCTTACTTTTTGAGATACAGGGTGTTCATTTTTACTTTTTTTATAGTTTTTTTCGCTACTATCCCAAAAACACTTCGTTATTTGAAAGCCAAATTTTACATATCGTTAACTACTCGAAAACTGCTTCTTTCTGTTCTAATTAGCAGTTTACGAAACGTGTCAGTGGCGTAGAATTTGAGTCCCATGAGGTTTTATTTACGACCAATAGTGCATATCATGCCAATTAAGTTTGCCACGACCAGCAAAAGTGGCTTCATCATAAAACGAGGGTCAGGATTTGAGTATGTTCGTTACCCATCTCTCTTAGCCAATGGCAATTGTCGAGCCGCCTATCAAAATCATTTTCTTATAGGGCCTGGTGCAAGTCTTTTAAAACTGTAGGGTGAATTACTTGTAAGTGTTAACAAATTTCGCTTGTGCTTAAATAAAGATCCACTTGCACATATGCAAGAACGTTTATAATATTATCTTCATTTCTTAATGGGCACCTTCTGGAAGGAACTGGAATGGGTTGTATACTCCCCGGTTGTCTTAAACGTATTGCTAATAGCCAGATTCTCTTCTACTCTAGTGCCTTCGTCTAGGATATTTGGTAGCATTTTCATGTGCCGCATTAGAAGCATTTTAAGTCAGCATATCATAAGCCTCGGCGTTCATGTAAGCCATTTTTAAGGTATGTGCGACAAATTTTAATAATACGCGACAATTATTTTTCTACTTGATAACCTGCCGATTTACGGATAGATATCTACATTTATTATTTTAAAACACATGTCCATTTACGCCAGTTCTACTTAAATTTTCGGTAATCAAATTCTAAAGGCCATCTCGCCTTGTCACTGAAACTATGGTTGCGATATGTGGAATATAATATGATGGTACACATAGGTGATTTCTATTGCCCTCCTCTAAAAAATGACAACAGCACACGGTGTTCCCTGGCGGTCATCCATCCAAGTGCCAGCAGTGCCCGACGTTGTCTTAACTTCGGTGATCTGACGAGAACCGGTGTTTTCAACGTTTATTTTAAGTGTCATTTAAATATTATATGTGGCAAATGTCATGGAATGTTAGATCACGAAACTATGAAAACAACAATTTCTAATGGTAAAAATTATTATTTTCGCAATAACTCTAAAACTAACAAAGATATCGAACTGCCGTTTTCAGATATTCAATGAAAATTTAATCTTCTTTTTAACTACGATATCTTAATTACACCGCGTGGTTTAAGTTTTCGTGACAAAATAAAAAAAGCCGCTATTATCGCGATTTGCGTCTTCTAGCACGCTTATTTAGAACTATCGTGTACCACTAAAACGATGCTTAAAAGTACTGACAATAATCTTTAAAACAAGCGTTAATTCACTAAAATCTGATAAGTTGTTTGGAAGTTAGAGTAATTTCAATAGCCTCCACACTCTTATTAAGGTCAGTACGCCACACAACAATGAGGTAAAATCCTTTCTAGTCAACTAAGGGGGTATTAAACCTTTTGAGCTTTACATATTTTTAAATTACACACACCATATTTTAATGTTTTTATACAAAACCTAATCACACTTTATTTCTATTTAAACTTATGTTATTAATAATGAAAATCATAGATTTTATCTGTCTTATTCACAGTATTTCACAGTATCACGCTAGTTGACAGAAAATAAAATGTTGAAAATTAGATTCTAAAGAGAGAAAAAAACGAAAATTTTTAATAGTAAGATATTTTTTTCTAGGAGTGTAGTTTTAATTATCGTAGAAAGTTATTAGATACAAACAAAATTCTTTCTCAGTAGATAAAATTCCAAATACTGCCTGAGGTTACAAATGTCTCTCCCTTTGAAATGAAACATGTATCATTATCATAGGCAACGTTGCATTAGCACTGTCCAGCAATTTGCACTTAAATATATAGAGTTTGTGTCCAGCTAATGACGTATGGACATATAAAAACCGATGTCCAGCAATGAACACTTTTACACACACACACATAAATATATATATATATATATATATATATATATATATATATATATATATATATATATATATATATATATATATATATATATATATATATATATATAAACATATAATAATTGAAAGTGACCCCGGTTATGGGTTCTCGGGGTCCTAGTTCGCGCTAATTTGAGAAAAATTTTTCAAAATTCGAAAGGCGGGATATCCCCAATAGTTAAATTTTCCTAAGAAATTCACTAAAACGAGAAATATTAATATCGTTGCGTCAAGAAAAGACTATCGCGTGTTTTTCTAAAAGCTTATTTTTGCAGACCCTTATGTGACCCGAAACGAGTTTCCTAAATACAACGGCCTCTGCATTGCCTATAACTGTTACAGAGAATCTTTGCTGACATTTAAGTGTTTCCAATATTGCTGAAAACTGCGAAGAAGTTTGACCGCAGTTTGAATATTGTTCTCATGTCTGGTATGCAGCGTCAAAGTCAACCTCGTTCCTCCTAAATTCTAATCAGAATCGAGCAGGCCGCCTTATAGGAGATACTCTGTCAAAGACAATCTCGCTTATCTCGACCACAGGAGAAAGCTTGGGCTGTAATCATCAACTTTTATCAAAAGGTTCGGCACGAATCCTCGGTCTTTCGCAGATAGACACATATTCATGAAGTATTTTGTCAAATAAAATACAGAAATTAAGTTTATTGTGACGGCGACTAATATCTTTTAGAATGAAAGACAAAGGAAAGAACATTGTATGTAGTGTATACATTAACGGTTTATCCTGTCACTTAAATAGTGCCACTTTGAAAAATGCAGCTACCGGTTTTGTTTCTTGTGTCATATTAACGCGTGAGATTAATTATCACGCCTCAAGATGCCGTAAGAGGCGACACCGATTGAAAAAATATCAGTCTCTTATCCACTAGTCTAGAAACTTGAATTTTAGCAGACATAGGTCAACATGGGAAATCCACTTAGAAAATGAACATGTTCTTACAAAACTTCTCTCTTAATCTTTCTTCTTTTGCTTGATAAAAGATGCGATATTCTAAACCATAACATTAACGCACTTGCTGCGTCAATATAGGTCTATTTAAAAAAAATTCGTTTTACTTGCTACTATGTCATACTCCCTACCATAACGCACATGTATTAATTGTATTCGTATTCATTACCGTAACGCACTTGCTGCGTCAAGATAGGTATATTTTTTAATTTTCCGTTTCACTTGCTAAATTATATCATAGTCCCTACCATAACGCACATGTATTGATTGTATTCGTATCCATTACCGTAACGCACTTGCTGCGCGTCAACATAGGTATATTTTAAAAAATTTCGTTTTACTTGCTACGTTTTGTCATACTCCCTACCAAAGCGATCATGTATTAATTGTATTCGTATTCATTAGCGTAACGCACCTGCTGCGTCAATATAGGTATATATTTAATTTTCCGTTTCACTTGCTAAATTATATCATACTCCCTACCATAACGCACATGTATTAATTGTATTCGTATTCATTACTGTAACGCACTTGCTGTGTCAATATAGGTAGATTTTTTAATTCACTTGCTAAATTATATCATACTCTCTACCATAACATATCAAGGTATATTTTAAAATTTTCCGTTTTACTTGCTAAATTTTGTGATTTGGCAACAGCGCATAATGAAATTCTAGCGCGCTGGGACTTTGCCGTTTGGGAGGGCTAAAGTAAAGGATTACCAATTTTTTAATTTATTTTCAAACTCGTTTTTTAAATCTTCCAACTCTGGCTTGTGCACAGCTTCAAGTACTACAGCAATTATTCTTTGTTGTTACCTCATCTGATGGTCGTCTATCCAAACATCAACAAAAATTTTAATTACATCATGTGTTGGATCGACTGGATAAGCAACGTTGCATAATCTGTTGTTTTGCAAATCAAAATCATCACTTGTAGTTCTTGGCAAAATTTATCTTTCAATAATTTTAAACTTACAACGTATATTGGACTAGGAACGTCCGAACTTAATGATAAGACATTTTTATACTAAGCAATAGGCAGGCATGTATGGTATATATGTTGGTTTGCTAGACGATTACACCAGCTTCCTTCAGTTCTTCAATGATTGACTGAATTTCGTTGTCATGAGCATTATTACCAGCAACTTGAGAACCCACTAAAAGTCTAAGTCTATCAACCAGCTCATTTATGTCATCCCAATAGACATATTCTATTTGTTTATTATTTTGTATCATATAATTTTTAGTGTTTTTTCTGTCACTCACAATCCGAACTTTCATTTCAATCTTCTGTTTTTTATTAAGATGTGTGTCGTAACCAAAACCGTGAGGATTTGAGGATGCTGTGGATGTTTGCACTCGTGGATTTATTATTGTTTTTATTATAGTCAGATACTTTTCCGAGGAACAACCGTTGGTTCGTGCGTTGGGATCATGTTTCATTTTATGGACACTAGTTCTTTCTAGAATATCTCTTTAGTGTTCAAGATCGTCATAAGTATACCCCTTAGGTCTTTTCATAAATATCAATTCCAGTAGACCTTGTGTTTGGGGATATCTCTTTTCATCTACTTGAATTTCATCTTGAGTGAAGTCTATGTATTTGCTACCAAGACTCCATCTCCCAGTATCCCCATCGTAAAGAGCACCATACGTTTGATCAACAGTACCATCCTTCGAGGGTTTAGTAAAATATTTGTCTACATAATATCGAACTTTTTCAGGATATTGATCCAAAAATTATTGAAGTGCTGGTGTGGCTGTGGTAGCTCATAGACTTTCATCAATCTCTTGAAGTAACGGGATATCCTCATCTGAACTTGTTTCCGCATCTGAACCTGTTTTCACATCTGAACTTGTTTCCACATCTGGCTTGGCTTCAAAAAATTTATTGTCAAGGAACACGACTTTAGGTTTCTATTCTGGTGCTGCTTCTTCTTTGATTTGTTTAGCTGGTGGATGCAGTTTAAGTGTTGATGTGTTTTTAGATATTTTACTTAGTGGTTCAACAAGTGGTTTATATAAACGTTGTAGGACTTCATCATTTTCAGTTCTGTCAAGCTTAAGCATTAAATGTTTTTTCAAATATTTTCAGCCAGTTGTAAATTTTTTCTTATGCTTTCTCTCTTGTTTATCCATCAGCTCCATCTTACCAGAGCTGACAACCAACTAGTTGGTTGGTTGGTTGGTTGTTGGTTGGTTGGTTGGTTGGTTGGTTGGTTGGGTTGGTGGTGTTGGTTGTATACACCCATATACTAGATATAACTTGTTGGTTCTTTATCATGTATCACTTAGGATATGTATACTGTTCGATGGTTTAATAATACTGACTTAGATAACCAGACTTATATTAGTATAAAGCTATCAAACCCTTTTCTATATCTCACTTTGTGTACATCGTTTTATTTTACAATCACAACACACCATACTTATTGTCTTTCTAGCACTGACACCATATATTTTTAAATTATTTAAAATCCATGTCACTTGTCACATGATTGTCGTAGATGTGTTTCAAGTTGGCTCCATCTTGTTTAAAGAGAATCAAAACATTAGCGTTATCACGTTTAGATGTTGGGTATTGAAGTATATGTTTGACAGAGATAGAATGAATCAATATTCTTATGTCTCCCCATACTAAAGTATGCTCTCATTTTATTTTGTTTGTCACAAGCCACATCATCGAATATAAACACTGAGTTGTCCTGGGCTTCTGCTGGATCTAATATTTCATCGTTTTCACTATATGGATAATAACCAACACTTTTTGCAGCATCCAACACCCTTTGTAACATCTTGTATTTGGATTGGTATAAATACTTTGAATACACATACACGTTATCAAACTTTAAACCGTTCTGTTCAAACAATAAGCTTAACATAACACTTGTTTTGCCACACCCACTAGAACCACATATGATAATCTAACGGTGTTTGGAAAGAGAGGACCATGTTTTCGTTGGTGTTCTGAAGATGTATCAACAACATCATCTATATTTGTAATAGGTAAGACATAAGAAGCGTGTTTTATGGTACTTATCTAGCTCGATGAGTTCATTTGTGAGACTGCATATTTTGGGGACATTAACCTATTAAATTCCAACTTAAAATATGCAAGCCATCACGGCGTAATTTTTATTTTCGAGCCGGAACGCAATCAGCGACGTAACGTGGTTTTAAAATGGCTCCAGAAAAATATAGATAACGCATCTCTCAATGGGAACGTTGGATGGAAGTACGGGCCATGTTGCGGTAAATGACCATCTGCAAAATCTGAAGATTATGTTCAATCATTGAAATGTCTGTACAAGTTTTTGTCAAAGTAACTTATAAATTTAGTAGTGACTGCAAATAACTGAAGAATTTTATTGTTAACAACTTTAGGTGTAGTGGTCCATTATTAAGAATTCCTTTAAGTTTTTATGTTTGGGGGAGGGGATGTAAAATAAATAACATCTGCAATGAAGTGAGAGGAGGCGAAACGCAGTATAAAGCTGTGCGTTGAAAATTGCTGACATCAGTGCACATTTAACTGTTGACAATGAATACCTGTAGTGTTTCAAATACAATTAAAAATGCTGCTCCTGGTACTTTCAAAAGACAGTGTCCAGAAAGCAAAATCCAGAAAAATATTTTGACTACAATTTGTGAAAAGCGATACAATATTAAACCTTCTAAATCTAAATGCGTATGTGTTGGTTTAGCCTATGACTTCAATTTTCAACCATTTATTGTAATACAAGGTCTTAAGGGTGTTTCAGTCATTTTTAATGAAGAGGAGTGGATAGAGTTTCGGAGTTGTAAAGGCCTCATTATGAATCATTTCTATTCGAATAATCAGGATGACTTCTCTCAACAACAAAATTCTGCAATAAACGTAACATTTGAATGGTTTAAAGATATTAAAATTGTGAAAATAGAAGATAAGTGTGGTGGGTGTATATATCTGGGGATTGAATCTGTTTGCAAGTTATTTGAACTAACAAATCTCACTGATACAAGATTGATATGCTGAAGAAACAAGATTTTTCGAATTATTTCACATCTTTAGTGTTCAATGTGCATTCGGCGCCCGTCGACATTGATAACTTCATTCTGAATAAAGTCTCAACAACTCCGAATTTAGAAAACGTTTATGCTGTGATGGAGCTTATTCATCAATATCCGAATCTAAAAGAATTGAACCGATATCCACAACATAATTTTTACAATCAACGTTCTTTTTTCAACTAGTTGTAGATGTTGTTTTACATAAAGTGTTTGTAATAACTATGATTGTCTAGTGATATTTCAAAAATGTAACGCATTTAATTTTGAAACATTTGATTGTGCATTGCGCATTTTCATGTTTCATCGAATAGCTTTATATTTTTAAAACTATTGTAATATTTTTAAATGTAACCACATATTTAATGTTATATCGTGAACATTTGACAGTGCACTGTTCATTTCACATGTTTTGTAAAACTATTGTCACATTTTAAACATTTTAACTTAATTATGTATCATTCACATTTACTTTGTTAATAAACATGTTAAAAATTTACAGTTTTTTTTTTATTAATGAACTAGCTATCATTTATCCAGTGTTCATAGGAAATTCTCTGCCACACAATTTTAGAAATAAAAAAATCCTCTGTTATAGCTTTTATTGAAGAAAAACATTATATCAAAAAGCAAATAATTTTATACAATGTGATTTTTAGGAATCCATGAATTGTTCAATTTGTCGAGACCCAACCATTTCACATATTATCACCTTTTCTCCTAAGAATTTTTTCAACCAAATGTACGTCAGGGTATTTTACTTTCTGTAGTTCCTCTCCATAAAATCCTCCTTTTATGGGCTGCTGTTTTTCATCTTCCAGGTACATGCGAGGGTTAGTTTGTTTAATCTGCATAATGTGGAAAATTTCATTCGGCCAATTCGGCGCATAACCTTTAGCAAAAATTTCTCGATGTTTGCTGATGCGGACTTAGTCGCCAACATGACATATCCGCTTCCTCGAATCAACGGTCTTCATATAACTAAAAGCTGATTTTAAAATAGCTTTTTCGTGCTTCTTCAGCACAGCAGCAGGTTTCGTTCCAATGGTTCCCGGTTGTTATATTGCAAAACAATTTTGGGAAGTAAATCTAGCCACTTATAGTTTCCTTGCATGCTGAATTCTTTCAACATCATCGTTTTTAATGTTCTATTAACGCGTTCACATGTTGCTGGCTTTCAGATTTGAATAGGTATTGTAATGACTTGTTTTGAATTCGTTCATTAAAGCCTTGAAATCTGAATTAATATATTCCTTTCCGAGGTCTGTCTGCAAATTTTTGGGTGCATTTTTTTAGTGATTGTAGAATTTTCTTCATAACTTTTGATACTTCTTTAGCCGTTTTAATTTTTAAAGGTTCCGCCCAGAAAAATTTTAAAAAAGCATTGATCACTACTAAAAAATATATCCACGATTTAATTTCGAATAAGGAAGCATTTCCACCAGATCAGCTTGAAACAGATCATTCAACCCCTTCACTAATTCTCGTCTTCTTCTATAACTTCTCCTTGCCGGTTTGTGAAGTTCTGTTACCACCCATTCCTTGACAGTTTCAGGGGACATCTTAATGTTATTGCTAAGAAAAATTCAGATCTACTGCTCGTCGAAATGCATACGAAATATATATCATCACCCGGTTTAACTTTCACACCGACTAGATTATCTGCTGACGTTTCTTTTCCATTAAAAAAGATGATCACATCAGATTTAAGGTTTCCAACAACCCCATCTATTTCTGCATCGAATTCAAAAATATAGTTGTGGGAAATATGGTCGATCAGGAAGATTCTGCGGGGAACGCTTTGGGATTTCCCTCCACGGCTAGATATGATGAGTGTTTGCCATAGCTTTTTTTTATCATGATAAAATCTTCATCAATTTGTCTACCAAACTTATCCAAAGTCATATTCAGACCAATTGAGTTTAACAGTGCTTGATTTTATATGTCGTTGATGAACTTAAGTCGCTTTATCTTCTATCTATAATTGCTAACTGTTTGCATTCATACGATAAATTCCCTGACACTTTTGAGAGGACATCTTAAAGTTATTTCAATATGAAAAATCAGTCTTAGTATTTTCCACATAGGTAAAATGCATCACTTCAGATGCCGGTCTTATATTAAGTTTATCTATTTCCGCATCAAACCTAAAGATTTTTGTATGCGTTAAATTAGGTGCTAGAAAGATTGTTATGAAACGATTTTTTACCAAAATATGTTGATATTATTGTTTGCGACAGTTTATCCACATCGTTATAAATTTTTCTTCCGAACTTATCGAAAGTCATAGTTGCACTGGTAATGCACAATAAAAATGATGTTTATTCATACAATTATATCTTTTTCACGCAACTCTTCAATTATTGAAATAATCTCATTATCATTGCCGTTATGGCCAGCATTCCTATATGCAAGAAGGAGTCTCAATCTATAACCTAACTCGTTAGGATCATTCTAGTAAAGATAGTTTGTCGACTTCTCATTCCACCTCATAAGTCCCTGTCCTGTGTGCATTCTTGTAGGAAACGTAAAAGTATGTTGTGAACCAGAGCGGGGGCGTTTCGCATTTGGTTGAATTACAGTCCTATACTTTCTGGATTTATTTCCGGCAATTTGTTTATTGGGATTATAGTTTCTGCGATTTGCACTGGTTCGCTTTAGAATGTCATTATAGTCGTACGCATCTTTATCCGTATATCCAATGGGCTCTTTCTTAAAAAGTATCACGTATAGGTCTGGGCTACCTTTATATTTGACTCCCTTAATAACGATATCATCCTTAACAAAATTAACTTCGGAGTCACCGATGGGAAATTTGTCAGTCATTAAGTTATGTCTTATTCCGTATTTATGATCTGAATGATCATTAGTGTCTCTTCTCATCACTTCAACATATTGCCTAGGTAGTGCTGAATATTGTTGTAAATAGACAATAAAGGATGGATAATTTACCATTATATCAATATCTGCCCTTGTACTTTCAAGAATATTTGTTGAGGTGTCAGAAATTTCAGGTTGTGCAGAAAACACTTCTTCATAATTCGAAAATTCGGGTGCACATAAGCGTTGAGGTTGTTGAAATTGATCGGTGTTTGTAGGAGTAGACATTTTTTTGTTTTCCCTCTTTAGGCTCAACTTTTGAAATGATCTTTTTTATATCGTTTTTATATCAGAAATTAGTTTTTTTTAGAGGTTTGGAGATGGGTTACAACTCCTCTGTTCTTTTGAGTGAAGATTCCAAAATATCAGCTTTTAAACTTTGCAATTTCCGTTTCAAACCTTTTCTCGTTTTTAGAAGTTCCGTGGTAACGTTTTCACTCTTCTTGTTCACTTGTTTGACATATATACTGATAAACTGAAATCTTGTTTATATATATATATATATATATATATATATATATATATATATATATATATATATATATATATATTCATCTGGTTTGCTAATAAGAGATGTAGTCCATATATTTTTTTGTAAGTACATGGGAAAGTTTGATCACTGCAACCTCCGAAACTTTAGAGTTTTCCTCAATAGTGAAAGGTATCCGTACCATCATTTAAATTTAAATTTCGATGAAAATAACTTCGCATCACTTTATGGCATGTATTCAAAATTTCAACAACCTTATTACGAAAAAGAAAACCAACCTATTTTTACTCCCAATGAATTTAAAGAGATTGCTCCACTAGTGCATATAGACTGTTCCCGACAAAAAGATTATCTCCGATCAGGGGCTGTTGTTGTGCGAATTGAATTTGATATGAACAATGCCATTTCGAAAGATATTTCCGCTTACGCTTTGATTTGTCACAATAAATTGTTACTCTACAACCCACTGATACAAATCGTAAAGCAAGTGTAGATGAACTAAACTCGTTCACTCTGCGCATGTCTCATTTCAATTATGTCCTTCACGTTTAAGGATATCTTGAAGACGCACCTAAAAAATTTAAAGAAACTAAATCGTCAAATAGAGTCCTACTGTGTGATGACTAAGATTGTTAAGAACTTTTCTAAACTTAAATTTTAAAAATGATATTAATTCTTGATGTGCAAGGTTTCATATTAGAAAATAATAAATTTTTTCCTAAAGAATTAACAGCGTTTTGCAAACTTGGGAGGAGTGTGTCTTGAGAGGAGTGTGTCTTGAGAGGAGTGTGTCTTGAGAGGAGTGTTGACCTTGACATGAGTGAACCTTGAAAGGAGTGTCGACCTTGGGAGGAGGCAGCCTTGAGGAGTGTTGACCTTGACATGAGTGAACCTTGAAAGGAGTGCCGACCTTGTTAGGAGGCAGCCGGAGAGGAGTGTTGACCTTGAGAGAAGGTAACCTTGATAGGAGTGTCGACCTTGGGAGGAGGCAACCTTGAGAAGAGTGTTGACATTGGGTGGAGGAGGAGGGTGCTGTAGAACCCACTATTATTACCTACTGACGAGGCATCACCCCGGACAGACCCCCTTACCAGAGAAGTACTCTGGATTTTGTTCAGAGGGCATCAGAACCCCCCGACTACCAGAAGGCCTACAGCGTCACTTTGGTCCCGTACCCAGTCCCCGACAATTACTTATGCCAGATGGTACCCACCGTCGAGTCCGGATACCCCGAAACCGAAATATAAAAAAACAATAGGTAATAACACCACACATCCCAGGATTATCTCCATTTAATGTATCTGAACGTCTGTACCGTGTCCGTCACCATCGTCTGGACCCCGAATTTTTTTGCTTTGTTACGTTTTTATTTTTGACGATCTGTCTATTTACAGCATATACACATATCTAGGAATAACGATAGAAGAAATCCCCGCATCATCGACTTCAGAAATCATTTTCCTGAATGAACTTTGCGACACATGGTCAGATATGAGTCTCCTCAGCGAAGGATGCATCACTCCTACGACGGCCACAAACACTGGGCATGCAACCCCGATACCTGGACTCCCGTCACAAACGAAAACACTTGACTGCCTGACTGCCCGTAACAAAGAACCATCCACCTAGAAGGCCATCGCCAAAACCGTACCGCACCAGAGCACCCAGGAACCTGCTGAGACCCCGGCCCCAAAAGCAAGTTGCATAAACCCACGCACAGAATTTCCGAAGGTTCCTAATTACCATCCGCAGACTAACTGCTGGTCTTGCGGAAAACCTGATCACCACCGACACATCTGTGGAAACACCCCGCAAATATTCTGTTCCCGCTGTGGTGTCTTAGGTATCCTTTCTAGGGAGTGCCCTTATTTAAACTCTCGCAAAACATATACTCCACCTCAGAAGACCACAATTAGAACCGGACCATATGCAACCAGCCATAGAAGAACTAGCACCCGAGGAACTCAGACTGAACCACCCGAGACCTACTGGCCATCCCGTTACCCTTAGCAGACCGGATAGTCAAGTTCCTGGCCAGAATCAGATATGGTACCGCAACCTTACACATCGACGTAGAAGAGCTGCTGCCAACCAGACATCCTATTTGCCAGAAGTGTCGAGAGTGGGATCACTGCACGGCTGAATGTACCCAGTTGGCATAATTACCAGAGCAGTCTACCCACTGAAACCCTGGAGGATGAAGGACACCGAAGACTTTAAATATTTCATGAAGTTCTTGCCAGGGCTCACCATTTATAATTAAAAAGTAGCTTTGCAACTTTTTGTCGAATTAAGGGGGGAATGTAACGAAATTGCATTTCGTTACCGTAAATCCAATTTATATTTCATACATAGGATCCATATATTTTTCAATATATAAGGCAGCGCACGGACCAAGTTTGGCAGTTCAATTTTCAACGTTTAAATCATCCGGTCTAGTTAAAGTTTGCCCCAGTTAAATCTTCCGGTCTAGTGTAAACCGTACCGAACGCCGTCCACTTTAGCCACCGTTAGAGCTCCCCTGTGCAATTCCCGTTTTTCACATCGCGACCCCCGTTCACAGTAGTTAACCCTCAGCCCGTGATTTGGAACCTGTGGTGAGAAATATTTTACTAATAATATTTTACTATTGTACTTTTCTTAATATCATATGGCCCGTTATTCTCGAAACTTATTTGCCCTTTTATAAGTTTTCTTGCACTGCCGATTCTGCTATACAGGTGTGTTTGTTTCCATAACTTGTCCAAGTATTAGTCAAACTAGTCAAAACATTTATTTTGCTTACTATATGTTGTCTCGTCCCAGCTATAGTTTCTTTAAGTTCATATTTTACTAACCGAGAGACTTCAAGCTCCCAAAGGTTTCTCTAGCGCCCTATGGGTGGCCATTCCAGAGGATGTTATTTGGGGTTTGAAGGTCTATTTATAGCTCACAATATTTCATCTCCCAACTTGACCCGCTAGGTTGCCAGAGGGGGGCGGGATATCGTAAGGTATCGCTATTTTCCGTATAAATAGTTTAACCATAACCCCCAAGACGGTACGAAGCCGCTGGTACAAGAATAATCCCGCTGTATATAATATCATACTTGGGCGAGGGCGGGAACAAAAAGGGGTAAAACGCTTAGTTCTCATTTATCCTATTTAATTCTTTAGACTCGCCCTTGTGAGAACCTCTAGGTTATATCTATTAGCTTTTTTTGAAATCCAGTATATAAGGGTACATATTCGTTTTCAATAAACCGTCTATTTTTGTACATATTCTTTTTAACTAGTATAAGTTTTCTTCGTCAAAGCAACTCCGACCCCTGGACAACCACCTTCTCACTACCTATATAAGTATAGGTACTCTGACCAAGAAGATCAGGAGGAAGCCCAGCTTGTGGTCCCCTGCCATGAAAGGGAGCGGGTGTTAAAAGAGCACCATGACACCCCCACTGATGCCCATATGGGAGTAGAAATAACTATTCAGCGCATTTCCAGGTTGTATTATTTTAGTGGAATACTCAGATACATCACTGACTCCATAAGTAAGTGTCTAGAATGTCAGATGTATAAAGCCTCGAATCAGAAGGCTGCCGGCTTAGTTCAAACCCCTACTTACAATCAAAGGTTTGAATTAATTTCAGTTTACTTGTTTAGCCAACTGCTTATGCCTGAAGAGGGATATCAGTGGATATACATCATTGAAGATACAGGCACCAAGTGGGTAGAGCTGTTCCCCCTACAGAAGGCAAGTGCTGAGGAATGTGCCAAAGTGTTGAACAACATCAGAATCATTTCAGGCAACGGCGTTCAATTCATATCTGCCGTTATGCAAAAGCTTTGCCATTGTCTGGGCATTAGGCGGAGTTTGACGCCACTGAACCTGCCAACACCCCGAAGCTAATGTGGTGGAACGGAAAATCGTGACCTCAAGACGTATTTGTCTATCTTAATAGGGAACGAAAGTCACCATGTTTGGCCGGACAAATTGCCAGAGTTAGATTCGTACTAAACTCTATCAAATCTTAATCCACGGGATAGTCTCCAGCATACCTCGCTTTTGCAAGTGAAGTCCATAACGAAGTCCATAACGATCTTCACAAAGTCCCCTATTTAGACAAAATCGCTAGGGTCTTGGTTAAAGCTCTATCCATTCGTGAAAAGGAACAGGATCGACGAAAAGCATATGCTGATACTCATCGTGGCCCAGATCCCATATATCAGATTGGCGATAAGATTTTGGATCCTGGCTCATTTAAGAAGCCACGCCAGCCAAGGCCTGACCTCCAAGTTTTATCACAAGGGAGATGGTCCGAATCAAATTCGTAAAATGATCTCGGATACGACCTTCGAGGTATCACCCATGGATTCCCTGGAAATTACTCTTGGGAAATACCATGCCTCCCAACTGTCCCCTTTCAAAGGAGGGTCATCTGACGATGTTGAGGAGGCAACCCCACGAGGCACATCCGTCGCAGATGAAGACCACGCAAGGACGTCAACTTGACCACCAGATACCATTCCTGCTTCCTCGTCGAGCCGTCATCGAAAGCAGAGGGGGAGACTGTAACATATTGGTTGTACAACCCTAGTGCGGCCCCGTCTCTGCCCTTGGTTGCCGCCGTGACTAAATGATCGACGTGCTGTGCGGCATATGAGGAGATTACGTTAGATGCGGTAGTTGAGAGACTAACTTTTCTTTTTCATGTGATTACGTTGTAACATTAATGTCTTTAGTATCGGCTTAAATAAATATTTTATTTAAACGTAACATGTGTCATTAATTCTAGTAATACCAGTGGTATAAAATAGCCTCGGTGGTTCAGTGGCAAGAACTTGTGCATCTGAACCGAAGGGTACTGGGTTCGATCCCAGGATACTCATTTCACTTTTTCAGTACATACTGTACAATTAACATCAACCGAGGTTGTAGCATTGTATCTGAGCAAGTTCAATGTCTGCACGTTCCGCCCTTCGGAGGGGGCGTAAATCCGTCGGTTCCGTGTCCATGCCATGTTGAGCACGTCAAATATCCCTACCGTCCTTACAGAAAGGCAATGGTTTGGCAGAATATCCAGGATAGTGAGGTGAAACTGCTCCCTGGCGTCGGTGATTGGTCATAGTCGCGGAAATAGGCCGACGTTAAAGAAATAAACACATACACACACACATGGTGTTATAAAAACATTAATTTTAAGTAGATCCTTTCTCTAATGCTTTGGCAGTAGCTGCAGTTCTATAGTTTCTGGTTTAATAATCTATAATTTTCAGCGAATTTTCTTGCCAAAAATTTGCTGTTGAGAAGAGAGCGAGTTTTGAATGCTGAATAGGTTTCTTTAAATGAGCACCAATTTCAATTTATTATGTTTATTCACATATAGGTAGCGCATTTCAACGGTAAAGAAAAATTGATAAACGTTAATTGAGCTACATCTTATAAAATTATTTTTACAATCACTGGTGGCGATAAATTTTTTTTAATCGAATACTTTTTATATTATTGCATTTTTGATAAGGGAATCCCATGAAAATAACGCATTCATGTGTCTTCGTTTATATTATGCATCGAAACAATCTGATGTTATATACATGCGCTCTTAAATAGTGGTTGAATTTGACAAAACTTAAATTGCCGTAACTCGTTTTTTTTTTTCAATTAAAACACCCTATAGTTTATGTTTCAAAACTGAAGGGCATGCCCCCTGCTTCGACTTATTAATAACATCCTTTATACCTAAAGACTCTAGTTTGGAAATATTTACATTTATAATCGCATACCATGATTCATGTAGGGATCAATTGTAATTTTTTGAAGTTTTTATTAATTGTAGTAACCGATAAGACTATGTCATTATTTAGCGATTTTTTAAATGTAGATATTAAAATATTTAAATTAGCTTTGGTACAAAAAGATAAGAAAAAATTAAATTTAATTGTACTTGATAAATTGTTGTCATATGTTTTGGCAAATGTTAGATGAAACTTCAAAGTGAGAGACTTAAATATCGTTTTTATTTCTGGCAGCTTATGACATGAAAATATGAGTAATTTTCCGCTTATGTGTTTCTTTATTTGGACGGTTCAAATTTCCCTGATATGTTACAAAAATAACTTTTTTACGTTTAAATTTTAATAAATTTTTATTTCAGATTAGTTATATAATTTGAATTTTTCGTATTTTGCAGTAAATATTCGTGTAAAAACATATTTTATAAGTTTCCTCAGATTTTTTTTTGTTTGCGTATAATTAATTTTTGTCAATTTTTAAGAAATGCTGGTCAATAAAAAACAATAATTAATGTTAAGTGACTGCAAAAAACTGTTTTCAAAGTTTCGTGAAAACGTATTGTTTGGCAAATTTTTGTCAGAAATATAATTTTCGTGTAACCTTTTGAAGTTTTTCAAACAATAAAGTTATTTTGATGTAATATGGTACATTTTTTTTTTACTATAGAGATTAATCTGTTAACTAAATTTGATGTCTTTCATTTAAGATAGACACATTTTATATTAAAACATTTTTATGAAAATTCTCTACCATAACGCACTTACGCCGTCCAGGCATTTGTTTTATATTAAAGCACTCTATATACGTATCATTTACATCCATAACAACTCGCAAGACATAAATCTACAACATATTTTATCCAACAAAACCTAATAGAATGTTATCCTTGTAAAGCAGCAAACTGAAAACATTTGAATATACAATCAGAAAATTGACAGAATACAGAAGTACTTACGAATAACAGTTTTCAACTCCCCTAAAGCCTAAAACGACAATACTTTTTCCATTTGATATTTACTAAAATCGTTGGATTAAACGGAAGCTGGGGAAATTGCGTTTGCTGGACTGCCTATGTCAAATGCGCACTTCTATTTTTGTTAACTTATTTCCAAGTCAGCTCGAGCATGAATGCCGATAATTCTAAAGCGAATTGAGTTTTACTGGCGCTACTGAACGACAGAGCTGCCACATTTTATGTTCAACGTTTTATCTGTGTTATCGTGAAACAGCCTTACAATGTAATCGCTTGCAAACAATCATATTTTTGTTAATTTGTAACGATTCATATCCGGTCCTCTATATTTAATTTACTTTACTACGTGTACTTAAAAAATTGGATCTGAATATATCAAGGATCGAATAATTGGTTGTTGTTTGTTTCAAAAGTGATAATTAAAGCTTACAAGCCACAGAAAACAAAAGGAATGTATGTAGGTACATACACGTTGTTTTATATATCGGTGAAACAAAATCAATAAACTCCCACACGTTCTAATCGGAGCCAGCCTCAAACGAGGTAGGTTCGCGGCTCTGAACAAATAGTGCTGCAAATTGAATCATAACTTCGACATAGCTGTGATAATTTATTCTTTTCACAAAGCCATTCTCATGTAATGAATTTATAGCCCATGACTTGACCGCAAAGAAAATATTTGTACTCCTGTACCCATCAACTTTTGAAACGTTATATGACTCGAGTTTAATTGAAAAATAAATGTAAATTTTCACCAAATTACCCCTTATTTATGCCTTACCCTCTGAAGCGGTGTTACCCAAAAACAATTCGAAGTGTTCCTTTGTCGGGTGCTAACTGGATACCAAATTTGGAGATGATATCTCAATTCGTTCGAAAGATATTGTGCCTATTAACAGACAGCTGTACATGCCGACAGACCAACAGACCGACAGACCGACCGACCGACAGACAAAAAAATGTTCGTTCGAGAATCAAGTTTTATTTATGTTTTTAGACGTTTTGCGCCGTTTCAGCAAAGAAAATGCGAAATTTTTGTCAAAATATTCCTCCTCCACATAATCAACCCCTAATTTAATTTCAGCACAGAATACCAGATGTTTGATGAAATTGAAAGTTTTCTAATAAATAAACCCTAAAACGTTATGTTACTCGAGTTTTAACGAACAAATATCAATTTTCACCAAATCACCCCCTAACCCTCAAGCGGTTTTACCCAAAAACAATCAGAACCGTTCGTTTGTCGAGTGCTAACTGTATACTAAATTTGAAGAGGATATTTCAATTAGTTCTAGTCATCGTGGCTACAAACAGACAGACCGACAGACCTACAGGCCGACAGACCGCGACTTAACTTTAGCGTTAAGACAATTAACTTTTTAAAACAATTTATTATTACTTAAACACAATGATTACTTAATACAATAATGAGACAAAAAAAATATATATAAGTGATATTAAAATACTTGACACGCCATGTGCCAGACTAACTAGGAAACAAGCAATGAACACTCCTATCTCGGTGCTTATCCTATTTATAGTCTTCCCTTCCAGGCGTGGCACTATTGTCTCTGGAGGTGACCTGGATCTGCTAATGCTGAATGTCACCGGAGATATTCCGTTCGCACTTTCTGGTTTTACGCCTGCATTCCTACAGGCGCCACTTCACTATTATGATGACACTGCGGTTTCTAAGGAGGCCAGGATACATTGTTGCACAATAGCCTGTTGTTGTGGTTCTATTTATCTCCTCCCCCCTTTGAAGAACGAAGCTACGGTTCGTTCCGGATTTTCAAGGGAAATCCGGCTTCGGTGGTTCCTGGGTTGATCTTCAATTCTCCCTTGTCGGTTCTTGGGTTGATCTTCGTAGTTCTTCTAGTGGTTCTTCTTCTTATGACTCCCCATTTGACGGCTATCATTATGATGGCGGTTAAAATAGCCACGTACAATAACATGGTCCATATACTCAGGTGATGTAATGGTAGTTCCATTCGGCCTGGTATATTTTTCTTAATGTTTTGGAGTTGGTGTTGGATCTGCTCGATGTTATGCAGCTGTACGTTGTCTAATTTGAGTTCGGGTACCTTTTCATAATTTGTTTCTTCCTTCGTAGTGGTGGTTTCTAATTTGGGGAGATTGAATAGTTGTTGTGTTTCCGCTGTAGTGGGGCCGGTTTTATAAATTTTGTTTCCTACTTTCAATTGGCAATTTGGTTGGAGGTTGACCAATTTGGTACCCTTGATGATATTGGTCCACTCTTGTTCCTGGCAAGTTATTCTGGCGTTTGTCTCTTCTGGCGCTAAGATGATGTATTGACTGGTTCCATATCTCGAAACTGTGGTTTGTTTAATTTTGACTAATTCTTGGTTACAATTATCGATAGGCTTTTGAAATTTTATTAGTTTTATTTCACATGGGTTCTGATCATTCATGGCTGTTGGATTGTCGTCTTGGCAGAAATATAATTTGTTCTTTAAATTTTGACATTCTTCATTTCGAAAGGCATATTGTTTACTGCTTAGGATCAAGTATTTGGTTCTAGGGATTATCATGGTAAAGGTGTGTGGATTTTTTGGGACAGGTAATGTGTATAACTGATAGTAATCATATTCTGACTCTTCAACTAGAGGTATTTCTATTTGAAATATAATTTGGAATTTATTTTGTACTGCTTTTATTTTGAATATTTTTTCATACAGATTCAGATCAGTGGTTGTTATTAGTTTGGCATTTGTTACGTATTTTTGTATTCTATTGATTTCTTTTATTATAAATTTTGGTTTTAATATGGATGTGTGAAAAATTCCTAATTTTGAAAAAGTGATTGCATTCTCAGTTGTGAGTGCTAATTCTTGAATATTATTCAATAAATGTCCAAGCTGGGTCAGCAGCTCTAGGATTTTGATGCGATGATAGTGCGTTAGTTGTTCGCTCCTAAGGCTATCAACTGTGTTACCTAACTCGTTTATTCTATTTATTATCGTGCCCTGATTGTGACTCAACCCTACGATCGTTTTATTGAACTCTCCGATTGCTTCTAGCATTACCGAATTTTGCGATTTAAAAAGATCATGAATTTTGTTTTGGTCAGTACTTAATATTTCTATTGCCTGATATATACGTTCGCCATCTTGTGAATCGAGATTGCCAGTTATTGATTTAAATATCGATCCTAGCCCATTGATTATGCCCCGTCTCTGTCTCTCATTGATGTTATCTCTCTCTAAGAATATCCTATAAAATGTATCGTCTATATTATCTATAGTAAAATTTAATGTTAGTATAAAATTATGGTATTCGTCGTGGTAATCTTTTGTCATAGACGTAACTGTGTTTATGTAATGTCTTTTTATTTGGTTATAGTCTTCGTGTAGTTGTGTCAGGTCATGTATATGTATCAAGTTCCAGCTGCTAGTCTCTGTGTATGCTGTACCTAATTTCTTTGGCAGCATACCTGGATTGTCCGTCAAGTCTTGTATTTGGGCTGTTATTCCTGTGGCAAGGAACCTGCAAGACGTAAATTTCTTAGATGTGCTATTGTCTGTTCGTCATTTTTATGGTTTATTAGAATAGCTTTGTTATGTTCTAATAAGGATATTATTGAATAGGGTCCTGAAAAGGGGTTTTTATGTTTTTTATGAAATCCCGGTGGTATCTGTTTGTATACCACGTCGCCTTCCTTGAACGGCTGGTTCGTGTTTTTATTAGTTCGTTGTAAGGTTTTTTGTTTTGACGTTTCTATGCGACTTCTAACAATTTCGTAGATGATTTTCATAATTTCTTTGTGTTGTACGTTATACTCTTGCGTAATTATTACTTCCGGGTCGTAGTTAAACATTTCCGGTATATAGCCGAATATTAAGTCGAATGGTGATTTTAGTGTTTGTGAGTGTATCGTGGAATTATAGGCGAATATACAGTAGGGTATTAATTCTATGGGTTTCATATTTTTGAATTTCTCCTTAAATAATCGATAATGTTGAATGATGGTGCTGTGAAATCGTTCTATGGGTCCGTTTGATTCGGGGTTTTGGGGTGTTGTGGTGTGCAATTCTATTTGGTATGTCTCTAGTAGTTCTTTTACTACTAAATTCGAGAACTCCGTTCCTGGGTCCGCAATTAGGGTTTTACACGCTCCGTACTGTGAAAAGTATTTAATTAAGTTTTTTGCAATTTCTGTAGCGTTTTTGCTTTTGATGGGAAATGCTTGACCGAATTTACTGAATGGATCCAATATGGTTAAAAATATTGCTCGTTCAATTTGGAACGTATCTACGTGGAGTGTTTCTAAAGGTTTGGATGCTGTTGGAGTGTGTTCTAATGCTATCTGTACCGGGTTCCTGTTATATTTGCACGTTTTACACAGCTCACACGTTTTTACATATTCTTCTATGTGTTTCTTTAAATTGGGGTAATAGTATTTTCTCTTTATTCTTAAGTAAGTCTCCTCAGCCCCGCGATGGTTGGACTTACCCTGATGATATTTGACTATCATATCCGTTAGCTCGTCTTCCTGGATTTCTTCCCTCATTTCTAAACATCTATAAAATTTTGGTGACTCTACATTATTAAAGTTTTTGTTGATTGCCGAACTGACTAGTTCGTAATCTTGTTCATTTACGAAAAGGCAATAATATTTTCTTTGTGGTAAACAGTATTCCTTTATAAATTTTTCTATTTGATTGGGGTCATTTAAATTAAAGTTTGCATAAATAAAGTTTAGTTTGTCTTTCCTTACTGAGAATATTTCTGGTTTGTCTGTGTTTTTAAAGACTATTTGATTTGTTTTACTGTTAATAATTTCTTCCTCTAATATTGGTATACCGGGTGCTGAGTAAGAATCCGCATTTGAATTAGCTGTTTCGTCCTCGTTTATTTCTATTACACCTTCGTCGTGCTCTATTTCTATTATTTCTTCTTCCTCGTCGACATTATTGGCCATTGATTGGTTGTCTATATATATGGGGTGGATCTCTACTCGAGAAAGGGCGTCCGCTGCGCAATTCAGCTTTCCTTTCTTGTATTCAATTTTGAATTCGTATTCTTCTAATTTTAATCTCCAACGGAGTAATTTTGAATTTGGTTGTTTTAACGAAAATAGCCATTTTAATCGTTTATGGTCCGTATATATAGTGAATTTGCGTCCGTATAAGTATGGACGGAAATAATTAGTTGCCCACACGATGGCTAGCAATTCCTTCTCTATGGTGCTATACCTAGATTCGGTTTCGTTTAAGGTACGACTGGCATAGGCTATCGGGTGGTCTGAATTGGGTTCCCCTTGGCTTAATATGCCCGCTATCGCCACGTTTGAAGCGTCGGTTGTTAGTATAAAATCCTTAGAGAAATCGGGTGGTATAAGCACGGGTGAATTCATTAAAATGTCTTTACATGAGTTAAAGGCACCAATGTATTCCTCGTTATTAACGTCTATTTTAGAATTCTTTTTTAAACACTTGGTTAGTGGTTTCGTGACGTGTGCGAAATTTTCAATAAATTTTCTGTAATATCCGACTAGTCCTAAAAATGATTTAATTTCTTTTTGGGTTTTTGGTATCGGGAATTTCCTTATTGCGTCTAGTTTCCTCGGATTCGGACGGATCCCGTCTGGGCTTACAACGTGTCCCAGAAACTCGGCTTTCTTCTTTAGGAAATCACTTTTGTCTAGCTGGATCTTTAAGTTGCTTTGTCTGAAACGTTCGAATACCAGTTTTAGTTTCTCTATGTGTTCTTGTAATGACGTGGAGAAAACTATGACGTCATCCATGTATACAAGGCATGTTTGGCCAATTAGACCCTCTAACACGTTCTGCATGAGCCTGGAAAAGGTCGCTGGAGCCCCTGATAACCCAAACGGCATCCTAGTGTACTCCCAGTGTCCCGTATCGGTGGTAAACGCCGTTTTTTCTATGTCCCGGGGGTCCATTTCAATTTGGTGATATCCAGAAATCAAATCGATTGTCGAGAAATATTGAGCTCGTCCAATTTTGTCCAGTATTTCATCTATTTTGGGAATTGGGTGTCTGTCCGGTATTGTTTTCTCGTTTAGTTTCCTATAGTCCACTACAATCCTCCATTTTTGTTTATTTGACTTGTCTAGTTTTTTTGATATGACCCAAATGGGTGAACTGTATGGGCTGTGACTTTTCCTGATTATTTTTTGCCTTAGCATGTCATTTATTTGTCGATCTACTTCCGGTTTATGTATGTATGGATATCTATATAATTTAGAATGGACTGGTATGTCGTCAATGGTCCTTATTCTATGTTTTATAGCATTTGTGTGCGTCAATGGTTCGTCCTTGTTTAAAAATATGTCCTTATATTCTGATAACAAATTAAATAACAACTGTTTTTCCTCATCGTTTAAATAATCTACGTCTATTTGTTCCATTATAATGTTTTCGCAGTTAATCTGTTTTTGCTCGCTCCCTGTATGTCGAGTATTCGTATTATATGGTTGAATTGTCGATATAACATTATCTTGTGTTATAGTAGGCGTCCTTGAGCTGCGCTTACGTTCATCTGTAACGTGATACTTATATTGGTTACGTAATCGGCTAGTCTGTAGGTTCTGCGGTGTTTCATAATCTTCGTCCTTGTGCGCTAACATGTAATTTACGAGTTCAAGTTCTCCATTACAATTGAAGTACTCTTTTGTTATGATACTGTTTACAGTGGCTGTAGTATCTGGGTCTTGTGAACCATCTGCTTTGGCTTTTATTCTTGCCGGTTGATTGACATTGTTTAATTGAGGGTATTGAATTTTAATGATTTGCTTACCTAGATGCATGACTTCATTTTTAAAATCTATTCTGGCTTCATTGTCCCTTAGGAATTGGATCCCAATGAGACCTGAAAATAAAGGGTTAAAGTCGAAAAGGCAGAATTCTTGTGCCTTGTTCGAAATTGATTTAAGGGTGATATTTATGCGTTCTGAGTGCGTCGAAGTTCCGTGCGGGGTCCGAATAATGAATGGTTGTGTCCTTATTTTGTTTGCGAAATCTTGATGGGCTATTATTGGGTTTAATAAATTTTTCGACGATCCGCTGTCTATCAATAATTTTCCTCTAATTCCTTTAATTTCTATATATGGTAACCTATTTAAATCATTAATATTAAGTACATCGACTACGTGTCGTGTTGGGAGATGCTCGCGATGGGAAAATTTCCGTGTTGGTTATCGTATTCGTCAGCAGGTGAATTTCCCTGGCTTGCCTCATAATTTGCGTAATTTGTATCGTTTGTTTCGTATTCTATGCTATTTGATTCGTAACCCCCGTTGGTTACGTTGTAATCGCTAAACTCTGTATTATGTAATGGGGCTGCTCGTCTTTGTGACAACCTCGTATTCGAGCTGTCTACTTCCAGTGGCTCGTTCCTATTGTTAATTATAGGGTTTTGTCCCTGTGGGTTATTAAAATTCTGTCGTCTAAAATTGTTTGAAAAATTAGTTATATTCATAAATTGCGGATTTTGTCTATTTTGAAAATTCGTTTGATTATATTGCGGTCTATTTTGTTGCTGAGATGGTCTAAAATTAGGTTGAAAGTTTGTTGGGTTATGTTGTTGGTTATTGTGTTGTTGAAAAGGTCTGAAATTAGGTTGAAACGGTCGTTGAAACTGCACATTGTTAAACGGTGCGTTATTTTGTCTTGGAAAGAATTTTTGTCCGTCTGACCTATTCTGATTAAAATTTTTTTGTACTGTTTTGTCCCTATAATCGAAATTTTCTTCTGCGAATACAAACTTTAGGGCGTCTTCTATGCTTCCTGGTGACCTACTTCTAAGAGCTAGACCTAACGGGTTCCTAATTCCGCCTAAAAATGCTTTTAATGTTTGTTCCTGGTAAATGTTCATTTTTATTACTTTAACGCCTTCGTTCTGTTCGTTAGCTATTAGATTAGATATGAGTAATTGTTCGATATGCCTGCATCTGTTAGCGAATGCAAGGGCATCTTCCGCATTCCTTTGTTTCAAGGTGAATAGTTCTGCTAGTAGGCTACTAGAATCGCGCTGATCGCAAAAATTATCCACAATAGCGCTTCTCAAGTCGGTCGATGTGTTTATTATCTTAGTGTTAATTATAAGCCTCGCTGTTCCCGTTAGTTTTGTTTGAATGTAATTTAATAAGAAATGATTCATATATAAATTCTCGTTTGGCATATAAAATTGGTTCATTACGAGGTCGCATGACTTTAAAAAATTACCTACATTAGCTGGTTGCCCGTCAAATTCGGGAATAGCTTTTAAGAAAAATTCTTTGAACTGGTCAGTCATGTTGCTACTACTATTACTATTATTTGAATTAGTTACTGTTGCGATATTATCGCTTATACTTATCGATCTCAATCTGTACTCAATATTCCCTAAGCTTTGTGACTCGTCTTCTGAGTCTGACATATAATTATATCAATACACACACATACAATTGAAAAATATGGCAGGAAAATGTGAAATTGGATAGCAGTAAACAACTTACAATACTATGATGGTTTCTGCTCCCATTTGGCTGCTTGGCTATGACTTCTGCGTAACTTGGTTCTAATTGATTATTGGGCGTCGATACGCTTAGAAATCGATATTCTTTTGGTTTCTTAACCAATACTAACGACTGCGCCACTTAACTTTAGCGTTAAGACAATTAACTTTTTTAAACAATTTATTATTACTTAAACACAATGATTACTTAATACAATAATGAGACAAATATATATATATATATATATATATATATATATATATATATATATATATATATATATATATATAAGTGATATTAAAATACTTGACACGCCATGTGCCAGACTAACTAGGAAACAAGCAATGAACACTCCTATCTCGGTGCTTATCCTATTTATAGTCTTCCCTTCCAGGCGTGGCACTATTGTCTCTGGAGGTGACCTGGATCTGCTAATGCTGAATGTCACCGGAGATATTCCGTTCGCACTTGCTGGTTTTACGCCTGCATTCCTACAGGCGCCACTTCACTATTATGACACTGCGGTTTCTAAGGAGGCCAGGATACATTGTTGCACAATAGCCTGTTGTTGTGGCTCTATTTATCTCGCGTGATCGACAAACCGATAGACAAAAAACATTGCGCTCATGTTTTATATATGTTTTGATATTTTTTGCGACGTTTAAGCGAAAAATTTTTTTTGAAACTTTTGTCGCCGATGCGATACTTCCACACGTGACGATGTGGAAATAGTTAAGTAATGCCCAAAAGTGAGTCGTGCTTTTCACAAAAGGCCGTGTAATATTTGTTTTGCCATTTACTTTATCGTACAAATGTTCTAATGGTAACTTCATTCCTAATTACAAAAACCTAATATACCAATTCTTGCCGAACACCGGCGATATTGTTTCAGGGGATTAAACCCCTTCTAACCGTGGCCCTTTAGTTTCTCTCTTAGCCTTGATAGGCCCAAGGCAAGAAATGTATCCCAGTATACATCCTTATAGAATATAAGCTAAAAAGAATATTAAAAAAAATAAAAAATAAAATAAAAAAGACATAAATAAAAGACACAACTAAGCTGGAAAAAAAACGATTTATGTATGTATATAAGTTTATATTTACAATGTTTATAAGTATGTATATATTGTTAAAAAGCTATTGTTAGTTTATATTATGTGCCTAAGTAAGCATTGTAAAGAATATATCTAGGCCTAGTCGCATAAAACCAAATAATCCGTAAATAATAAAACGGTCGCGTAGTGTTCTCGAAATGGATTTTTCAAAAAAAGTGTTAAAAAAATGGAAAAAAAATACAAAAGTCTGTCGCCAATAGACGTTAGCATCTGAGGTAATCCATCATTGTTCATACATACATACATACTTTAGGGTATGAATAAGACAGCCGAATTCTAGAGTCAGATGATTTATTTTACTGCATTTATTATAAAATATGTAATAATATATATTGCCTGTCAAGTCATGTGGAGGATTTTCTTTTATTTAGAAAAATGTTCTCCGCCATTATTAACTGATGCTATGATGCACATTGAACGCCCATATGTTTTACATATATTAGAAAATATGGCGCCACATGTTAATCTAAATCTAATATTTCGCATTAGTTTTTTACGAAATATCAATTATAAATAACCGTTTATGCAAAAAGTTGCTCCAATATTATAATCTAAATACCATATAAAGAAGAATGCCTACAAATTTAAAAAAATGGTTGCAGCCTGTTAGCCCTAACCTTTTGTTTTCTTCTCTTTTCTTTAACGTCGATCTATTTCCGAGACCATGGCCAAACACCGACGGCAGGGAGCAGTTTCATCTAACTATCATGGAAATTTTCTGAAAGGAGGGTAGGGATATTTAAAGTGCCCAACATCTCATGGTGCACGGGATCGACGATTTTACGCCTCCTTTGAAGAGCGGAACGTACAGGCATCCAGCTTGGTCAAACACAATGGCTCGGTTGATTTTAATGTCATAGTATGTACTGAAAAAGTGAAAGGTTCTCCTGGGAGTTGAACCCAGTACTCCTGGCTTTAGAGGCACACGTTCTTACCACTGGATCGCCGAGGCTGCCTAACACTATTTGATTCAAACGATTTATTAATAATAAAAATGGAAGCGTACGAAATTAGGAAAAATATGTATCTGTATAAACCTATATAAATGGCTTTAGAATCTTCCAGACTAATTATGTTTTTCGTTCTTTATCGACTATATGACAAATATAAGCTCGTATTCTGAAATTCTTATTGTGTTTCTTTAGAGAAAAGAAAGCCTTTGCATAAGCGTAAGTGTCAACTTAACGAATACACCTTTTCCAAGTCTCTAGACATTTTACTGAAAGGCCTGTTTTCTTTGTGTAGTCAAAGAAACGTCTCTCCACCTCTAAGAGGTTCCAATAGTTATTTGAGAGATGTTTCAATTATACTAAAATTTCAGAAGGCTTTTCTCCTGTAGTAAAAGTCCTTAATTTAATATAACGAATTTGTCCTAATAAGAGATGACCTACCTATACATAAAACTCACAATTTTACACGAAAAAGTACTGTCTTCTTACTACATACAGACTTGGAGACTACTTCTCTGGCTTCACTGTTGGTTTTCGTTGGTGAAGGACGTAGCCAGCGCGTAACCTAACTGGAGCAAGTGGCCCTTACGAATTCTGGAAGTTTTAGGATGTTCTTCAACGTTTCTGTGACTATAGTTTCGCTGCTTGACAGCATTCTCAGACAGATTAAAATTGAATTAGTACGAAATTATGACAACTACAAATAAAGATATGTTGCTATGTTATGATATGATGTTTTGATCAATAAAATTATCAAAATGAAAATAAAAAATGAAACACAGAGGACATATGAGGCTTTCAAAATGTCTACGTGATGTATGTCAATATTTAACATAAAAATAGAACTAGCCTATAATAACTTTTGAAAGTATCATCTGTCATCTGTGTTTCATTTTTTATTTTCATTTTGATAATTTTATTGATCAAAACATTATATCATAACATAGCAACAGATCTTTATTTGTAGTTGTCATGATTTCCTACAAATTCAATTTTAATCTGTCTGAGAATGCTGTCAAGGAGCGAAACTATAGTCACAGAAACGTTGAAGAACATACTAGAACTTACAGAATTCGTAAGGGCCACTTGCTCCAGTTAGCTTACGCGCTGGCTACGTTCTTCACCAACGAAAACCAACAGTGAAGCCAGAGAAGTAGTCTCCAAGTCTGTATGTAGTATGGACAAGTTTCACCATGTAAGGGCAACAACAATCAATGTATTGTCGTTTTGCTGAAATAAAATATTTTCAACGTGAATAAATTGCAGACACGCCCCCGCGAGCGTTCACGCACACATGTTTTTTAACATTCCCCTTAAGTGTCGTTAGAAGCGCAACTTGCTTGTGCGTCTAAACTTATTTGAAGGGGTTTAATTGTTGTTTACCCATATTTTGTCTATAATAATGCCATATTATTATGAATCAAAAAGCAGGATCACCCCAAAAACCACAAAATAATAACAGGGAGTTATGTGCTTAATTGTTTTGCGACGGCTACTGATAAAGAGAATTTTGTTGACGAAATACGTATCTGGCGCATAACTCTTATTAAATTGTGGTTTTTGGAGTGATTCCGCTTTTTGTCTCAGTTCAACCACACTGTCTAACCTTGTTCTTTTATCATTATATATATATATATATATATATATATATATATATATATATATATATATATATATATATATATATATATATATATATATATATATATATATATATATACAGTGTGTCCCAAACTGGATGGGAATGTATTGCTATCTGGGTTATTATAAGCGATAGGGAGACGGTTAAATTAGCAATGTTTTGTAGAATTTCATGCTCGTTCCAAATGTGACTTGTATTTTGCCCAGCCTCTTTTTGTTTTCGAGCTATTTTGAAAAAAAAAACAAAATTTGTCGATTTCTTTTTTCTTCAATATCTAAGTAGGTGTTGATCTAACATGTCTAAGACTTGTACATTATCAGAACACTTTTTATAGAGTAATCTTTTTGTGCTATTCTCAACTTTGGATTGTCATTTGTTTTTGAGCTACATGTATCAATGTTTGTTTTTATCATGGCAGCCATATTGGATTTTTTGCTCATATGATAGCCTCTAAAAAGAGCTTTCCAATGATGTACAACATGCTTAAGAAATCTTGTAATTGCACTAACAATTTTGAGAAAAACCGTTTAGTAGGCTACGAAATCCAATACCAGAAAACAAATGACAAAAAAAAAGTGTTCAAAGAGCAGTAGGCCATGGAGTCTAACAATACACTTCTACTTTTAACATATTTTTCCGTAATGATTCACGACCAAAAATATTGTGAATTAATTCACAATACTTAATTAGGTAATAATTCTAGGTAAATATATGTGAAACAGTTTAACAACAAAATCCATTGTGAGCCGGACAATCGTCTAAATTATCATGAACTCTTCTGATTGTTAGTAAGATATCATCTCTCAATAGATTAAGATGTCTTTCCCAAGTTAAATTATTTTCAAAACAGAACAAACCAACAATGAAGTTACCTGATTTTTTTTAAATTAACTGTCTTATCTACAAATAAAAATAATACTTTTTTACATAATAAGCCGCACCAAACATTAATACCAAATCTGTCTTGCAATCGTCTTTCTTCCTTTAGATAGGGATTTTCATTTGCCCAATAATGCCTATTATGGAGATTATACACACCAGAATTTGTAAAACTTGATCGCCAGTCCATGTTATTTTCAAATGAAATGCTTCATCCTGCTGACCTTGTCCTTGATATCATCTGCAAATTGAAGTCGCTTAGGGTCATCCTCAACATTTAAGCCTTGTACAATTGTAGGTTTGTATGGATGGTAATGACTTTGTTTTAATACACGGTGTACCGTACTTTTTGGAACGTCAATTTGTTCACCATAAAACCGACCAGATTGCGGAGGGTTTTCGTTTGAAACCTGTAACACGGCATTATTTATTTCTTCATTTCTAGGCATTGGTAGTTTCTTTGCGTGAAAGCTACCGTCGTTCAATAGATTGCTTACTATCCTGCGAAATATTTTGGTGTTGTCGTCTTTCTGGGTAGTTGTTTTCATAAGAATTTACAGCTGCTTCAGTATTTTGGTTAGAACGAATATAACATTCCAACATGTCAGAATATTTTTTCATTACTGAACATATTGTTGAATAATATTTAAAATAAACAGAAAACAAACTATTTAGTATAAAATTTTAAGCAACGTGTTAAATACACCTCAAATTGTTTAGATAATTAAGAATGACAGTATTCTTAATTGTCGCGATAGTGTTATATCCATAGCAACCTTTCTTCTGTTGTTTTTCAGTTGACTTACGTTTAGAAATCAAACAATTTTCAAAGGCGTCTTCGTAAATCATTAATCTGCTTTTTATTGAGTTCTGTTAGTAAATTTAGTTATTTACTAGGTTTACCTATTTCATTAAATTATAACAATATTTTAGGATAATGTTTAATATAATTTGTAATAATAGACCGATTCATCGGTCTGCTCAAAGTTCCTATTTTTTTTATCGTAAATCATTACGGAAAATTATGTTAAAAGTAGAAGCATATTGTTAGACTCCATGGCCTACTGATTTTTGAACTTTTTTTTTGTCATTTCGTTTCTGGTATTGGATTTCATAGCCTACTATCCTCAAAATGGTTTTTCTCAAAATTGTCAGTGCAATTACAATATTTCTCAAGCATGTGGTACATCATTGGAAAGCTCCTTTTACAGGCTACCACAGGAGCAAAAAATCAAATATGGCTGCCATAATAAAAACAAACGTTGATACATGTAGCTCAAAAACAAATGACAATCCAAAGTTGAGAATAGCACAAAAAGATTACTCTGTAAAAAGTGTTCTGATAATGTGCAAGTCTTAGAAATAGACAATTTTTTTTTTAAATAACTCGAAAACGAAACAAGGCAGGGCAAAATACAAGTCATATTTGGAACGTGCATGAAATTCTACAAAACATTGCTTATTCAAGCGTCTCCCTATCTCTAATAATAATGGAGATAGCAATACCTTCCCATCCAGTTTGGGACATTATATATATATATATATATATATATATATATATATATATATATATATATATATATATATATATATATATGTATATATATATATATATATATATATATATATATATATATATATATATATATATATGTATATATATATATATATATATATATATATATATATATATATATATATATATATATATATATATATATATATATATATATATATATAGTAGTAGCAGTGGTGGGGAGGCCAACGCCAAGCAAGTAGGCCACCGTGGGCCCTTTTCGCCAACCCCAGCAACCATGCTCTACTCTTCCTCGGTTCCGTCGCCAAACTGCCTCGACCTCTAAATTAAGGCCGTGACGGTGTTCAATTGGACGGTACTTACCTGATTCCTCTGCAGAGTCCTCGATCCGAACAATTCTGCTCGAAGACTCCCAAAAGCCTCGCATTCGCACAGGTAGTGGTAGGACGTTTCCTCATCCTCGCCGCATTCCTGGCAAATGGGATCGCTCTCTACGCCTATCAATGCGAGGTGTCTTCTAAGGGCGCAGTGGCCTGTGAGCACCCCAATAATGCGGCGAAGCGTAGGTCGACTCCATCCGAGTAGCCAGACAACTTTATCTCTGTCCGGCCCCACCACGAAGTCCCTCGCTTGCCTGCAGCCACCAACCGACACCCAGTGCCTCTTCATTGCTTCCTCGGTCCACCTGTCTAAGGCGACGTAGACCGACTTCCTACTTATACCTATGGCCAGCTCCGGGAACCAAGCCTTGCGAGATTATTCGCGACCTCATTCCTCGCCACGCCACAGTGTCCCGGAACCCACACTAGTTGTACCTCCTTTGTCCTGGCTAACCCGCTGAGGGCGTCAGCGCACTCCTGAACCAGTGTAGACCTGATTCTGGCCGCGCAGACTGCCCGGAGGACTGCCTGGCTGTCCGAGCAGATGTACACACATTTCTCGGGACTCCTCTTCACATCCTGTCTGTTGGCCACAGACAGGATAGCGTACACCTCTGTTTTGAATGCCGTGGTATATGCGCCAAGGGCATAGCTCTCGCGCACCCCCAGGCTCTGGATTTATATTCCTGCCCCGGAGGATTGTTGGTCCTCCAGCCGCGATCCGTCGGTGAAACAGACCAGGCTTGCGGGCTGGAATTCAACCTTATTTTCTCTCCACTGATCCCTACTGGGGATCCTGAGCGTGTATGGCCTAGTCAACCTAATATCATCCTCGGCATCCCGCACCTTTATGGCGGAAATCGGAATTTCCTTTTCTACCTCCTTGGCGACTTTTGCATGCACTATTACTGCTCCCTCTCCAGTTTCCTGCGTCTCGCATTCTGATATGCGACGCCATCGCCTCCCTCCTGACAGAGATGGGAAGCGGTGGCAGCATCAACAGGACCTCTAGCGCGGCTGAGGGTTTCGTCCTCATAGCGCCTGTGATACCCAGGATTGCCAGCCTTTGAAGTTTGGCCAGCTTCCTGCTGGTAGTTTAGTTCACACCGCACCACCAACGCCCCATAGAGGATTCTCGGCCTGACGATCACAGTGTAGATCCAGTGAAGGATCCGAGGATTAACTCCCCAGGTCCTCCCTATCACTCGACGCAGCTGCCAGAGGGTCTCTACTCCCTTCCTTACAACCCGTTCTATTGGCGACCCCCATGTTAGTTTGGAGTCCAGGATCACCCCCAGATATTTGACCTCCCACCCTAAAGCTAAAGGTTTCCAAACATCACGGGCCGCCCTACACCCCTCTACCTTCCTCTTCTTGGTAAATAGGATCATCTCCGTCTTCGCCGGGTTTACGGAGAGTCCCAGCTCACCACACCACCTTTCGATTATGCTACAGGCAGCTTGCATGCACTCACAGACGACGCCGAGGAATTTGCCGGTGACTAAGACCAGCCCATCATCAGCGTACGCCTGGGCGTAGAAGCCGTTCTCGGAGAGCCGCTCCAAGAGGCTGTCCATGACCAGACACCATAGATGGGGCGAAAGGCAGCTGCCCTGAGGGCAGCCGCCCGTCACCCCGACGTCCACCGCCCAGGCTATAGAGCCATCCGTAACCACCCCCTCCGCCAGCTGCCAGTCCGCATTCGGGATCGTCCACCGGCCCAGGTCGGCAGCTCCTGTGATGGCTCCACCGCCCGCGAGATGACGCAAGGTCTCCTCACCGGTGCTTGTCCAGTCCCGTCCGGTTTCCTTAAGGATCCTACATTACTATCTACCTCCTGTTTGAGTACCCTTACAAGCCAGGTTGCGTCAGGCAGGGAGTTGACTTCCCCGCAGTACGCGCTCCAACTGGCTCATTTACTCCGTCGCAATTCCTTCTTAAACTCCCTTCTGGCAGTCCTGAATTCGTCCCAGGCCGCTTCACTCGATTCTCGGGCGGCTCGGTTTGAGGCCCTCCGAGTCCGCCCGCGTAGTACGGCGAGATCCCTATTCCACCATCTGACTTTGATGGACGGTTTCCCGCTGAGTGGTGACGCGGCCTCGTAGGCTGCCATTATTTTACCCTCTAGGGCATCGACCTCACTATCTAATGCCCCCGTAGAGAGTCTTCTCCTCTCCCCCCCCCCCCCGGGGGGGGGGCACCTTGGCATCCTAGTCGGTCTTCCTCTGATTTCTCCTGGGGGGCGGGGGGGGGAGTGCTCTCACGATCCACATCCAATTCAAATCTGATCATACGATGATCAGACATTGATATGTGTTCAATCACCCTCCAGTTGGATATATCCTCTGTTATTCCTCTGCTCGCTAACGTAATGTCGCTCACCTCCTGTCGGATACGATTGACAAACGTTGGAGCTGTCCCTCTATTTAATACCTCTAGGTTCGTTGTAGCCAAGTACTCTAGTAGAGCCTCACCGCGTGGGTTGGTATCCGTGCTGCCCCACAATCTGTGGTGAGAATTGGCATCACAGCCTATTATTAGTGCTCATGCTCCCTCGCGAAATCGACGATACGCACCAACTCCTCCGACGGAGGCAGCCCCCGCCGATCGTAGGGAACATAAATGCTGCACATCAGAACCTTAAGCTTAATATTTCTCACCTTATACTCCAGGACAGCTGCTGTGGCGTCCCTGGACCCGAGCTGCGGCAGCAACATCACGTCCAAATCACTCGACGCCAGTATGCATGTCTTTGGTTGTTCTTCCTGAGTAGGTATAGATGATGCGTTCTGGAACCGCCACCCGCCACCCAGGGGGCGGGGTGGCGGAGCCACTGACCAGACCCGACCTAACCCGAGCAGTTCCGAAACCCACCACCGACCTAACACGAGCAGTTCCGCCACCTGACGCCGAACCTAACCCGAATATCTCCGCCACCTGACGTCGTATTTAACCCAAAGATTTAGCGATCTGACCTGAGATGACGTAATCAAATTCAAAAACCAACTAACCTGTATTATGCAAACGAGGAACCACCATTTAAACATGGCGGCTAGCGCATGCGTACAAGTAATTTTTTATTTGTTGGTTGAAGTCCTACGTGTTTGGTGTCATATCACTCGTCTAGGTAAGCAGAATCCAAATTTAACATATGTACATGCGTACAATAAAATATTTATATATTTAAGTCTTATTGAAATCGGTTTGATTTAAATAATCCGTTAAAAGTAGAGCCGACAACAAGGTATACATCTAGTGGTAGCCGCGATATCGCTTCCAACTATGGCTATATTTAGCATTTCCCGAAATTAACCTTGTTAACCAACATATTTTCCTCGCAGCTGTTGAAATAACCTTGTGAGCAGTTCATATTTCCTGTTTGTGGTTTTATTTCCGTTGAATGACCTTAAAGTCATATGAAATAGATAAAACTCCAGAATTTTTTTGTAGAAAAGGTTGATAATTTTAAAGCAAAGGTGGGGATATAATTATAAAAACACCGAGTGACATGCAAGCACATCAGTCTACAATTTGCTCGCAGTAGTTATTCTTAGTAGTTATAGTAGTGTACTTGTTCTGTTCAACATGTATGGTATCGATGTTAACGATGGACCTGAGTCCTTCAGACCTGCTAATAACAGTGTTTGTGAAAATTGTTATTGGGGTCAAGTTGATGCAGCTATGCGCCAGAATATTATTGAGATTAAGCAAGAAAGTAGAATGCTGTTGGAAACAAGGTATACTGTTAACCCCTCTCTAAGTGTTGCAATTGGTATATCAAACGCTGCCGGATTGATTCCAATAATTAAGATTGTAAATAATAGTCCGTATCCACCAAATCCAAATATAACAATCTCATCTGGCTCCTGGGAGTGGGACTATTTTATTTCAACACTAACAAAAGCAGCTAAACAATACTTTACCAAAGGTAATACGATTGAACCTGAAAATATTGGAGTATGTACTGTCAAACCTATTAAAATTTTAGACAGTAGAGGTATATCAATCTCAGATGATTCTACTACTTTTTATTTAACCGAAGATGCAGTTCAACAACTACTAGATCTGGTTGAAATCATCAACGAAAAGGTGAAGTTTCTAACTAATTTTAACTTTGATATTCGACTTAGCGATTTCCTCTATTGTGTCGCTGATGTTCTCAAATGTGTTAATAAGAAGGAGCTACCGTGTGACGATGAAATAATAAAGCTTATAAATATTATGTTGAAAGATCAGGAACCATCATTCCGAGTTTGCATGTTAGAGTGTTTACACTTTGCAGAGAAACAAATACTTAATCGTTTTAAAGAAATACACACGATATACAATGGGCCATTTTAAAGCAAGTTTCATCATCCTGACAGCACTATGTCAGAATGTATTTTATATCTACAAACCACCAAATGAGAAAGAAGTGCGAATCTGTTTCGACAGCGACGGCTGCATGAAATGGTCTGGACTTCCAAGAACATATCTACACAACGATGAGGTGATTGAAGTTTCAACATATAACATGTCCAAAATTAAGAGTTATATGGTGCGCTATAAACTTATGTTCTTGTTTGATAATGGTACCCGTGATGAGACATCTGATTGGAGAACTCTCATATTAACCGATTCTTATCTGTTCACTTCAAATTATATTTCTATGTTTATATCAACTGGTTTTCTTATATGTCTTGCTATATTTATGCTGATGTACTTTTGTTTGAAATATAACACTATACTTAAAGGTGTCTATCGTAAACATTTTTGTTAATAAAGATATATAAGCTGAAGATTTGTGTTTTTAGTGAATTTTCTTAAAAAAAATTCACTAATGAGGAGATCCCGACTTTTGAATTTTGAAAAAATTTCTTCAAGTGAGCGCTAATTAGGCCCCCCAGAACACATATCCGGGGTCAGTTTCAATTTTTATATGTTTATATATATATATATATATATATATATATATATATATATATATATATATATATATATATATATATATATATATATATATATATATATATATATATATATTTATATATATATATATATATATATATATATATGTATCACACCGATAACTCAAAAAATAATGGGCCGATTTTGATAAAATTTGGTGAGTACCTTCCTTTTGCAAATGGCTTGGATAAGTTCGTTAGTCAGGAAAATCGGCCCAGGTTTTCCCGGAAAATTTTGGGTTTTCCTTCAAAAAAAATTTATATCTCTGGAATTAACAACGTAAGGGCAACCAAATTTGGTACGCTGGTTTATGTCATTATAGGTGAGGTGCGTACCAAAATTTAGCTCTATAGGTCGAAAGACAAAAAAGTTATGGGCATTTAAAGAAAAATAAATTGGGGTTTTCCTCAAAACGTCAAAGTGACAATTTAAAACGTCGAAATTCGCAACATTTAGGCAAAGAACTTGAATCTAGTACGGGCTATGGAAAGAAAATGTCTTAAGAAGAATGTTTTACAAACCCTGAAGTCTTAGTTTCAACCGTCATCGTCCTTTATTTTACTAAAATATTTCCAGAAAATTCATTTGAAATAGACCCTTTCTCTGATGCTTGGCAGTAGCCTTAGCTATAGAATTTATCGTTTAATGGTATATAATTTTTGTAGAATTTTCGTAAAAAATCAATAAAGCTCAATATATCTGTTATTATACAAGATATGAAAAAATATTGTATACATTAATTATACGGTGTCTTGAGCTACACCTTAAAAAATTATTGCTACCATCACAGGGTGGCCCATAAGTCGTTGGTGATACAAATAATATTTTTTTTAGTGGAAAACGCCTTATGTTTTTGCATTTTCCATCGAAATATAATGCATGTTTGTAAGTTAAGAAATTCTGGACGCAGCAAGTGCGTTATAGTATCGAATTTTGATTAAATGCTTCATATTTGAAAAGCTCAATTTGCTATTAACCTATAAGGTTGACCAAGAAACGGATTTTTTCGGTTACATTTTAAGTTTACTTTTGGAAATTTCTGTACGTTTTCAAACAATAAAGTTATTTTGATGAAACAAGGCACATTCTTTTTACTATATAGGTTATACTGGTAACCAAATTTGATGCCTGGTTTCTGAAAAAAAAAACACATATTTGCCATTAAAAACATTTTTATGAAAATTCACTACCATAACGCACTTGCTGCGTCCAGAGTTTTATTATTCATTAGTTAAGCACCTATAGTTAAGATGAGATACTGTGAAACGTGCTCGTTACAAGTGAAAAAGGGTGCTTTCTCTGGACATTTACGTAGTGAAATTCATAAATCAAAAGTATGTGAACCGTGGCAAGTTGAACATGTGCAGATGTTAACACAAGCTTTTAAAAATAGAATGGCTACTTATCTTATATACGAAAAAGGTATTGATATTAAACAGTTTATGGAAACAATAAGACATAAAGTGTTTCATCTGATGGAAGCTGCTTTAGCAAAGCATGTGCTTCACCACCAACGAGGATGTTGAAGCCAATTCCTCGAAGCCCTCTAATTTGGTTCCTAAACACATAAGGCTCTTGAATCAACACTACGCAGCCTGGACCGCCTGCGAGGAGCTTTGCTAGCTCCCCAGTGGTATCCCGGCTATGCTGAAGGTTGATCTGGCCCACCCGCAGCAGCCCCGCGAACTTAATCGCGACGCCGCTCGGGCGGAGGCCTCCCCTGGTCGCAGCCCGTCCGTTCGCCCGCCACAGGCCGGGCGGACGCAACCGCACTCCATCTCGGAACTCTGGTTACACTCAGAGTCACCAACTCGGAATACAGCCGCCAGCCTTGCCCGTCCAGCTCGCGAGCCACCCCGGGCCCCACCGAAAATTCACACGCCATGCCCCAGGTCCTCCTGCCGTCTCCAGGTGCCGCCATTGCCCAACATTGAGCAAGCGGTTCTGGAGCGCAAGCATCCTGACAACATCATCTAGGTTCACCTCTTGACTTCTGAGCCAAAAGCCGATCCGGACCGGCCATGGGGCGCCCCCTGCCCTTACGGCGCTGAAGGCGATCTCCCCCATCGTCGTCCCAGACCAGCCGTTGAGAAGCCAACTCAGGGACTCGTCATCCTCGGCGGTCACCAAGAACCACCCCGGATCGACTATCCCCGAGTTGCGGAAACGAAGCTGCAACGCCCTGTCGGATACCGTCATGGCGTCCAACATTCCTGCCAGCAAACTCCTCCTTATTGGCTCCGCCTCTTCCGTCAGGACTACGCCACCCCCCTCCCTGTTGGTGGTGATGACTACCTGCATTTCCCTCCTACCCGACAGACCTGACGTTCCCGAGAGGCCAGGGCCCGCCCCAGCAGCCGGGGTCGCGGCCGAGCCCCGTCCCCGCAGGAGTGGAGACACATTAGCCGCTTCCGCCCTGGCCTCCGGCGCACACCCGCGGCTAACCCTCTTGGCTCGTCTCTCCGGCGGTGTTTCTTTTTCCGCTCTTGGGCGCTTTGCGTACGCGCCCCCAGCTGACTTGGGCCAGCCTGGCGGCCTCGACCATGGAGAGCCTGATGGTCCTCCCTGAGTCGGTGGCCGCCTGTCCAGCTTCCGTCCCAGTGGGCTCGGCTGCGCCTCAAACCTCCTTTTTTCCTGCTCCTCTGCCGACAGCCCGGGGGGCGACACAGGGGTAGAGCCTTTCGGCCCCTCCCCCACACCTCGACCCTCGCCCGGTGCTGCTGACACGATCGAGCATTTTTCGAATGGATGATAGGGCAGCCCCCTACACCGGCCAAGGCAAGGGTGGGCCCTTGTACTGTCCATACGGCGCCAGGTGTGCCGGCCCTGGTTTGCACAGTGCTGCCAGTCCAGAGCAAACTCCGCTCGGAGTCCGCGCCGAAGGCCGAGAAGCGCAACCCGATCTATGTGTAGCGCACGACCAGGCTAAGGGACCCCCCCCCCCATTGCCATTCCACATAACACAAAACCAAAAATGGTAAAACTAACACTGCAAGACATTTTCTCCTAAATGTTGCAAAAAAAAACTCTCTTTTTATACTAAAATAATTGGACCTCCAGGTTTTACCTGCTGAAATGTGTTTGAAACCTGAGTAACTAAAATATTACGGCATTATATTTGCGGAGAAAATGAGAACGTAACCATACACATCTTTGTCAGGTTATCTTCGATATTTACAGTGTTGCTAAACCACCCTCAACACAGGAATCATAATAATCTGGTAATTGAAAGAGCTATATTCATTGTGTATATTTACTTGCGCTCTCAACGGATTTATCGCGAACTAAAACTGAATAATACATTTCATATTTAGCAATAAATTGCCTCCACTGAATTTGATACTGTAGCCATCTGGTGCGACGAACAACGGACACAAAACTTATTACAGAACGACAAACATAAAAGAAAACTCAATGTGCAAGATAGGTGTGTTTCTATGCTTTCATAACTTAGAAATCAATGAGAAACTATATTGCGTCCAATATACGGTTTCAAAATAGTCACGGAGGCAAAATGTAATGTGCGGAGTTTTGATAGGGATGTAAGATAGTGCTATGGGTATATATATATATATATATATATATATATATATATATATATATATATATATATATATATATATATATATATATATATATATATATATATATATATATATATATATATATATATATATATATATATATATAGGGTTTTTCACGATAGCCGCGCATTGGAAGTTTATGAAGTTCCCTGATATCATAAATTTTTAAATTTTGGCAGCGGTCACAAATCGTAATTGTCTTTTATTTTAAAATATTTTCAAGGTCACATCACTTCCGGTTAGACCGGAAGTAGTCATTAACTTTGCTTATTTAAATATAATTTCCTTTTTTTTCATATTCGAATTCTCCATAAAGTTTTGTGAAGACTTATATGAGGCTTTCTTATCCCTATCTTTAACTGTTCTAAAGATATTGCGGAACTTATATCTTCATTTATAACACTATGTATTTCACATGTTTTTGAAGATAAAATGCTGGAATTTCGAATACAATAACTTCTAGGATGAAGCCTTCATATTTTCTACCTAAAGTTTACCACCACATACAGAGTGTTTTAAATTTAAAGAGCAACTTACACATATTCAATGTTGCAAAAGTCTTCTTTTTTTCAAATGGTGCACCTGTATATTATAAAAAATTCGGTTCTAAATTTAATTCTACACCGGTTTCATATAGGTTTTCCTATACCTTACGAGTAACTTGCTACTAGACCTTTTATGTAACAGACTCCTTTACTAGAGAATATACATTACGCTGCACAATAAAGGCATCTGTGGCTGTCAGAAAACATAATTTTGACAACACATGAAATCTAAAGCGTCATTTATATTTCAAAGTTAATCTGAGTGTGTTTGTATTACTCACGTTATAGAAATAATAAGCCAATAAAAATGCAGAATAGTGAAGAATACTCTAATATGGTTTTTTTAATTTATTTTATATTCATGGGGAATGCAATCGGATTGTAAGCAGAACAAGCAGGATGTTTAACGAGAGGTATCCGACCATCGGCAATTACTAGAAGAAAATTCGCAAGGATAAGGGAACGATTAAAATTGACTGGAATTGTCAAAACTACACGACATGATCCAAAGCCAGTAACTGAAAATGAAAGTAATGAGATAAACGTTTTTGCTTATTTTCAAGTTTACCCGCGTTGCTCTATTCCTGCAGCTACTCGAGCTTTGGGAATATTAAGTTCATCTGTGCATAGAATATTGAAATCTCATAAAACGCACCCATATTCAGAAATAGTACTACAAGGACTTCGACCTGGTGACCATTTAAAAAGAGTGGAATTCTGCGAACACATGTTTCTGAATATTCAACAAGATGATAATTTTCTCTCTAAAATTATCTGGACCGACGAATCGAAATTTAGAAGGAAAGGAATTGTGAATAGGAGAAATAGTAATTTTTGGGCAAGTAAAATCCCTAATCTATTTAGAGAAGGACGTTTTCAAACAAATTTTAGTTTTAATGTGCTTTGCATTATTATGAACAATAAGGTATCTTATGAAATTTACGAAGAAAATTTAAACGATGAAAAGTATTTGGAACTATTAAGGGGATCCGTCCGTAATTTTCTGGCAAGGCTACCACTAGATATAAGGCAAAGCTGCTGGTATCAGCTAGACGGCGTGCCTGCCCACTCCACTGGTGAAGTTTACTGGCACTTAACGCAATTATTTGAAGACAGTTTTGCAGTGCCTTGACCAAGATACTGGTCACATAGAACATTTATAGTGATCGTAGCATTTAAATTTGAATTAACTTTTTTTTATTTGTCTTTCTTCAGTTTTTTGTTTATTGTTATATTTTTTTTATTTTTTTTTTTAAATAATTACATTAAATATTTTTATAAAATCATATCACTTTTGTTATCTGACTGACAATCACAGCTGCATTTGTTGTGTAGTCTAACGTGTACTCTTTAGAAGATGAGGTTGTTACCTAAAAATGCTAATAACAAGCAACATATTGAGTATAGGAATAGAAAAACTTATATCAAATCAGTGTAGAATTAAATTTAGAACTCGAATTTTTAATAATATACAAGCTGTTCTATTTGAAAAAAAAATACTTTTGCCACGTTGAATATGTCTAAGTAAGTAACTAAACTTAGAACACACTGCATGACACAGGTAAACTTGAGGCACATAATATGAAAGCTCCCTCCCAGAAGTTACGAAATTTGAAATTCGAGCCTTTTATCTTTAAAAACATCTGAAATACCAACTATTATAAATAAGGTTGCAAAATCACCGAAATACAGAAAAATCACAATATCTTTGGAACAGTTGAAGATAGGGATAGGAAAGCCTAATATAAATTTTTACAACATTTTATGAAGAATTCGAATATGCAATAGAAAATAGGGAATTCTATTTAAATTAGCAAAGTTGATGACTACTTCCGGTCTAACCGGAAGTGATGTGACCTTGAAAATATTTTTTAGAATAAAAGACAATTACGAATTGCGACCGCTGCCAAAATTTCAAAATTTAGGATATCAGGGAACTTCATAAACTTCTAATGCACTGCTATCGTGAAAAACCCTGTATTGCAATTGCTTGTCAACTAACATAAAAATAGTAGTTATACCTTTTATTCGCGTAGTTTATTCATCCTTATGATGACGCTAACGTCGTTAGCGAAACCATCGTCATTTCTGAAAACTGCATTGTGATGAATTGGGTTCTCCAAATTGTATTTATCGTTACTCATCACAGATTCTAATCTTTACTCACTAAACCATTACTCTAAATGTTGCCAATGTGAGGCTATGTTACCACGGTAAGATCACATAATCTTTGATATCTAGAAATAATAATTTTATTTGATTCTGGTATTTGGTAGTAGAAAGAAAATATATTGTCTTTTTTTGTCAGCGAATCCCTAGACTGGATATTAAAAACTGGCTTTTTGTCCACTGATTCTCGGA
>OZ023263.1:129535453-129670453 GCA_964006375.1 Tillus elongatus | reverse complement strand
CCTACATGCAGTGTACCTTATTTCATCAAAATAACTTTATTATTTGAAAAAGTAAAACAATTTTCCGAAAATAATCTTAAAATGTTTCCGAAAAAACTGGTCCGATTCTCCTGGACAACGAACCTGTTCAAGCTATTTACACACCTGCTAAAATTTAATTAGGCACAAAGCTTTTTGACGAAAATTTAAAAAAATGTTTTCATGAAAATTTGCAAACAATTTCTTTAACGAAAATTGCCATTTGCTTTACAAAACTTGGTTAAATTAATGTTACACGAAAATTTGTTAAACAATTATTTTTCAAGAAAATGTAAAATAATTTTACATAATATTTTTTATACAAAAATATGCTAAAAAATTCATAATATTAAAACTACATATAAACCTAATATGTATCTAAATTTTCGTGTGTAATTCACATTGTATAATATAAAACCACGTAGAAACTTTGGTTGCCATAGCTTTGTGATTTCCAGAGGTATACAAACTTTCCGGAAGAAACATATGTGTGTGCGTACGTGTGTGTGTGTGTGTGTGTGTGTGTGTGTGTGTGTGTGTGTGTGTGTGTGTGTGTGTGTGTGTGTGTGTGTGTGTGTGTGTGTGTGTGTGTGTGTGTGTGTGTGTGTGTGTGTGTGTGTGTGTGTGTGTGTGTGTGTGTGTGTGTGTGTGTGTGTGTGTGTGTGTGTGTGTGTGTGTGTGTGTGTGTGTGTGTGTGTGTGTGTGTGTGTGTGTGTGTGTGTGTGTGTGTGTGTGTGTGTGTGTGTGTGTGTGTGTGTGTGTGTGTGTGTGTGTGTGTGTGTGTGTGTGTGTGTGTGTGTGTGTGTAATTTCAACCCCTTGGAATTATAATTTTGTAATATCTCTTCTCGTAGAAACTATGTATCCTAAAATAAATCTGTGTGCCAAAATTCAGAAAAATCCGTTGACATTTTAAAAGTACGGAGTAGTATTCACCCCCTTCCACAAATATCTCAATTAAAGAAAAAAATGGTATTCAATATAGAAAATCAAAATATAATTGACGTGGTGTGCCGTTTTCCAAATATCCAACAGGTACTTTTTGACATAAAACATATTTTAATATTTAGGGGGTTATTTCAACTCGGGATTAGAATTTTGAAATATCTTTTCTTATAAAAACTCTATGTCCTCTATGTGTGTCATAATTCAGAAAAATCTATCAGTATTTTAAAAGTACAGGGTAGCTTTCACCCCCTTGCACAAATCTCCCAATTAAAGAAAAATGGTATTCTATAGAGAAAAATAAACTAAAATTGACGTGTTTCGTTGCTTTTCAAAATATCCAATACATTTTGAGATCAAAAATATTCTAATATTTAGGGAGTAATTTCACTCCTGGGAATTATAATTTTGTAATATCCCTTCTGGGAGAAACTCTATACCCCAAAATTAATCTGTGTGCCAAAATTTAGAGAAATAAATTTACATTTTAAAAATAATGGTAGTTTTCACCCCCTTGCACAATTATCTCAATTAAAGAAAAAAATGGTATTCTCTATAGAAAATTAAAATTAAATTGACGTGTTTCGCAGTTTTCCAAATATCCAATAGGTACGTTTTGATATAAAAAATATTTTAATATTTAGGGGGTAATTTTAACCCCGTTGAATTAGAATTTTGAAATATCTCGCCTCGCAAAAACTCTTAGCCTAAAATCAATGTGTGTGTCAAAACTCAGAAAATCTAACTACATGTTAAAAGTAGGGGGTAGTTTTCTCCCCCCCCTTGCACAAATCTCTAGATTAAAGAGGACATGGTATTCTATATAGAGAAATAAAATAAAATGTATGTGTTTCGCTGTTTTTGAAAATATCAAATACGGTTTGAGATCAAAATTATTTTAATATTTAGGAGGTAATTTCAACTCCTTAGTGTGGTCTACGAGTTAATTTTTAACTAAGATTAGTTTTAGTTTATTGCTTATCATTCAATAATTAATCGGGTTTTCCCCTGACACAAAAAGTGTACGGCTTTCTAGAAGAAATCCGAGGAAACCGGGCGGATGGCAACCCTAATATCATGACAAAATAATAATCAGCCCTTGATTGGGTTGGCATCAACTCCCGCTAGAACCGACTTAAAATTTTGGAAGAAGTAAATAAATCTTTGATATTGAGATAAAACTTGGCGGGTGAGAAATTTTGTTAAAAAAAATATACCCCCTTTCAAATTTTAAAATAACTCTCTTAATTAGTGTATTACTATAAAAACAAACGAATTTCGATAAAAATATGTAATACCATTCACATCGTTTTTCCTGCATAAAGCGAGTATTTGTTTTGTACGTTCTGACATGTTTATATAGCAGCACTTAACACCCGATTGAATCCCTGGTTAATGGTAAAAATAATCCAATTCGCAATCAACAGTGTTGTCACTTCTAATGGTTCATGATTATACGGAACGGCATTAAACAATATATAGAAATTGTATACGGCAGAAAACCACTGGAGCGTCACTCACGAGAAACTGCTGAACTAAATATTTAAGATTTATACTATCCTGAACCACAACAAATACAACTCTAGCCGCTAGCGGCCTCAGCCGAAGAATATGAAAATGGCTTACAGAATCCTTCTTAATCTGGACGACTGGATAATTAAATTTCCCTCCGTTAGGTGACACAACTCCACTTTGAACAGGGCAAAACAATCCTGAACCAGTATATTGGTTCAGGATTGTGCGAAATATCTATACATACATACATGTATATATATATATATATATATATATATATATATATATATATATATATATATATATATATATATATATATATATATATATATATATTTGCTACGTTTTTACTGATCAGCTCTCACTCTAACCGTTGTCTGTATGCCTGTTTTTTTGTTATTACACACATCTGTCAGTATAAGCAAAGACTCTAACTGTCATGACCTGTGTGTTATATATCCTTTCAAACAACAGCGTGTACAAGCTCAAACAAAGACCAAAAGTCACACACACACACACACACAAGCACAAGCACACTTGTTTAGTATGTGTTAAGATGTAAAACAAAACGATTCTCGTTAACGGGCATATCCAGATCTAGATATATCTGTAACTATGCAGGGGCGACAAGAACGTGTTAGCTTCATAAAATGGACAATCGATATTGAAAATGAACTAGGCAGGAAAATACCTTGCGTTTTATTTAGAAAAATAAAGTTGCTATGTGAATCTCAGTAATTCTATGCTCAGTTTTTTTTTTTTTTTTAATCAAAATCGAGATGCTAGTGAAAATTTTAAGAACGTTTCCCATTTGAACCACATTATAGCTCCAATAATAACGGATATAGCTATTGTAAACGATTTCTGTGAACACCCTGTATAAGAGGGTCGTAACTCAGACAAAAAATATAGAACAAGACTAGGGGTTTCGGGAAATGTAACAAGAAGATAACATTGTAATAGACCTGTTTTGAGATAAAAGTTTTCAAAAACTGTGTGTGTGTACAACATGGTTTGCAAAATTTTTGCGGCACCTAGGGACTTCCTGTCTCTTTCATTACACTGGAAAATTATTTACGGAGGCTGTTTGATAGTCAGTTGTGAAAGTAAAGTTTTTCCACGGAAAATTTGAAATTTGTTTCTCAACAATGCTTTATCTTTTAGGGTCGTCAATTTATTTTCAGTGACTTTTCATTAAGAAAATTCACTAATAGAGAGGTATCGATGAAGACTATCGGAAAATAATAACGCAGAATATAATACACAACATAATAAATAAAACAGTGAAAACAAAGTTCAAGGCGACTTGTGTCTTCCAACGAAACCGCAGCGAAAGCCTTTAGAGATGGAAAACATTCCATAAAACGAAGTTGTAGAGAATTAAATTTTCTGTAAAAAAGTCCGCGGAGCACATGCCTTATTTTCAATCGTTTAGACGCGAGAGGAATCCAAAAGCGTAGATCTTTTGATCAACATAGTTATATAATAACTATACAAATCTATTAGGCAGGCAGGTAAATAAAAGAATAACGGCGAATTTAAAACTTCATCTGCTTACAGCATTCGTCAATCCCATACTAAGGCTACCACATTTTACTTTTAACTTATTATAATCTACATTCTTTGTTTTATTAGTAGTACGAAGGAAAATGTACACAGGGTTTAGAAAAATAATTTTAACATTTTTACAAGGTTGTCTTGCCACTTTCTCAAAGAACAATCGCCTATACAGCTTGTTCTATAGATTAAACTAAATTGTCTAACTTCAGCTTATTTTCCAGTAAAAGATTACTTTTTTCCTAAAAAGAGTTATCGCTTTGATTATATCATACACAACGTATTTTCTTTGTAGCGGCGTAATGTTACTAATTCACTAAACACATTTATCGACTTATTATTACAATCAGTTACAGTCTGAGCATAACAAGTTTCACACGTTTTGAAATTCTTTTTTTATTTTATATATGAGCCTAATAATTAATACAATGTGATTGCTGTTCACTTAAGCTCAATATAGACATACTTGTATTTGTCAATTAAACACAAAAACTATCTTCATAAACAAGCAGTTGTTCCTTTAGCAAAACCTATATAAAAGCAACCTACTACATCCCTGGGTACTAAATTTTAAAATAACACACTGAGCTTCACAGAAAATTACTAATTTGTTTTAGAAAACCTTTTTTGTTATTTTGTTTGCAGAAACTGGTTCGATTGAGTTGATTAAAACGGATCAATCAACCGATTAATATGGAAAAATACTAACCTGCCACCTATAATTTCACAGATGCATTCTGTTTGTAAATAAAAATTAAACTTTCTGCAAATTTGCAGATTAACACATGGTAGGTATTTAGAATAATCGTTTCAGGAACATGCTTAGAACTCCTTCTGGATGCCCAAACCACAAGAAAAATGTCTTGCAAACAGCCACAAGAAAGTTACGGGACCAGAAGTGAATAGGGGTGCTGGACGGGGAAGAAGATAAAAAGGAAATGTGAGCGGAAAGTGCGAGAGTGAGAAAGAAACAGTTTTGTTGGACCTCTATAATTTTGCAACTGATCCCGTTTACCGCGCGCAGAACTTCTACATTCACCGCAGGTCCCGTAACTTTCTTAGCGTTGTTCGCAAAAAAATTATCTTGTTTACATTCTTCTCGATTATGCATTGAGGGTGGTTGTAGGCATGCAGAAGGGTAAGGAGAACCCCCGCGACGAAGCAGCGAGCCAATATTTTCAATTTATATTTAAAATGTTATTTCATTTCATTTTTTAAATATTTTTCCAAAAATAATTTTGAGGTTGCCTTGTTTGTCAATCTTACATAGGAAGCTGCAATATTTTATCACTTTCAAAAAGTATGGATACAGCAGCAGTAAGTAAGTATTGAAAAGGGTCTGGGTGCAGCAAGCATGTTATGGTAGGGAATTTTCGTAAAAATATTTCAAATCCGATACCCCAATAAATTTCAAGTTCAGCTAGAATCTTCAAGCTTGAACCATGGTAACACCTATGTAATTGCAGCGTGGGTACTAAATTAAAGAAAAATAACAATGAACTTCGCGGAAACTACAAATTTGTTTTAAACAACTTTTTTGCTGTTTATTGTTTGCAAAAACTAGTTCGATTGGGTTGACTAAAACAAAACTATCCAAACAATTAATAAGGAAAAATGTCTGCCATATTTATAATTTGGCAGGTACATTCCCCATTGTAATTTTTTTTTTAAAAACCTTCCCTGAGTAATTAAATTTGTAACAGGATTTCTTTGAAGAGACATGCAGTACTTACATATTATATCTATGACCAAATTTTAATTTTTTAGCTCCATATAGAATATCAATTTTTTCAAATATTTGCTAACTGGGACACTAAAACTGATCTCTAAGGTCCATTTAAATTTAATGAATTAGTTTTAATCATATATCTCACTAATAGTGTACAATTCTTATGAAAATTGACTACCATAACGCACTTGCTGCGTCCCGAAATTTTTTATGAAATTCAACTCATATATTGCTTCTTCAAACATTTGTGAAATCAAAGAAATGGTCTATACGTTTGTATTTCATCTATTGCTATCAAACTATAGATGTGTAATGTGCCAAAATGCAGTTTAGTTGAATAATTTGAAAAATGTGTTGAATTGTATTTCTTGTTGTTAGAAATGCTAATGACCGTGAGATATAAAGTTAAATAGAACAAACAAACAAAGGTATACTAAGTTAAGATTGGAACCTGTGATAAGCACTGCTAAATACACTTGGAGAACCCAAATCAGCACAACACATCGTTTTAAAGACGTGACGATCGTTTCACTAACAAATTCCAGAATTTTTCTAGATTTGATGACGCTAGACTTGCTACTGAAACGATCGTCAGGTCTTTAAAAATATGTGTTGTGGTGACCTGGGTTCTTCAAGTGTACCTAAAAGATAGGTATATTTAGTCGTTATCAATAGTGTTTCTAAGCAACAGAAGGTCACACTATTCGAGTGACTTCATAATAATAATAATTTTATGGTCTTTTATATTGCAAACATATGGCAATATTGGACTCGTTAATACAACATATATATATATATATATATATATATATATATATATATATATATATATATATATATATATATATATATATATATATATAATAGCGACAAGAACAAATTAACGATACAGATACAACAAACACAAAATAATGACATTTGTTTACAAATATGGTATAAAGATGAACTAAATTTAACATACATAAGTTTAAACAGATCCAATCATATGCTTTGGAGATAAGGTAAGTTGTGTTACAAAACTTATGGAAATTCGCTACCACAACAAACTTGCTGCATCCTTGATTTTTAGCTTTGCAGTGGTGTATATAATTGTCTTTACGGTTCCTAATTGTTGACAAAATATAACAATTTTAATGGACATTATATTTGATTGCGCCGTTTTAGTAAGGCAAGTTCGATTCCGAGGCACTGTATATTAGAAAAAATGATGCAATAAGTAGGTTATTGCAGAGAACTGAAATATCACAAAAAATACATTTTCAAATAATTATTTGTTACGCATTTTGTACCTATACGGATTTCATTACGTACGTAAATTTAAATATCTAGATTGGTGGAAACTTAAATTATTAAAGTTTCAAACAAGTTTCTTAAGATGTGCTACCATAACGCACTTTCTGTGACCAAACTTTTGCTACTGGTTATATTTTGACTATTTTAAATTAATTTTCTGCTGATATTTTAGTCAAATGAAGAATGGATAATGTAAAAACATAAATCTAAGAGCTTATAAAAACACATGGCTTGCGTCATTTCTTCTCCATAACTCGATTAAGAATATTTGTTTAAAATTTAACACTTTTGAAGTTCCAAATCACTACTTATAATATTTACAGTGGAAACCGATGCACAAAATTTTATCAGAACAACGTATTATTCGCAGAAATGAAAAAAAAATCAGTAAAAATTGGTGGATTTACCAATAAACCTATCCAAGCAATTTGCCCAAAGAATACACTTGCCAAATTAGAAGTAATTTAAAAAAAATACATTCGCAGAAAAATTCAAAACTAGTTTTATTACTATTACACACAGATACGAACAGAGGATAACTCCTATAAAATCAGTAATTGCATTATGTGCGTCCAAAAACATAACACAGGTTAAAAAAATACACAATACTAACAAAAGCAAATAAAACTTTAATATTATAATCAAGTTGGACCGAATTGTCTTTTAAGGATATTCAAGCTAATGAGCTTACTACTAAAACAATCAGACTGTTTAATCTGCCAAACACTCGATTCGGAAGAATATTCTGCCGACAATAAAGGTTAAACGCCCGCCTGAAAAGTTTTCAGTCATGTCCACCTTCAGAATTACCAGCAAACAGGTTGTCCAGTGGTAATCTTAAGAAACTTTGCAAGATACGATAAGCAAAAATCAAGTCAGCTCGTTTACAACCCCCGACTAATATTTTCTTACCTCACATTTGTAGGTGCTCACTGCATATCTAGTTGATCACGGTCTTTTAATAGGTCTGGATACCAATCTGACCCGCAATACTCCATCCGAAGTCTCATGTCATAGGTAGTGTACATAATCTTAGCACACTAAAAATTATTATGGCAAAAAACGTATAGGTCATGTACATGATACGTGTCTCGAAAGACATATAGGTAACATGTGCAGACCAGGTTTGGTTTTCAGTCACGATGACTCCCAGGTCGGTCTGCTCTTTCACTGTGGCGAGATAGGTTCTATTGATGTAGTATAGAGTTCTAAGATTGTTTGTGTCAATTGCAACACGGAGCACTTGGAGGCATTTGGGAAATGTAACCATGACTTACATCAATGGTAAATCGCTGATGTATGCAAGAAACAGCAAACGGCGAACTAAGTCTTTGGAAACAACATTCACTACAGGTAAACAAGGCGCAGTGTAGGATGAGTTACTCTTGATGCTAGCGACAAACGAATATGCGTGTAAAGTTTTTTTATTGTTTCCACAACTATATGTTTTCTCTTATATTTCTTCCGTGCGAAAACGATTTTGATTCAGCTTGATTGAAATATTGTCGTTAACAAAATTAGAACGTCTGTAAGCCGTCCACAAAATTTTCTTCCCATTGACTAACTTTAAAAGCGATTCTGTTATCCAGGGCCTAGTAAGGTTAGGTTTGGTATAATGCAAACTCAATGTAATTATAGAAGTCGTCAGTTTTTTAGCTATTTACTTATATTATATAAAACACACCATTGTTATAGTTGATAGTCAAATTTGTCTCCCTCGCATTAGTACAAACCTTGTTTGCCAAGACTCTTCGTGCAACATCCTGATCAGTAGTATAGTTTTTAAATGTCGTGGTATCGTGGTAGTATCTTTGCGAGGTTTACTAAAAACGTACTACAGCTACAGGTGATCAATCTAAGTAGACACCATCGGTATAAATCCTCTCCAATAAAGTCTGGGCAGCAACAAACTTGTCTTCTGAAATCATTCACATTACCTCCAGGGTCCCACTTTCACTTTTTCAGTACATATTGTACAATTAACATGAACCGATGTTGTGGCATTGTATTTGAGCAAGCTAAATGTCTGCACGTTCCGCCGTTCTTAGAGGACGTAAAGCCGTCGGTCCCGTGTCCACCCTCTTTACAGAAAGGTAGGGGTTCGGCAAAAATAGCTGCTCCCTTACGTCAGTGATTGGCCATAGTCGCGGTAACACACCGATGTTATAGAAACAAAAAAACACACACCTCTAGGTTTACGGATATTTAATTTTTTTGTATAGTTTTTGACCTTTTTGTGCCAACTTTTTGTGCCAAACAAACGTAATCGTTGTTTGTAATACTCAAGAGATTGCGTTTACCATACCTAGCGTGACCGAATATTTTTCTCTTTAAATGCTTATAACTTTTTCTTTTAACTTGAAAGTCTGAACTGATGTGTGGTATCAGGGTGGGAATTTTAAGGTGTTACAAGGCAATATCGAAAGAAAGGTTTAAAATATTTTAATAAAAATACGTTTGAAATGTACCCCCTCTCCAAATTTTGAATAGCGGGTGGCATGATATCTTTTTTTTATTAGATTCTCTTGCATTTACTTTATTGAATACCTAGTTCGGAGTGTAAAGATTTTTAAATGTTACAAGGCAAACTCGCAAAATGATGATTACAGGTCTAGCAGCTAAGTTGAACGAGTACTAGGTCGTGAGTTCTAGTCTCGTAATCACACACATTTTTCTCATTCATATGAGTATGTCCTGGCTCCTGATGAGTTATGTGTGACTGTTTTGTCCAGATGTGTGTGTAGGATCACCCGCATAAGTCTGAAACTTCTGGTGCTGAGTTAGTTAACTGTGATGTTTTTATTGTATTGTTCCTATTAATAACTGTGGCTCTTATTATTGCCTCAAAAACATATAATTGCATCTTATCTCAGAAAAGTGACCTACAAGCCCATACGTTTAGATGATAGGCAAATTACTGCTAAGAAAATACACCCCCTCTAAAGAGTTGCAGATAATATGTGGTGGAATTAACATACCACAGTTCGAAACTTTGTGTTCCGTAGGTATTTGTTAAAGAGGTATCTAGATAATGTCAATGTTACAAAGTCGGTGCACGTGGGAGAACTTGCGTAGGAAGATCTTATCATATTAAAGCGAAAAGTAAAACACAATTACAAACTTTTATTAACCATTGATAAATATATATGCAGTTTGATGTGCGTATTGTTTCGTGAAATTTTAATTCTTAATCCTTAGCAAAAGACAAAGGAGAAATATTTTTAGTAATTAAAACATGTTTTTAAATCTAATTAGATACTCAAGTTTTTGAAACTTTTTCTGGTCAGGATGATCTGCAAAAAAATTGTTAGAGCTGCATGCCTATTTGCAACGTAATTTAATGTGAGTCTTATGCCCTGTTTTTATTCTGCTATTTTTCTGAAATAATAATTACTCTAGAGACAGGATAAACATGTATCTGTAGAGATTTATTCTGAGATAGTGAAATCTATTACTTATTATTTATGACATTTTGAGAATAGATTGATTATGAAGAAAAATAATATTTAAAAGGCAGCATCTCTTAGATCCACAACATTTATGTGTAAAAATACTTATTAATTAATCAGATTTATAGTACCAACTACAGCTTAAAATTTAAATAAGAAAATAATCCAAGCAGCAACGTCACTTCTAAAAAACACTGTGAAGAAAAGGATTGATATTCAACTGACCTTAATCTGACTTCCTTTTATATCATGAACGAAAGTTTGTATACGATGTAAGAGATTTTGACACAATCAGTTAACTAAAGACAGGACTCACTTGTCTTCTAACAACGTCAAAGCGATCCAAATGGGCAGTGCTAAGGCGAACTGCAACTTAGATTACTGGACCCAGACTTAGTGTGAAATCACACCTAGAGATTAGAGTGAACCTAGAGTTGGACAGCACATTCAAATTTAGATTTGGGGAGGAAGACATGTAGTAGGGAGAAGAGAAAAACAAAAACCAGAATCCAAACCAGTATCAAAACATGTAACCGTCCTTAAACAAAAAGATAAGTGAGTGATGTGGTATATTCAAGTGGATTTGAATCTGCTTGATAGTGAGTTCACTTTTGCCTATTAGCCCTACCCTAAAAGCATCTATCAGATTATTATTATTATTATTTAGACTATAAACACTTTAGGAGGTTGGCAGATCTTGATATGGTTTGATACTCACACTATTTTCTGTGTTGCTCTGCCTGGAGTCCTGTACTTGTGAGCGCACCAGGCTAGGGCCTGGTTATATAAAATTTAAGGAATCTAGATAAACGATAATTATTATTTATTAATGGTGTTGCTTCCAAACAGGAGATATATTAGGGAGGAATTTCTCTTCAATTAAACATATATGATTGTGTTAACAATGATATTAAATTTATTCATATAAATAAATTTGGGATAGTAAACAAAATTAAATTAACATGGTTGGTAAATTTCAAATAAATATTGATTCATACACAAATAAACATCAAATAAACAGCAAGAGTTTTAAGAAAAAGAAATTATCATTTCACATGGCATATGACAAAATAATAAAATAAAATGGTTCTATGTTGCAAAAATATTAACATTACCTACTGGAGGTATATTAAGGATGAAGTGCTGTATTTTACAACTGAAAAGCAAATACAAATTATTACTTAAATTGCTTGACGTTCGTCAATCAGTTCGTTTGATTTTTCAAATAAATAACTGACCAGTCCTTTGAGTGAGGCTCTATTTAAGAGAAATATTACTATGTGAAATTTCTACTTTAATGATTGTCAATGTAAATATTAAGAAAGTAAACGTTAAATATTTTACAAACAAAAATCTGCTAATTACAATTTCAAGTACTATGTATTTAAATTCACAATATTGACAAAATTATAAAGAATAAACAGGAAGCTTACAGTTGCCCTTTGTTAGCCACCTCACTGACACTATTGAAGTTCAAATTTGATCATGTTACTTTGAAAATTTAAATTGTAAAGCTTCAAATAATGGACTGCAGCATGAAAGGTATTGTTTGTTCCACACAAATAAATAAGGTTTCATCGACTCACCAAGTTCTGACGCCTGGAGTTACCTGATGAACCTTTGAATATGCTCTCCAAATAGTCAACTATCAGAGCCTAACACAGGCTTACAAACGCCAATAAGAGAGGGAAGTTTGGAGAGAACAAGGGGTACTTTCCGTGAACGTTTATTGGGCAGGTGGCTCTTGTTGCTTCGATACTGCGGGATACAGTTTGGCCCCTAACAACCGTCTTAAGTCGATGTTCGGAATTAATTTCACCAAAATCTCTCTACAGCAATTAAAATGCAAATTGGCTCAAGTGAAATTTACAATGCCTACTAATTCAGAGCTCGGTAGTAATCAGAAACTCTTTCTGATTAACGTGAGGAATGCACCAGATCGGTGAACAAAAGGATCACTGCTTAATTCGCGTATTTATGTCAATCACGTCGTTAATTTAAATTCAAATACCGATCAAATGATATTAAACCATCACTGAGAACTGTTGTTAGATATTATAGACAACTAAAAGGGATTTTGTCACCTATTTTAAGATAATTATCAGCCACACTAATTAAAAGATGTTAACTCGTCAATAGCCTAGCTCCGACTCCGCCGAGGTAGCGTCTTGTGCGTTCAGATCTAACCCTTTTCCCTTGACGTCTCACATCCCGTCGTCTAAAATTCAAGGTTTTCTCGGGAATATTTGTTGAACGGCTTCAACGGTCGTTTTAGTTGACATCATCCAGACCGAAAAATACAGATAAAGTCGCAACGATATTAGCTATGTATTGCACAGCTCTGCATAAAAAACGTAACGTCTTTTCACTACTGGAATTTTCCTTGGCAAACATATATTGAATTTTAACGTACAAATTAGAAATGCAGTAAAAGGGTTTATGGTACTTGAAGATTAGGCGAGTTTTCATCAAAATAATTTTGAAATTAAAACATGATTTGCCTTACAGATATTGGATTGTCGGCTATTAATTAAGTCTCTTACGGGTTCATTTTGAATATTTAAAGTGATAACGAAACGCAATCGTTACACACTATAATCACCCGCCATAAAAATAAAAGGCACTTTTTTTTCTAAAGCCTTTGAAGTTCAAATGTTCAAGTTGTCAAAAGAATGGACCAAGAAAATAAAAGTTGTAACTAGACAGTGGCAGATCTATTTGCCAAACAATGCAGAAATTCTTTAAGCCAAAATTGTCAGAATCTAGGTAGTCGCTAGTATAGGAAGTATAGAGATCTAGGTAGTTCGTTAACATAAAGGGTATAGGTATCTAAGTAATATTCAATAGATAGTTAATAGAAAAGCAAAATGCTAGGTAGGGTGTGATTTCCTCACAGATAAACATTGAAAAACACAAAGTAGTCCTGAAAGAGAAACGTCAAAATTAGGTAGGAATAAAAGGAATAGTTCAGTATCCTTACTGAAATGCGCAGTCCCAAGAAATTTAGGAGTGAACTTACAAGGCAGAAGCAAACAAAATAAACTACAAAAGATAGATGGCACATCTTAGATCGCCCAAATCCTAAATGCATAAACGTCCAAAGTTAAGCCGAAAACAAAAAGGTAAGATATACATTTTGAAACATAATTTCGAATGAAGATAAGAGAGTAGAAAAAGGTTGTCTCAGTTTTAAAACTGTGTGTAGGAACATATCTCACACACAGGATTGCGAACAGCTTCGAGAAAGTCAATAACATAGTCGAATTTTATGGAGTTATCATTGTCGATCCCGACCTTATGACAAACTCCCACACAACATTCACCTAAATCCACTTAGTACCCGACGAGAGCGTTTGAATTGGACGCATCAAATCGGTCGGACGCAAGGCGTTGGTTAAAGTCCAAACTACCTAATGACCGCACTCGCTGTGTTACACATTCAGTGTCAAAATCGAGAAAAAGAAACAGTTCGATAGTTATAGCGTAGAAGGAAAAGAAAGGCCAAAGTCGGTAAGTAGACATAAGATAGCGCTAGGTTGCCAAAAACATGCGTACCCTCACATCAGTAGAGAGTACTTGAGCCACAAAACAAAGAAAATGAGAGCGAGAATTTTATCATTAAAATTCGTCAGGTAGGACCCAAAATACAACATCTCCAGATGCAGCGCCCACATGTCTGAAACACCTCAATGTATCTCCTAAAAAATCCAGATAAGCGATATATAGCTTGTCAACAACAGTTTGTCAACAGACATCACAATAGCTTCTTCACAACAAGTTTCGCTAAATAAGCGACACATAAACTGTCAACGATAACTCGTCAACAATGTCATATTACGATAGGTTTGATAAAGTAACACTTTATCAACGATAACTGGTCAGCAATTTGTTAACAACAAATCGTCAACAAACACAATTAACCCGTCAACGATAACTCGTTAACGAACACAAAGGTACGATAGGTTTGATAAACTATCCCTTTATCAACGATAACTGGTACGATAATCGATAACTTGTCAGAGATAAGTCGCCAACAAGTGTACGATACGATAGGTTCTGATCAGCAAAAACATGTTCAATCAACGGTAATGGTTCGGTAATTGTCAACGTTAACCACGGTAACAATGTCTCGAACCCAAAATAAAACATTTAAAGAAACACACCAACTTATGAAAAGTTGTTACAAATTGATTGTTTCGCTGGATATGTGCCAAATTTATATTTGAATGCCATACCACAGCAGAAACATAAACGAAGGTCAAATCAGGGTAGTCAAAATCAAAGGTCAAAATCGAGCTAGTCAAAATTGGGCTTGTCAAATCAGGGTTGTCGAATCCGGTTTGTCAAGATCTTGTGGTCGTCACTGGCAGCACGGTCTACGCCTCCCGTGGCACTTACTCAAGAATTTAAAACAGGAAAGATGTTAAAAAAGTTGGTGGTAACTCAAGTAAACGGCCAGACAGAAAATGTCAAATCCGGGTTTGTCAAGATCAAGTGACGACGCTGGCAGTATGGTCTACGTCTCACCATAGCAAACACATAAGGTTAAAACATGGTAAGTTGTAACGAAAATAATTGTGGTAACTTATGTGCCGGCCAGACAGAAAACAAAAAGGTTGTTTGGAATAGTTGGCATCCGGGCATCGACAAATTTTCATTCGATAACGATAGTCGTTTGCCAAACTAATACGAAACAATATGTGGCTGGAACTAGCGACAGATTATTTTCAAACACGATGGTTCTGCCACAAAAATAAAAATAACAAAATGAAGGTCCAAATCGCGTGTCAAAATCGGGTATGTCAAAATCGGTTGTAGTTAGTCGTTGGCAGCTGATTTAAAATAAAAATAATGGGGGTTTGGGGCCTAGGGGAAGGAATTGAGATTTGGAAAATAAGGAATTCTGAAGCTCTGAAGATGAAGGAGAGAGCTGGTCGAAACAGGGAAATGTTTTCTGCGTGAATACCGGTGCTTTGTTTTCTTCTCGGGCCGACAGAAACAGCTACTCGTTGTGAACAAATGTTGTCGACTATATCCGTGCACAACAAAACAGCCTATGTTTTTTGGCCGAGTCAATCCCGCAACATCTGGGAGACCCACAGAAAACCAGGATAAAAGTGGTAGGTAAATAAAAAGGAGAAGTGAATAGACAGGATAATAGGGGAGGAAACAGGTCAGGGTATTTATCATTGTTCAGAGGCTTCCGAAGGAAGGATTCATGGCTGGGGTTTCAGGTCTTTCAGGTGCCACCGACCCACTGGTTTGCCGCTGATGTCAGCAAGTTCATAGACGAGGTTGCAGGCCTTCTTGGTAACTCGACACAATACAAATGTCGGCGCCAACTTGGCCTTGAAATCTTTCGAGGCATCGGAAAACACAAAATTTCTTTTCCACACAGTGTCGCCCACCTCGAAAACAAGGAGTCGTCGACGTAAATCGTATCGAGTTTTATTGGCCTCGTATGCCTTTCTCAGGCGCTGTCGACTTCTACAAACAACTCTGGGAGATTATGCAGATCCTTTTGCCAACGTGATTTTTCCTCGATAATCGGTAGGTTAACGGAATTTTCAGGTACATTTCTACCAAACATCAAAAATGATGGAGAATGCCCAGTTACGTCATGCTTTGCCAAGCGTATCGCCTGAGCGACCTGAAACATATTCTCATCCCATGTTTTATGGGAATCACCAATAAAAGAAGCGATAGCTGTAACCAGAACCTTGTTGACCCGTTCGGTATGGTTTATCTGAGGGTGGTAGAATGCGTTATACCAAGTCGACTGAATTTTATAGGAAGAGAGAAAGTTGGTAAATTGTTTCGAGGTAAACTGAGAACCATTGGCACACAAAAGAATTTGCGGTACACAAAAAATGAGGAAATTCTGCTCCAAAAACTTTATGACTGAGGTAGAGGTAGCTTTTGCCACCGGCTGTACTAAGACAAACTTTGTGAACCAGTCGGTGTAAACGATAAGATATTGATTTCCTTTCTTGAAACGTGGAAAAGGACCCATAATGTCGACAGAAATTAATTGAAATGGAAAATTCACATTCTTGTAACTTGCACCATGAGACCTAAGGGCTTCTGAGTCGAAGGTTTATTTGCCCCACGTGTGGTACAATGTGTCACGTGTCTATAGACTGATTTTTTGATCTTCGCCCAATAATAATACTCAGACACCTTCGCTAGAGTTTTTGCGAAACTAAAATGACCTGAGGTGGGTTGATCATGACACTGATCCAACATTTGCTCACAATCAGACAGATTGGATTCAATCTGGTGTAATGAGCGAATATGTTAATAGAGAACGTCATTATTAACCGCAAAATCAGGGTATTTCTCATGGTCTACCGAAACTCTCTTAACCATGTCGAGATACCAGTCATTTGGCTCTAAGTCGGTAGCACTCAAGAGTGAAACATGTCTAGACAAATAGTCGGCAACGACATTCTAAGCCCCCTTGCGATGTTTAATGGCAAAAGAAAATTGATTTAAACGTAAACACCAACGAGCCAATCTACCTGGAGGTTACTTAAGGTGATGAAGCCTTATCAGAGAAGCATGATCAGTGAAAACTGTAAGATCATCAGTACCCTCAACATAACCACGAAAGTGTTCGACACCAAACAAGACAGCGAGGCATTCCCTCTCAGTCACACTGTACTTTTTTCTTGCTTAGTCAAAGTACGACTGGCATAAGCGATAGGATGTTCAAAACCATCAGTTTCTTGAAAGAGAACAGCACCGATGCCCACATCAGAAGCATCTGTCTGTATTGAAAAAGGTTTTTCGAAATTAAGACTTGCCAAAACTGGAGCGGAAACCAAACGTTCCTTGAGCAGCTTAAATGCAGACTTTGCCTCATCCGTCCATTTAATAGGTTGTCTCTTCTTACGACCATGCAACAACGCAGTTATTGGGGCGCTGGTAGTAGAAAAATCCTTGATTAACTGCGGTACCATTGTAACAGACATATGACACGACGTACCTCGGTAGTATTATTTGGTGAAGGGGCTTCCAGAATACTGGCAACCTTCTTAGGGTCTGATTTAAGACCTTTGTCAATGACATAGCCAAGAAAAGAGAGAGACGATAAACAAAATTCACACTTGTCTAAGTTTATGGTAAGACCCGCTACAGAAAGTCTTCGATGTATTTCTAAGAGAATATCGACATGTTGCTGAAAGGAATTTGTCGCTATGATGATGTCATCCAAGTAGACAAAGACATATGGTTCCAAATCAGGGCCCAAGATAGAATCCATCAGACGTTGCATGGTCTGTGAAGCATTGCTCACCCCGAAAGGCATTGAGCGGAAATCATATAACCCCCTTCCATGCACTTGAAAGACTGTCCTAATCTTTGAAGAATCATCCAATGGTATTTGCCAAAAAGCTTTGCGCAGGTCTATGGAAGACAAATAACGAGAATCCCTAAGTTTGTTCAAGATAGGATCGATAAGAGGTAGCGGATAAGAATCCTTGACAGTGACTTCATTAAGTTTGCGACCATCAAAACACATCCTGTAGGTATCATCTTTTTTCTTGACCAGTAATACCGGGCTAGACCAGGGTGAATTAGAAGGTTCGATTACCCCAAGAGATAACATCAATTTCCTTATTTAGATGTTTCTGTAAGGCAGGCGATAAAGGATATTGACGCTTCTTGAAAGGCTTGGCTGTGCCTGTGTCTATCGTATGAAAGGCCAGAGAAGTACGTCCCAATTTTTCGGAAGTCAGAGAATGAAATTTCTCAATCACTTTGTTTAACGTTGCCTTTTCTTCACATGAGAGAGAGAGAGTCTTTATCCAGAAGTGTGTTAACCACATAAAGAGAAGGTACAGCTGCATTGATGCCAAAGCATTGTGTGTCAAAGTCCAAAGATAGCGAAAACGATTCACAGAAATTTATTCCCAAAATAAAAGCAAAAGTAATATCCGGTACGACTAGAAAATTTACAACCGTAGTAACGTTATTCAAGGTAATCAGAACGTTTGCACAACCAGAAACAGACTTAGGAGAACCATCAGCAATGTTTATGATTGCTGATGGTGTTGGGTTAGTCGTCGAAATGTTAAGAGATTTCAAAATATTCAGACCTCGAACACCAACTACAGAAATATTTGCCCCTGTATCCCACAAAGCCTTAATACGATAATGTTTGACACCTATGTCGATGTAAGGTCGATTGTCACCTGGTACAGTGCTTAGCATATGCACCACATTGACCAGAGAAATTTCCTTGGGAGGAGAACAAAATTTGTTAACAACTTGGAGCCATCCGTTCCAGTCTGCAGCAGAGGGTGCATGCGTACCGTTAATTATGGGAGGATCTTTTGAAATTAGAGTTCAATTTGGACACTTACCCTTATAAGTATTTTTCCTGCCACATCCTAAACAAAATATCGCCCTATATAGAGTGCAATTTGCATACATATGACCGGCAGACCTACAGTTCCAACAATTTTTTTCAGAAACCACAGACAGCTGAGATTTCTTTGCAGTGACGTCATCTAGATGGAGACATGACAGATCGGGTTCTAGAAGAGATACCTTTTTATTCGGGGGTGGATGGTACTTTTCATTGCGTATTTTAGTTTCCTCTATTTTCTTGCATAGATTTTTCAATTGCGATAAAGAGGATACTTCAATTGGCGATAATTTATCAAAAAAGAAAGGGTTTAAATTTCTCAAAACCTGTTTAATAATTTCATGTTCCTCGATAACAGAAGGCATACGTTTAAACATTGCCTCAATGGCCATAATGTAAAACAAAACATTTTCATTGTGTGCGAGAATGAATTTCAGCTAACAGGTCATACTCGTAATCAACAGGTAAAAAATCTCTTTTCAAACAGATAACCAAATGAGACCAGGAAGAAACATCCTTTTTAATATTTCTAAACCAAAGAAGTTCCGGACCTATAAACAAATCTATTGCGGTAACGAACAGCTGTTCATCAGAAATTTTTCGAGATTCGCTAAATTCGTGCACTTTTTCCAGGAGAGAGATAAGACTCTCCGTGTGAGTTTGGCCAGAAAATTTAATGCCCCACTTATATACAAGGGTGGGCTCTATTTCAGGTGTGACTAGGTCATTGGATTAAATTTTCAAGAAAATCGCCATTGTTGATTTATGTATAGGTAATCGAGAGACGAAAGATATTTTGTTCAAAGATATCAGGCAGTTTAGCAAGAAAGTAGACAAAAGTGAAAGATATCTTCACTACCAAATGTTAGGTAGTTTGGTCAATATTAGCGAAAAGGTTAACAGAAGAAAAGATATTTTCGTTAAATTGAGGAAAGTCGTTATTTTGTTCAGCGAAAAGATAGAGCGAGAGATATTTTCGCCACAAAATATTAGGTGGTTTTGTTGATATTAGCGAAACGGTTAACAGAAAAAGAGATATTTTCGCTAAAAAATATAATCTACAAAATCGGAAGTAAAGAATCGGAAGTCAAAATCATAAATATCAGAAGAACTTGTCCAGGGATTTTATATCCAGACAGCACCAGGTACCTGCAATAATATACGATAATTCAAGGTAAGGCAACAAGGTTCATCTGGCCACCAAAATGTGTGAACAACATCTTCCGGGGAGTTTGCTAGGCAATGTAGGGTAGCTGTTACTAAAGATATGTCAGTGAGTTGCTTTACAATATTTTTACGGTACACAGAAGATAGCAGAATAGTGATTCAAAAAGATATAGCACTACTTAATTTCTAGCACTGATCACGAAACTAGCTGTAAAAGAAAATACATACACAAATTTCAGATATTAACCTTAATCTCTCAATTTGGCTACAACACAAATAAAAAATTCTTTTTGTCCTTGACTTTAGGATGGCGTTCGTTCGATAGTTGTTATTGATTATCCATCAAAAACATTCCTACCAGGGATGCCAGTGTAACCGTCCTTAAACAAAAATATAAGTGAGTGACGTGGTATATAGTGATTGACCTCAAGTGGATTTGAATCTGCTTGATAGTGAGGTTACTGTTGCCTATTAGCCCTACCCTAAAAGCATCTATCTATAAGATTATTATTACTATTTAGATTATAAACACTTTAGGAGGTTGGCAGATCTTGATATGGTTTGATACTCACGCTATTTTCTGTGTTGCTCTGCCTGGAGTCCTATATTTGTGAGCGCACCAGGCTAGGGCCTGGTTATATAAAATTTAAGGAATCTAGATAAACGATAATTAGAATTTATTAATGGTGTTGCTGCCAAACAGGAGAGATATTAGGTAGGAATTTCTCTTCAATTAAACAGATATGTTAGTGTTAACAATAATATTAAATTTATTCATATAAATGAATTTGGAATAGTAAACAAAATTAAATTAACATGGTTGGTTAATTTCAAATAAATATTGATTCATACACAAATAAAAATCAAATAAACAGCAAGAGTTTTAAGAAAAAGCAATTATCATTTCACATGGCATATGACAAAATAATAAAATAAAATGGTTCTATGTTGCAAAAATATTAACATTACCTACTGGAGGTATATAAATGATGAAGTGCTCTATTTTACAGCTCAAAAGCAACTACAAATTATTACTTAAATTGCTTGACGTTCGTCAATCAGTTCGTTTGATTTTTCAATGAAATAACTGGCCAGTCCTTTGTGTGAGGCTTCATTTAAGAAAAATATTACTATGTGAAATTTCTACTTTAATGATGAAAATATTAAGAAATGTAGAGGTTAAATATTTTACAAACAAAAATCTCCTAATTACAATTTCAAGTACTATGTATTTAAATTCACAATATTGACAAAATTCTAAAGAAGAGACATGAAGTTTACAGTTGCCCCTTTTTTAGGCACCTCACTGGCACTATTGAAGTTCAAATTTGATCATGTTACTTTAAAAATTTAAATTGTAAAGTTTCAAATCATGGACTGTTGCATGAAAGGTTTTGTCCTACACAAATAAATAAGGTTTCATCGACTTACCAAGTTCTGACGCCTGGAGTTACCTGTTGAACCTTTGAAGATGCTCTCCAAATAGAGTCAACCATCAGAGCCTAACACAGGCTTACAAACTCCAATAAGAGAGGGAAGTTTGGAGAGAACAAGTAGTACTTTCCATGAACGTTTATTGGGCAGGTGGATCTTGTTGCTCCAATACTGCGGGAGACAATCTGGCCCCTAACAATCGTCTTAAGTCGATGTTCGGAATTAACTTCACCAAAATCTCTCTACAGCAATTAAAATGAAAATTGGCTCAATTGAAATTTACAATGCCTACTAATTCAGAGCTCGGAAATAATCAGAAACTGTTTCTGATTAACCTGAGGAATGCACCAGGTCGGTGAACAAAAGGATCACTGTTTAATTCGCGTTTTTCTGTCAAACATGTCGTTAATTTAAATTCAAATACCGATCAAATGATATTAAACAATCACTGATAACTGTTGTTAGATATTATAGACAACTAAAAGGATTTTTATCACTAATTTTAAGATAATTATTAGCCACGCAAATTAAAAGATGTTAACTCGTCAACACCCTAGCTCCGACTCCGCCGAGGTAGCGTCTTGACGTCTCACATCCTCTCGTCTACAATTCAAGGTTTCCTTGGGAATATTTGTTGAAAGGCTTCAACGGTCGTTTTAGTTGACATCATCCACACGGAAAAATACAGATAAAGTCGCAACGATATTAGCTATGTATTGCGCAACTCTGCATAAAAAAACGTAACGTCTTTTCACTAGTGGAATTTTCCTTGGCAAACATATATTGAATTTTAACGTACAAATTAAAAAATGCAGTAAAGGGGTTTACGGTACTTGAAAATTTAGCGACTTTTCACCAAAATAATTTTGAAATCAAAACATGAATTGCCTTACAGGTATTGGATTGTCGGCTATTAATTAAGTCTCTTACGGGTTCATTGTGAATATTTAAAGTAGTAACGAAACGCAATCGTTACAAACAGAACCAGTAGAAAAAAATCAGAAGTAGAGCCACTACCAGGACGATGACCTCTGTAATTCAATAGAAACAAATCCCTTTAAAATTCTGCAATTTGTTAAATAAATAAATTAATCTCACCATTTTATCAAAATGGGGGGGGAGGGGGGGTGTTGTCTTGCACAAATTTGTTAAATTCAATTAAACACTGGCATACAAATATGTAACGCTAGCAATAACTGCACCAGGTATATTCGCAGACAGTGGTTGATATGTCGAAAAGATGTCACTTTTTCCCGTCGTTCGGTCAATTCCACTTGCTTTATGCACGCCTCTCTTTAAATAACACATTTCCCCAGTTCGCCTGCAGAAATTTGCGGCGTACCAATCCTTTAATTCTCATTGGTTAGAGCTCCTGCAATACGGCGTAATACCATCTACGCATCAGAAGCCCGTTATTGATTTTTAAAAACCTATTCTCAACCACATACATAAAAAATACCTGTCGAGAGCAATGTGCCTTTCAAAGATGTAACAGACTTTACTAGAAGAAGTTAGTTAGATGTTAAGTCGATGTTATACTACATTTAATTTGGGTCGATGGTCCCTTGACGAAGCCGTGAAACCAATCGATTGAATACTTCTTTGTAATTTTCCTCTCTAAATTCATATTCCAAGAATTATTAAGTAATTTGATCTTTCCTTAACAAGACTCCTGTGTGTGAAATATCTTCATAGGAAAACCATCTGATGTTTGCTTTAAAGAAATATTCGGGAAGGGTCAGAAGCGATCTACGGTATCAAATCAAAAGCAAATTGTCATACAATTTTTCAATTTGATAGTTTCTTCGCCAATCAATATTAGCAAGATATAATGACCATCTAAATTCTAGTCAGATATTTCGAATAAATAGCAGTTCGGGCCATTGTATCTACTGGGTCCAGCCAGCCGAACTGCTTCAGAACTTCATTCTAGATCCAGAGGGACGGCTCTGTCAGTTCCTGGACGTCCACCGGGCAACTACATGACTCACCGGCAGCCAGCCCAAGTGGTAATTACCGAAATTTGGACCAAATATCGATCGTAGAATATTACACATCATCGGCACTTATAATGTAATATTATTATATTACATTGTAAGTGCCGATGACGGTAGTACTATTGTACTACCCCGCGCCGAGAGTAAGTCTCTACCACTTTTGGTACAGGTGTGCAAAACAGACTTTTACTTTTGGCATAAGTATTGACGAAAACAATTTAAACATTGATATTCCTTTTAGTTTAGGTATTTTCATTATTTTTTCATGTAATAAAATATATTAAACTTACTGTTTTTATGTACTCTATTTTTGTAGTAAAATGTTCGTTTGTGGAAACATTAGGATTGAAAATTAATCAAGTTCGTTGCTTCTCACTACATTTTGCGAATTAATAACAATAATTTTATTTTGCTATATTTCGCCATGATTATCACACCACCCAGAGTACAATATTATTTTAAAAGTCTGAACGCAGCAAGTGCGTCATGGTAGTGAAATTTCAGAGAAATGATCTGGCACCAAATATTTTTTATAACTTTTTGTTATTGTAACATAGAAATATAAATTTTGGTATATAGTTTTATTTTAATATCCTAAACTTATGTATCAAATTTGTTTACCATTGTTTTTTTTATTTTTTGAGATAAATTTTTTTCGAAATAAAACCCAAAATCTTTGCGGAAAACCTGGCTCAATCTTTCTGGCCAACAAACTTGTCCAAGCCATTTACAAAGGAAGGTACACGCCAAATTTTATTAAAATCAGACATTTATTTTTTGAGTTATAGGTGTGACATGTTAACATAAAAAAATTCAAACTGACCCCGCGCTCATTTGAAGAAATATAAACCTAAACGTCGGGATCTCCCCATAGTGATTTTTTTCTAAGAAAATTCACTAAAAGTTTGTATGATAGCAACCAATTGACACTAATTCAGTGGCGGCTCGTGACTTTAGAAGTGGGTGAAGCAGAATCCGTGCGGCCCCAAGGGGGGGTCCAGGGAAACGAGGCATCACCCCCTGCGCCGCAGACGAAATTTTTCAAAATTTTGAAGGTCACGCGTTCTCCTGGAACTTCAGTATTTAAATGAAAAATCCGTTTGTTCTAAAATATAGACTTTCACAAGAAACACTTTTCGGAATAATGACCAGGAATATTCGATGAAAGGACACTGTACACATACTATACACACGCGCATACGGTAATATAATTTTATTATTACCTATGAAAATCTGTTTATAGAGGGAAGAGCTACAACCATTTTTTTTTCAAATCCCTTCTCTATTTTTTACAACTTGAAATTTTATATATAATATTTTATTATTTTGAAATTATTATTTTAGAGGTGATAATAAACAAATCAATTCCACCTACCAAAAAGACACATGCAAAATTCAGCTTTTCAAAGTCTGTAAATGTGACACATACCAGATTATTTAACGGCACCATAGTAAAATTAAAATTACGCCTCTGACGATTCGACTCAATCTAAACAAAGGACGGAAACTAAGATTTGAAGCAGGCTCAGAAGGCTGCATCACTTTTGTGGCCCAACCTACCAGTGTGCGTGCCATTGCCATGGCAACCGTCTCGAAGCAGAAGCAGGATTTATATAGGAACAAATCTGCATCAGTCAGCTCGCAGCTACTTGATGCTCTAGAGTAGTTGTTGCGGCATGTATACATTGAATTCGGTGATCAGGGACGGGCTTGCAAATTATATCCTACCATAAATTACTATAAAATATATTATCAACGGCGGCGCGACGTAACAAGACATTTTTATGTGGTTGTTCTAAATGAATTTGAGATAATGAAAAAAAATTATATTATGGTGAATTTTGAATAAAAAAGTTTAGCTTAACCGAAAAATATAGGTGAAGCAGCGCGTCACCTGCGTCACCTGACGAGCCGCCACTGCACTTATTACTTTAGTTTAAAATGAGCTTCATGTGAAAAAATCTTATCTTGCGTGAAAGAATAAAAATAAAATAAAATATTTTTTACATGGTGAATTAAAACATTACTTTAATATATTTAACTAAATTGTTGTAGTGGACTGGAAAATTATTACAGATGGACTGTTTGTGCTGTACTTTAAAAAGGACAAAATATATAAGTATGCAATTGTCTCGTCACCTGACGAGCCGCCACTGCACTTATTACTTTAGCTTAAAATGAGCTTCATGTGAAAAAATCTTATCTTGTGTGAAAGAATAATAAAAATAAAATAAAATATTTTTTACATGGTGAATTAAAACATTACTTTAATATATTTAACTAAATTGTTGTAGTGGACTGGAAAATTATTACAGATGGACTTTTTGTGCTGTACTTTAAAAAGGACAAAATATATCAGTATGCAATTGTTGCCGAAATTTTAGACCATTTAAGTTCATCAAAACAGATGTAAGAGAAGCGCATCTTCATCATTATATTTTTCAAAGAAAATATTAAGAAAAACTGATTTAGTTCATGATAACGCTCTATAGTGAGTGTATTTAACATCAGTGGGTACTACTATAAACGGGCTGTGAAATACTTCTAAATGCCCCCTCAAACTCGCACAGGTTATAGAAATTTTAGTTTTTGGAATAACAGCCGCGTTTAGTTATCAGCCGAGATATGGAAAATTATTTTTTACCAAATTGGGGTACAATGACCTAAGTTATTTAATGATGTAATTAAAATTTTATCTGATCCTAACACTTCTACAAGAAAGTGGATATTTTTACTAAAAGTACCGTTTTTGTAATTTACCTTGATTCCCCCTTTTTAAGGCAGCTTCTTTTTTAAACAAGCGAGCGAACTCGACAATAGTTAACGCTACTTTTAATATAAATAAACACAACCAGATATACTGGGTGAGGCGCCAAGAGTTTCTGTTAGGATAACCAAATCGATTTTAATTGGGAAAATTTCGATTGCTAGGTTCTCGGTTAAGCCCCATTAATCTAAAATATTTTTGCTTACGTGACACTTCCGGTTCTACCGGAAGTGTCCATCAACTTCGTTATTTTAAATGCGGTATGCGACTTTTTAATATAATTTTGAATTCTACTCGTAATTTAAGGTAGACTTTTACGAGCATACTATGTGTCTAAAATTAACCTTTTTCAAAATATTTCGTTTTTTTCCAAAATTTTGGCAGAATCATAGTTGCACTTTATACGTGATAACTTGAAGGAAAAATAAGCTACAAGATTCATCTTTTGCACACAACACACTAGTATATGTACCTTCACCACACGTGTTACAGTTTTACGTTGAAACATGCAGTGATAGAAACTGACTTGGCAACTTGACAAAATTCAACCGATCAAAAGTTGCGTTTTTCAAGTGGGACATCCGGTATTTTATTAACTAAGTTAATTGGCATTTCGAATATCTTTCGATTTATATTAGCATTTCCTATAGCTAAATCTAACCGTTTTGGAGATAAATACATATTTTTTCGAATCAGGGTTGCAAACTTGTAACAATAGTTGTCAACCAAGTAACGTTTGAATGCTGGAAGTTCACGCGGTGAAGTTTGTTATCTAAATTACAAAATAAGCCTTTAATAGCGATAAAAATGGCCACTTTAGGGTGTACAATCTATGATTTTATAGAGCTATTAATTATTTATGGTGAATGTCATCGAATAATTGGTCGCACATGCTTTCTCCTAAAAGTACCCAGACAGACCGAAGCCTAGTTCGGACACAGTAAAGTGATTATTGAAGAATTGTTCAAGTTTCGGGAGTTTTATCTCCAAAAGAAACAACCGATGCGAAGTGTTGATAATGAGGGAAACGAAGTCAATGTCATATTTCGCTGCTGAGCCAAATTCACGTCTCAGGGATTGTCGAAGAGAGTTTGGTTTATCAACAACAACTACTCACAGAATATTCAAAAAACACAACCGAAGACCTTTCTTCTATCACTTAATCCATAGTTTACAGCCCAGTGATAACTCTCAGCGTGTTGAATTCTGTGAATGGTTTCTTTTAAAAACACAGGAAGATGGAGCTTGTTGCGAAAAAATATATGGCGTTATGGGGCGAAGTTCTGCAAAAATGGATTGTTCAATCGTCATAATAGCCACTTTTATCCGGATGCAAATCCTCACGTCACAAGAACCAACTATTGTCAAGACCGCTGGTCATTTAATGTGTTCCGTAAAAAATGATTCGTTTACCTTATTATCATAACTTGGCTTTGGTTTACTTTTTTAGGGGATAAAGCTCCCGTAACTTGAACAATTCTTCAATAATCTCTTTACTGTGTCCGGACTAGGATACGGTCTATCTGGATACTTTTCGGCGAAAACACAACATGTGCGACCAATTATTCGATGACATTCAACATAGATAATTAATAGCTCCATAAAGTCAAAGTTTGCATACCCTAAATTGGTTATTTTAATCACTATTAAAGGCCTATTTTGAAATTTCGATAACAAACTTCACCACGTGCACTTCTAGCATGCAAACGTCACTTAGTTGACAAATTGAACTCCAAAGGCTACTATTGTTATAAGTTTGCAACCCTGATTCGAATACATATGTATTTATCTCCAAAACGGTTGGCTTTAGGTATAGGGATGCTAATCTACATCGAAAGAGATTCTAAATGCAAATTTACTCAGTTAATAAAATACGGGATGTCCAATTTCAAAAACGCAACTCTTGATCGGTTGAATTTTGTCAAGTTGTCAAGTCAATTTCTGTCAGCCTGTATATTGTAACGCAAAAGTGTAATATGTGCGGCAAAGGTACACATACTGGTGTGTTGTGTGCAAAAGATGAATCCGGTAGCTTATTTTTCCTTCAAGTTATCAGGTATAAAGTGCAACTATGATTCTGCAAAAATTTTCGAAAAAAAAACGAAATATTTTGAAAATGCTTAATTTTCGATACATACATGCTAGTAAAAGTCTACCTTAAATTACGAGTAGAATTGAAAATTGTATTTAAGAGTGGCATATTGCATTTAAAATAACGAAGTTGATGGACACATCCGCTAGAACCGGAAGTGTCACGTAAGCAAAAATATTTTAGTTTAATTAGGCTTGGCCGAAAACCTAGGAATCGAAATTTTACGAATTAAGATCGGTTCGGTTATTGAGTAGCCCCTAACAGAAAGTCTTGGCGTCTCAACCTGTTTGATAAAAGTTTATTTGGCACACCTCTCTTGATGGAGCTTCTTGTCTTCGCTAGCCTGCACACCTACTACGAGATCTTATTGAAAAGCACTTAGCCCACAATAGAAAACGCCATATTTTTTTAACAGAATTGTATTTATCTAACACAATCTCCTCTATGACCTACACAATCAGGGACCGTTCATACAATAAATCCGAATTCTTAAAAAAAGATTTATCTTTGTCTTCAAAGCACTTCTCAAAAGCTATGACTTCGTTGTTCGTCAAAAATCGTTTATGTTTCTTTTTTTTTAAATTGGAGAATAAAACGCGTGGTTAACTAATTCGAAACTAATTTTATTAATTTCACTTCTACATCGTCACAACGTTTGGAAGTATCGCATCGGCGAAAAAATTTCGATTTTTTTTTCTTTTAAACGTCGTAAAAAGTATCAAAACATATAGAAAACATGATTTGTGAACGATTTTTTTGTCCGTCGGTCTATCGATCTGTCAGTCTGTCGTTCTGTCGTTCTGTCAGCCTGTCGGTCTATAGGTCTGTATGTCTGTCTGTTTGTAGCCACGATAACTTTAGAACGAATTGAGACATCGTCTTCGAATTTGACAACTCAACAAACTAACGGTTCGGATTGTTTTTGGGTAAAATCGCTTTAGAGGGTAGGGGATGAATGGGGTGTGATTTAGTGAAAATTCACGTTTTTTCGTTAAAACACGAGTATTATAACGTTTTAGGGTTTATTTATCAGAAAACTTTTAATTTCATCAAACATCTGGTATTCTGTGCTGAAATTAAATTAGGAGTTGGATGTGTGGGGGTGGAATATTGTTGACAAAGTGTCAATTTTTTTTATTAAAACGGCATAGAAAGTCCCAAAACATATAGAAAAGTTGGTTCTGGAACGAAAATTTTTTGTCTGTCGGTCAGTCGGTCGGTTGGTCTGTCGGCATGTACGTCTGTCTGTTAATACGCGCAATAACTTTCGAATGAATTGAGGTATCACAGTCAAATTTGGTACCCAGTTAACACCTGACAAAGGAACTCTTCGAATTGTTTTTGGGTAAGATCGCTTCAGGGAGCAGGGAATAAACAGGGGGTGATTTGGTGAAAATTGACATTTTTTCAATAAACCTCGAGTAATATAACGTTTGAAAAATTTATGGGTACAGGAATACAAATATTTTCTTTGTGGTCAAATTATGGGCCCTAAATTCATTCCATGCGAATTTCTTTCTGACGCAAAAAATTATCATAGCTATGGGGAAGTTATTATTCAATTTGCAGCACTATTTTGCAGTGTAGTCAAGAACTTGTGAGCAGGGGCATTGTCTTTTAAAAAAAGCACAACTGTAGCTGGTTTTCCGAGGCCTGTTTTTGAATTTTTCTTGTTTAATTCAGTTAACAACTTACTATAGTATACTCCTGTGGTAGTGTCATCTTGTTCCAAAAATATATCAGAATTATTCCATCCTCGTCGCCGAAAAATGGAGCAAGATTGCTAGCTGACTTTTAAACACTTAATATTTGGGTAGTGGAAAACGGCAAGACTTGCATTTTGTAGATTGCTCTTTAGTGACTAAATCACGATGTGGACCTATGTTTTTTCTATAGTGCAAGGCGACTCAAAATGTTTGAGGAATTCTCTTCAAACGGTGGCATATTTCGTTCGGTATTGTCAGAAGAGCCTGAAGCTTTCTTATTCCCAATAAGGAACGTGATGAGGAACGTTCGTGGGAAATGAGAGAAGCTTTTTCTAAACGTCTTAGCTCAATTCGTCATTTTTTACAAATTGTTTCATGTAGAGAATCAACGTTTTCTTGAGTGGTCAGTAAAACTGGACTTCTAGAGCGTGCTGATTTTTGATATTTGACCGGTCTCTTTTAAACTTTGCAACCCAGTTTTTCAATAGTAGAATACGAAGGACATTTATCACTTAAGGTTTTTGCCATACTAACAAACTTTTTCTACCGATAACCCTTTTAAAAATAAATACTTGTTAACTTACTGAAACCCTTTTTTATCACAACCTAGCTTTTCCCAGACTGTGGTTTTCAAAAATTTACAGAAATCCAAAAGTTGAGTACTGATATTTATCAGTACTCAACTTTTGGATTTCAAACTTTCATAACCTATTTATAAAACCTCATTGTTGTTACCATAGCAAATAAATTTTACTTTGTTAACAAAACGATGATCCGATCCCAAGGAAATATTGTGATAAAATGGGTTCTCCAAAGTTAATTTATTAAGTTTCATAATTTTGAGACTGCATTGTTACTGTTGCAGCGGTAATTGGAATATTATTGAACAACTTTAACTAATAAATTGTCTATCAGCGATATATATATATATATATATATATATATATATATATATATATATATATATATATATATATATATATATATATATATATATATATATATATACTTAGGAGGAAGTAACGGTCGTCACTTGCTAGTTCCACAAACTCAGAATCTCATTGCAGGGCATTCGTTTGACCTGCATTGTTACTGTTGCAGCGGTAATTGGAATATTATTGAACAACTTTAACTAATAAATTGTCTATCAGCGATATATATATATATATATATATATATATATATATATATATATATATATATATATATATATATATATATATATATATATATATATATATATATATATATATATATATATATATATATATATATATATATATATATATATATATATATATATATATATATATATATATATATACTTAGGAGGAAGTAACGGTCGTCACTTGCTAGTTCCACAAACTCAGAATCTCATTGCAGGGCATTCGTTTGACCTTTTAGGGCAGATAAAGCAATTACGAAAGTGCTTGGTTATACTATATAATATTTCCACAGATCGTGCAATTGATGCTTTCTATAGAGTTCAGTGTAGTTCGCAGAGTTAATTTGAGTAGAGAACCAGATAAATATTACACAGGCTAATTTTTAAACATTTAAGAGGAGCTATCTGGTCTTTTATATAAATATATGCTTCTGTTAATTGCTAAAAGCTATAAATAACGATAAATGTGGCAAGTATATCGTAAAGTGTTTCAATGAATTTCCCAGAATAAAACTAAGAAAGAATGACTTTCTAAATGTTGTAATATTTTTTTTAGTTCTAATGACTTACTAAACATTTCATAGAGAACGTGTGCATATAATTAAGTACCCTCAGAGCATATTTAGATTTGTTATACGATAACTAGATAACTTACCTGCATTAATCACTTGACATATGGATCAAAGGAACTAAAGAGACGATCTTTACTACGAAGTACATAAACGTTTGTTTTTTCTACATCCAACGTAATTATCTGAAAAAAATGACTAATAATCACTGGACTTTTTAGAACAAAATATATCACTCGTTTTCTTGACAACTTAAATGAGTTTTGGTTCATATTTAACTGTACCATTCAACTTATATATATATATATATATATATATATATATATATATATATATATATATATATATATATATATATATATATATATATATATATATATATATATATATATATATATATATATATATATATATATATATATATATAAACTGAATGGTACAGTTAAATATTTTCAGAAAATTACGTTGGATGTAGAAAAAACGAACGTTTATGTACTTCGTAGTAAAGGTCGGCTCTTTATTGAAGTGTCAATTTGGCACTAAATATATAAAGCATGGTATAACCGTTACTTCCTCCTAAGTATATATATATATATATATATATATATATATATATATATATATATATATATATATATATATATATATATATATATATATATATATATATATATACTTAGGAGAAAGTAACGGTCATCACTTGCTAGTTCCACAAACTCAGAATCTCATTGCAGGGCATTCGTTTGACCTTTTAGGGCAGATAAAGCATTTACGAAAGTGCTTGGTTATACCATGCTTTATATATTTAGTGCCAAATTGACACTTCAACAGAAGCCTGAACTAAAGCTAAACTCGAGGAGCATCAGAAGAGATAACACCAATTGTGGCGCTTTGTGACCAGGCCTGGGGACATTGCACACAAGACATTTAGATACACACATGAACAGCAGCCTCCAATCAGTGTATTTACATAGTCGTTTTGTGAAAAACATTGTTAGGTTATTTAACAAAGGTTGATGTAATTCTCAAATCTCGCGTGCTTTACCTCGTATAGAATTCTGTTGGTGTTTTTCAAACCTCGCTAGTGTGTTGTTTTGTTGTTAGCCCAGTCCTTCAATGTGATCCTAGCTGTTTGACCTGTAGGACCTAGTGATGTCTTCGAAAAGCCCCATCTCTGTGAACGGACTTAAAAAGGTAGTAACGGTCGTTACTTGTTAGTTCCAAAAACTCAGAATCTCATTTCAGGGGATTCGACCTTTTAGGGCAGATAAAGCAATTACAAAAGTTGTTGGTTATACCATGCTTTATATATTTCGTGGCAAATTGACACTTCAACAGAAGCCGATAACTGAACTAAAGTTAAACTCGAGGACCATCAGACGATATCACACCAATTGGGGCGCTTTGTGATCAGGACTGGGGACATTGCACACAAGACATTCACATACACACATGAACAGCAGCTTTCAATCGGCGTATTTAGATAGTCATTTTGTTAAGAACATCGTTAGATTATTGAAAACAGGTTGATGTAATTCTCAAATCCCGCGTGCTTAACCTCGTATTGAATTCTCTTTGACTTAGGTTAGGTGATGGCCTGTGTGCGATGTCCCGGGGCCTGGTCACAAAGACTGGTATAAAACCGCCACAATTGTTGTGATCTCTTGTGATGCTCCTTGAGTTTAACTTTAGTTCATTTCTCGGCTTTTTTGAAGTGTCAATTTGACACGAAATATATAAAGCATGGTATAACAAAGAATTTTGTAATTGCTTTATTTGTCCTAAAAGTCACTATGTGAAAACTGGAACCTGTGATGAGCACTAATAAGTACACTTGGAGAACACCCAAATCACCACAACACATATTTCAGAGACCTTACGATCGTTTCGTTGACAAAGTCAACATCTTCAGAGGAAGAAAATTCTGAATTATATATATATATATATATATATATATATATATATATATATATATATATATATATATAAATTAATTTCCAGGAATACTTCTGGTAAAATTAAGAAAGAAAGACATTCTAAAGTGCTAATGACTAAACATTTCATAGAGAACGTATGCATATAATTAACTATCCTCAGAGCATATTATATAGATTTGTGTTATACGATATCTAGATAACTTACCTACATTAATCACTTGACATATGGATCAAAAGAACTAAACTACCTTTACTACGAAGTACATAAACGTTCGTTTTTTCTACATCCAACGTAATTTTCTGAAAAAAAATACCAATAATTCACCGGATTTTTTAGAACAAAATATATTACGATTTTCTTTTGCCAACTTAAATGAGTTTTTGGTTCATATTTAACTGAATGGTACAGTTAAATATGAACCAAAATTCATTTAAGTTGTCAAGAAAAAGAGTGATATATTTTGTTCTAAAACCTCCAGTTATTATGTCTTTTTTTTCAGATAATTACGTTGGATGTAGAGAAAACAAACGTTTATGTACTTCGTAGTAAAGGTCGTCTCTTTAGTTCCTTTGATCCATATATCAAGTGATTAATGTAGGTAAGTTATGTAAGTATCGTATAACAAATCTAAATATGCTCTGAGGATAGTTAATTATATGCACACGTTCTCTATGAAATGTTTAGTAAGACACTAGAACTTAAAAAAATATTACAACGTTTAGAAAGTATTCCTTTCTTAGTTTTATTCTGAGAAATCTTTACGACATACTTACCACATTTATCGTTATTTATAGCTTTTAGCAATTAACAGAAGCATAGATTTATGTAAAAGACCAGATAGCTCCTCTTAAGTGTTTAAAAATTAGCCTGTGTAATATTTATCTGGTTGTCTACTCAAATTAACTCTGCGAACTACACTGAACTCAATAGAAAGCATCATTTGCACGATCTGTGAAAATATTGTGGTTGAAATTGAGGGTGTCTGTAAAAGCCCTGTAGGGTTTTTCAATATCGACGGGCTATTCAAATCACCCAGCGTACTCCAAAGCGACTCATTTCGACTTCCAATAAGGCGAGTCCGATAATACACACGAACTGAAAGAGAGAATCTGAAATGCAAAAGGACGCAATTACAAACTGGTAGGTTAACAGTTGAAGGCAGACAATGCATTGCTAGCAACCCTGGATTCTCTAATGTAATAATTAAATACTTACCCCACCTATTTCATGTAGCTTCAGCTAATTATGTAAGCTTTTGTTTCATTGTTTACGTTGTGTGCATTCAATGTGTGTTTCGAAGGAATATTCAGAGCCTGGGTAAAAATAATAGGCTAAGTTCAGCTATTTTCCTTCTGATTGTTTGATCACTTCTTGCTATCTAAGGCGTGTTTATTATATGAAAGTTCCCTGTTCAGTATAACTAAAAAAATAATACGAACCTCGTCCGATCTTAATATCTTTAATACTTTGACAATACTGCTAAAATGAAATTTCAAATAAATGTATACTGCATAAAAATATGATATTACAGAGTTAGGTATCTAGTAACTGTATATTTTATTGCTCAAAACCACCAATTAACTTAGTATTGTAAGAAACGTAGCGTTTTGTGATGAAATTACATAAGTAGTATACTTTTTTTTAGTGAATTTTCGTAGAAAAAATTCACTATTGTGGAGATCTCCACTTTTGAAAAAATTCCTTTAAATGAGTGCAAACTAGGACCCCTAAAACCAATATCCGGGGCCAGTTTCAATTTTTAATATACAGGTGATTCATCAAAACCGTCTATTCAAAATATTAGGAATTCTGTTGTTAATATTTTTTTGAAAATTTCAGCATGCGGGTAACGACCCATGATCAAGGGCTCGGGGTGAGCCCCGAGAAAGCAACCGTCATACCGTTTACGAGGAGGAGAAAGTCAGAGAGCCACAGAACTCCCACTCTATACGGTAGGAACATTCCAATGGCCAGGGAGGTAAAATATCTTGGGGTCGTATTGGACTCTAAGCTAACCTGGAATGGTCACGTGAAAAAATACTGCGTAAGTGGCAGTCATGACCTTATCAGTCACTAGGTGGTTATATGGGAAAACGTGGGGACTAAGACCTAGTATGGCCCACTGGCTGTACACAAGGGTGATCAGACCATCGTTAACATACGCGGCACTGGTCTGGTGGCCTAAGATGACACAATCCATTGCCAAACAAAAACTAGGCAAGATCCAAAGGATGGCTTGCCTAGGTATCACAGGGGCCATGTCTTCAACCCCAGCAGCCGCCATGGAGGTGTTGCTGGATCTGCTCCCCCTACACTTTGTTATTATGGGGGAGGCCAGGCTAGGACTATACAGACCAGCCTGCAAGGTAGACTGAAGATCAACTAATGCTTCAGGGGCCACTGCAAAACTCCCTTGCTCGTGCTTGAAATGAGGTCAGACATCGTGAGCCCGTGAAGTTGCAGGGAAAACAACTTTAGAGTGGAAATCTCGGACCGTGAGGCATGGCGGGAGGAGACGCCGGGCATACGACGGGACGTGCTCGTTTGGTTCACGGACGGATCCGGCGGGGAGCGTGGGACGGGGGCAGGTGTTTATTCGGAAGGACCGAGGGTAAGTCATAGTATTTCCCTCGGAGCCCATGCAACGGTCTTTCAGGCCGAAAGGTACGCCATCCTGCACTGTGTGCCGGAGAACAAGAGGAGGGGCTACAACAACAAGCGGATCCTCATAGCCACAGACAGCCAGGTAGACCTTAAGCCCTAAGTAGCCCAATGGTAAATTCCTGGCTGGTGAGTGAGTGCCGAGCGACCTGGCTGGGCAGAATCAGGTCACCCTCATCTGGGTGCCGGGTCACTCGGGGGGTCAAAGGCAATGAAGAAGCTGACAGTCTCGCGAAGAGAGGGTCAGCAGAACCATTTATGGGACGAACCGGCTCTGAGCGTGACAAAGAGCACCGCCAGGGGAGCCATTAAGTCCTGGGTCAGAAACCAACACAAGGTGTACTGGGCAGACTGTCCAGGGCTCAGACATGGGAAGTCAATAATTGACGAACATAGTTCAAAGATAGCTGTGTAGCTGCCAAATCTTAGCAGAGGACAGCTCAGAAACATAACAGGTCTCTTGACGGGACACATGGCCGTCAAGAAACACCTGCATAAAATGGGTCGGTTCGAGGGGGAACTCACATGCAGACTCTGCGGCGAGGGGGAGGAATCATCCCAGCAGATCTTTTGCGAGTTTAAAGCTCTGGACCGCAGAAGACAACTGACCTACGGTCAGTCTAGACCGGAGACAGAGCATTATAAAACTTTACCCTACCAATCGCTGTGCAGACTACTTCAAGGCACAGTGATTTTGGAGTGGGTGGAGTAAAAAGACTAAGGGCATGCACAATAAACCAAGGGTTGCAGTGCTGTCGGGGCGGCGAGGCAGCGGACGAGCCCTGAGGGAAAAAAACGACCCATGATTTATTGAATTAAAAGTTCTTTGAATAATTTTGTACATTAATTCTAACATTCTCCATGAATATAGTAAAAGCCTTGACGCAGCAAGTGCGCTTTGGTAGTCAATTTTCATAGAAATGATCTGGCACAAAATATTTTATTATAATTTTTTTTCTTGTAACATAGAAATCTAAATTTTGGTGTATAGTTCACCTTTTATATCATTAACCTACCTACCAAATTCGGTTATCGAAGCTTTTTTATTTTTTGAGAAAAAAATATTTTTCGAATGAAAACTCAAAATTTTCCCGGACAACCTCGTCCGATTTGCCTGACTAACGAGCCATTAACAAAAAAAAGGTACCTGCTAAATATAATCAAAATCGGCCTATTATTTTTTGAGTTATCGGTTTGATACACATACATACATACATATATATATATATATATATATATATATATATATATATATATATATATATATATATATATATATATATATATATATATATATATATATATATATATATATATATATATATATATAAACATATATAAACATATAAAAATTGAAACTGATACCGCAACTGATAGTTCGCGCTCATTTGCAAAAATGTTTTCAAAATTCAAAAGTCGGGATCTCCCCATTAGTGGATTTTTTCTACGAAAATTGACTAAAATAAGTTTAAAAAATCCATGTTTGGATACCCTTGATTTTGCATTTCGATTGACACAACAGAAAAACGCGACTTTAATGGTGGACAGTTATTAATAGGGATGTTTGTTGTCAGTTCCATGGCTAGCTATTAAAAATATGTTATAATTTTCTCTAAATTTTATCAAAAGACCTAATCAGTTGACAAATATTGCAGGTAGGTATAGGCAAGGCTATACCAGTTAGATGCAGACTTTAATTTTATTTCAGCGTATGGGAATAGACATAGGGCATTGTATTTGAAGAACTGGAGTTTTAATAGTCGGAAGTTGTACTAAAAGAAGATTGAATTTTGGACACGCTGTAAATAATATACCAGTTCTAAAAATCAAACCATAACATCGACATTTTTACTATCTACTACCATAATTTTAGCGCTTTTGCTTTAAAAACAGCGGCGGTACATAATTTTAAGTATCGTGAATTAAATATAAAGATTTTCACAGAAGTCGAAAAACTTAAAAATGGCTGAACTTAGGTATACGAAATGCTACTAAAGGTCCGTTTAAAATAATGTTTGTAACTCAAAAACTGAAAAAACCTATAATACCATTCTATTTGACATAAGAAAGTTAATGTCTTACTTTCAGTAATTCCGGAAGTACCGCCATTTTGAAAATATTTTTATTGAATAGACTAAGTGAAGATTAGAACCTGTGATCTGTACTGATAAGTACACTTGGAGAATCACCAAACACATATTTTTAAAGACCTGACAATCGTTTCACTAGCAAAGTTAGTGTCATCAGAGGATAAAAGTGAATTGAATAGACATTGACAAGGAAGTTTTAATCTATCATTCCCCATTATATGCCCACAAAGATATTTCTGCATAGTCTCTTACCTCTAGTTTTTGACCGCTCCCTACTTGAACCATTTTAGGAATTTTTATTTTTTATATTTGTTCAAAAAGATCCTTGTTCCATGACATCACTCGCTCCTGAGTCAACAGTAACAATCTTGACGTTGATTCTTCTAGTGTTTGCCAGGCAGACCTCAAATGTCTGAACTGCTCTGGCAGAGTCATTAAAATGTTGGTCAATAACATTTTCTCTGACATCGGCTCACCTGCAGCTTTTAATTTTGTTTTAATTTCCTTGATTCTGGAAATAAATGTACTCATCGAGGAATTACAATCAACATCAAAAATCTTTGCTGGAGCAGATGGACACTTACTACAGACATTTTGTCAAAGACTGTTTTTAATTTACTCCCCATTTCTGTTGGTGATTCACATGAAAGTAAATATGTTAGAGGACCCTATTCCATCCGAGTTACCAACAATTCCCGTGCTTTGGCATCTTTGTACTATTTATGGAAAACTTCTCCTGGGCCCGGTTTGATTCTTTGGCCATTAACAATGTCTAAAAGACCTGGCTCTTTTCAAATAATACTGATCTGTAATTTCCATACTGGCCAGTTATAACTTGTTAGTTTCAACGAAGTGTTTTGGTCAGTCATTTTTGTTTTTCGATTTTTTGTCTGTTTTTAGGCACTTGGCGAACTTCTTCAGCGCGAAAAATAATGTCACTTACACCCCGAATTCAACATCAACTGAGCCCATAATCTGTCAAGTTTTAGTTCCGTGGATTGTTTTAATTACACTCATTCGCCTTTTTATACGAGGTTTTTTGTTGTTATTGGAATTTAGTGTTGACACAAAGAAAAATACATCCTTGCCTCCCTCAATAACACAGCAACCGTTACATGCATATGAATGTTGTCAACTTCTACTCGTCAAAAAATGAGACAAGACAAATGAACTAAAAACTACAATAACTACGGCGTTATAGACCCTTGTTGCGTGGGTAACTAGCCATTGCATACAATTATGACGCTACTCATATATTCAACAGATATTACTGAATTTTTATTAGAGAAATTCATTAACAGAGAATTTGTTAAAAAAAAACTTTTTTGTTGTTGGAAAATCCGGTTTGATTAGGTTAACTAAAACGAATTCATTCAGGCGATTAATAACGCAAAATACCCGCAACGTTTATAATTTGGCACATACTTCTCTTCACTAGATATGAATTAAGCTTTCTTCTGGAAAGCTTTTGTAACTTTAATTAAGTTTGTTTCTTTTAAAGAAACTAGATAGACCAAATATTAAATTTTATAGCTTTATAGAAAATTGAGTTTAAGGCATTTTTCAGAAAAGGAGAGAGAATACAAGATTAAAGTATTTTGTGATAAAAGAAATATATCGAGGGTAACACTTTAGAAAACATTTCTCAAATGAGCATGATATACATGTATACATTTAATGTGTTAATGTTAGTACTATTTCGCACTAATTGTGTTTAATTCTTATGAAAATTCACTACTATAACGTACTTGCTGCGTCTTGAACTTTTTATTTATGTGCACAAGCCTTGCCTTTATGTATAATACAATGTACAATTTATTTGCAAGTAATATACAATACTACCAACTATCGCTATATCTGCAAGTTTTCTTACCGAAACGTCAACTATGACTAGCTTAGTCCAGCTTATCACATCTTATTGGAAATGCATTTGATAACTCATTACAAGTTGATATATGTTGATTTCGATCATTTTGGCCATAATATTCTCATTAATATCCTGCCAGTAATCGGATTGCTTGGCAGCTCTTTTTAATCCTATTGGAGGGGAAACAGCTGGTGGAGGCTCGAGGCTTCAGATCAAATGTTTATAAAGCATCACCTGGAGTTTTCTTTCCTTAAGGCTTGTCCGCGTCTTTGCCGCCCCGAGAGAACCGCAGCCTTAGGCTTTTTGTGCATGCTCTTTGTCTTTTCTACTCCAGCCATTCCAAAATCACTGTACCTTGAACTAGTCTGCACAGCAATTGGAAGGGTGAAGTTTTATATTACTGTCTTCGGTCTAGGCTGACCGTAGTAGATCAGTTGTCTTCTGCGGTCCAGAGCTTTACACTCGCACAAGATTGCTGGGCTGATTCCTCCCCCTCGCCACAGAGTCTGCATGCCAGGTTCCCTTTGAACCGCCTCATTTTATGCAGATGTTTCTTGACCGCAATGTATCCCGTCAAGAGTCCTGTTATATTCCTGAGCTGTCCTCTGCTAAGATTTCGCAGCTACACAACTCTCTTTGAACTGTCTGAGCCATGGACAGTCTGCCCAGTACACCTTATGTTTGTTTCTGATCCAGAGATTAATGGATCCCCTAGCAGTGTTCTTCGTCACGCCCAGGACGTTCTGGTCAAATAAATGGTTCTGCCGGCCCTCTCTTCGCGAGACTGTTCTTTATTGCCTGTGACCCCCGAGTGACCCGGCATCCAGATGAGGGTGACTTCATTCTGCCCAGCCAGGTCGCTAGTCTCGTCTCGGCATTCACTTACCAGCCTGGAATATACCCGTTGGCTACTTAGGGCCTTAAGGGCTGCCTGGCTGTCTGTGGCTATGAGGATCCGTTTGCTCGTGTAGCCCCTCATCTTGTTCTCTCGCACACAGTGCAAGATGACGCACAATTTGGCCTGAAAGACCGTTGCATGAGCTGCGATGGAAATACTATGACTTACCCTCGATCCTTCCGAATAAACTCCTGCCCCCGTCCCACGCTCCTTGCCGGATCCGTCCGTGAACCAGACGAGCGCGCCCAGTGGTAGGTCCGGCGTCTCCCCCCGCAATGCATCGCAATCGGAGATTTCCACTGTAAAAATATTTCCCCTGCAGATTCGCGGGCTCGCGAAGTCTGACCTCACTTCAAGCATGTCTTAACCTTTGCAGTGGCCCATGCGGCCTGGGTTGATCTTCAGTCTATCATTGCATGTTAGTCTGTATAGTCCTAGCCTCGCCTCATCCGTGATAACTAAGTGTGGCGGCGGGGGAGTGGGGGTGCAGAACCAGCAACAGCTCCATGGCGGCTGTTCTGGTTGAAGTAATGTCCCCTGTGATGCCAAGGCAAGCCATCCTTTGGATCTTGTCTACTTTTTGTTTGGCACTAGATTGTGTCACATTAGGCCATCAGACCAGTACCCTGTATGTTAACGATGGTCTGACCACCCTTGTGTACAGCCAGTGGGCCATACTAGGTCTTAGTTCCCACGTTTTAGCCGCCTAATGACGGCCTTACGCAGTATTTTTTCAACGTGGCTATTCCAGATTAGCTTAGAGTCCAATACGACCCCAAGATATTTTACCTCCCTGGCCATTGGGATGCTTATACTGTATAGAGTGAGAGTTCTGAAGCTTTCCTAATTCCTCCTCCTCGTAAGCGGTATGACGGGTTGCTTTATCGGGGCTCACCCCGAGCCCTTGACCAACCGTCCACCTTTCCACCACTTTCAGTACTGTCTGCATACGCTCCCACACTCATTGTGTAACCTTTACTCGGACTATGATGACAATGTCGTCCGCAGCATAGCCCTGTACCTCCCCCCCCCCCTCTGCCGTTAGCCTACCTAGTCTTCATGCCCACGGAATATTCCCCAGAGCCAGGCTGGCCCTCATAATGGGGGTAAGAGCCGGAGCCACTATGTTTATACCCTGTTGGAGCGTGATTAGCATTATTTTATCGAATCCCGTGGATTAAAATGGCTTAAAGCTTTTAATGGCCCATCTATTTTAGCTCCAGGTAACCACCACTTTAGCTACTGTACAATCTACTCTAGATGCCCGCCTGTACGGCGCCTCTATTTCTGAGTGTTCCCAGTCCGGCGGTGATTGGTTTATTATGTTTCAGTCAGGGAATTGCGTCCGTAGTAGGACTTACATAGTTTCCTGCCCCGAGCCCGTCGATATTTTGAGGGAGCCTATGTTGGCCTGACTGCACTTGGACAGGATCTTGTGTAGGCGAGCACTCTCGGATGTGCTCTCCATTTCCTCGCAGTGCCTTCTCCACGACTCTTTCCTGCCAGTAATCGGAGTGCTTGGCAACTCTTTTTAATCCCATCGGAGAGGAGACAGCTGGTGGAGGCTCGAGGCTTCAGATCAAATGTTTATAAAGTACCACCGGAAGTTTGGCAAGACCCCATTCTCGGGCCGCTACTCTTCAATATTTTTACCGATCCTATCAGACATAGCTGGGATGTTCCTTTTTTAATCTATATAGACAATATCAAGATTGGTTCGACAATTTCGGATTTGGATATTGTACCCTTTCACAAGAATCTAGAGGGTCTGGATGGGTGGCATTGTGCGAGTTGTCTTACTAAATGCTGTCAAATGCTGTGTGATGTCCTTCACAAGGAAAAATGAACATTGTGCATTTAACTATAATTTACAAAGCCATGTGCTTAGTCGTAATTGTACCGACAGGAGTAGGTATAGATGGGGGGTTCTGGAACCACCACCCACCACCCGGGTGGTGGAGGTGGTGGAGCAACCGACCTGACTCAACCGTCCCCGACCTAACCCGAACACCTCCACCACCCGTCCCCGACCTAATCCGACGCTCCACCACCCGTCCCCGACGTCAACCGAACAACTCCACCACCGGATGTTGTATTTAACCCAAACAGGTAGCGAACTAACTTGTTATGACGTAAGCAAATTCAAAAACCAACTAACCTGTATTATGCAAAAGAGGAACCGCCATTTAAAATGACGTGTGTAAATATGGCGGCTAGCGCATGCGTACAATTAAGTTTTTATTTGTTGGTTGAAGTCCTACGTGTTTGGTGTCATATGACTCGTCTCAGTAAGCAGAATCCAAATCTAACATATGTACATGCGTACAATAAAATTTTTATTTGTTAAGTCTTATTGAAATCGGCTTGATTTAAATAATCCGTTAAAAGTATAGCTGGCAACAAGGTATACATCTAGTGGTAATGACCACATCGTTTTCAACTATGGCTATATTTAGCATTTCCCGAAATTAACCTTATTAGCCAACATATTTTCCTCGCAGCTGTTGAAATAACCTTGTGAGCAGTTCATATTTCCTGTTTGTGGTTTTATTTCCGTTGAATGACCTTAAAGTCATATGAAATAGATAAAACTCCAGAATTTTTTTGTATAAAAGGTTGATAATTTTAAATCAAAGGTGGGGATTTAATTATAAAAACACCAAGTGACATGCAAGCACATCAGTCTACAATCTGCTCACAGTAGTTATTCTTAGTAGTTATAGTAGTGTACTTGTCCTGTTCAACATGTATGGTATCGATGTTAACGATGGATCTGAGTCTTTCAGACCTGCTAATAACAGTGTTTGTGAAAATTGTTATTGGGGTCAAGTTGATGCAGCTATGCGCCAGAATATTATTGAGATTAAGCAAGAAAGTAGAATGCTGTTGGAAACAAGGTATACTGTTAACCCATCTCTAAGTAGCAATTGGTATATCAAACGCTGCTGGATTGATTCCAATAATTAAGATTGTAAATACAAGTCCGTATCCACCAAATCCAAATATAACAATCTCATCTGGCTCCTGGGAGTGGGACTATTTTATTTCAACACTAACAAAAGCAGCTGAAGAATACTTTACCAAAGGTAATACGATTGAACCTGAAAATATTGGAGTATGTACTGTCAAACCTATTAAAATTTTAGACAGTAAAGGTATATCAATCTCAGATGATTCTACTACTTTTTATTTAACCAAAGATGCAGTTCAACAACTACTAGATCTGGTTGAAATCATCAACGAAAAGGTGAAGTTTCTAACTAATTTTAACTTTGATATTCGGCTTAGCGATTTCCTCTATTGTGTCGCTGATGTTCTCAAATGTGTTAATAAGAAGGAGCTACCGTGTGACGATGAAATGGTAAAGCTTATAAATATTATGTTGAAAGATCAGGAACCATCATTCCGAGTTTGCATGTTAGAGTGTTTACACTTTGCAGAGAAACAATTACTTAATCGTTTTAAAGAAATACACACGATATACAACGGGCCATTTTGAAGCAAGTTTCATCATCCTGACAGCACTAGGTCAGAATGTATTTTATATCTACAAACCACCAAATGTGAAAGAAGTGCGAATGTGTTTCGACAGCGACGGCTGCATGAAATGGTCTGGACTTCCAAGAACATATCTACACAACGATGAGGTGATTGAAGTTTCAACATATAACATGTCCAAAATTAAGAGTGATATGGTGCGCTATAAACTTATGTTCTTGTTTGATAATGGTACCCGTGATGAGACATCTGATTGGAGAACTCTCATATTAACCGATTCTTATCTGTTCACTTCAAATTATATCTCTATGTTTATATCAACTGGTTTTCTTATATGTCTTGCTATATTTATGCTGATGTACTTTTGTTTTAAATATAACACTATACTTAAAGGTATCTATCGTAAACAGTTTTGTTAATAAAGATATATAAGCTGAAGATTTGTGTTTTTATTCATTAGTTAAGCACCTATAGTTAAGATGAGATACTGTGAATCGTGCTCGTTACAAGTGAAAAAGAGTGCTTTCTCTGGACATTTACGTAGTGAAATTCATAAATCAAAAGTATGTGAACCGTGGCAAGTTGAACATGTGCAGATGTTAACTCAAGCTTTTAAAAATAGAATGGCTACTTATCGTATATACGAAAAAGGTATTGATATTAAACAGTTTATGGAAACAATAAGACAAAGTGTTTCATCTGATGGAAGCTGCTTTAGCAAAGCATAATGAAATTAAAATGAATTTAGAATTGTTTGGTTTGTATGTACTCCAAAGTCGAAATAAAAAGAAATGAAGTCATTTAATACTAAAGATAAAAATGTTACAGTGTCAACTAATTTTGAAAGTATATATCAAGAATTCGTCGACGAAATTTACACAAAAGCTTTGGAGTTTGCAGAAGCTGTCTGCAAAGATTTAATATTAAATTTGGCTTGTTGGATATCCCATCGTTTCTATGAAAAGTGCAACCAAATTATTTTTGATTTTTTCGTAAGTGAATTTAATCAAAAATACAAGGATAACCTCAAAGAAATTGAAGTGAAATTAATGGAGATAGATGATGAAGTGCAGCGTATGCGAGAAACAAATGCTAAAATCACAGAACATCTTGAAGATATATCTCCAAAACCAAGCAACCCTGGAAAACTTTGTGTTTTTGGTTTACTTTCAAGAAATGAGAATGATGCTACCTATCCATATCATGCTGTAAGGACTCAGAAGAAAAGTTTTAAAAGAGCTGTCAAGAACTTTAAAAATAAACACCCTGATTCCGAAGTAGTTTTAAATATGTTGTATGATCCAAATTCTGTAAATCTCTTTAACAGAATAAAGACCGAAGTCGAATACCTCAAGGCGAAGAGAAACGATCTACATATAGCAGATGTACCGCAGGAGAAGTTTATTCAGGATATTATTGATTTACGACATAAATTGTAATTGTTCACTTGGCTCAATTGTATGTAACCAGATGAAAAAATAAAATAACATTATTAATTTAATAAAGACTTTTATTTTATTCTAAGTACTTTAATATACATTAAATATATAAGCTTATTTAACATCATCTGAATTTATCCAAGAATTATGAGATTTATCAAAACCCAGCCATTTTACATAGAGCTGCTTGCCTTTCTTCCTCAAGATGCGTTCAACGAGATAGATGTCTGTTTGTTTTAGTCGTTTGTAGTTCTTCATCGTAAAACCCTCCACTAATTGGTTTCCCCTGCATATCTTCAAGAAAGTATGACTGGATTTGTGAAATGAATAATAACAATCTTGAATAATTCTGTTGACCAGCGAGGTGTATACCCCTTTTCAAATTGAGCTTTTGCTTTTTATACGTACAACATCACCCACTTTAAATTTATTTTTGTTAAACACTTTCAGATTTGAGTAAACTTGTTTCAGAATAGCTTTTTCATTTTTCTTGTTAACATCTTGAGGTTTTACACCAGTTGTTCGATGAACAGTAGCATTGTAAGCAGCAGTGACGTCAGGTAGTGTATTAATCCACTTGTAGGAACCAATCAAGTTGAAATTTTTATAGATCTTCTCTTTCAAGGTACGTATGACTCTTTCCACCATTGCAGCCTTCTTCACACTATAAGTGCTGTAGTGATTGATGTTATATTTTTTCATTAAGGCGTTAAATTTAGAGTTATAGAACTCGCGGCCAAGATCAGACTGGATGTTAGAGGGTGCCGTACTATTAGCTAAAATATCAGCCATAGCTTTAGTCACCTCTTCAGCATTTTTAGATTTGAGAGGGCGAGTCCACACATACTTTGAAAAAAAATTAATAACCACTAAAATATACTTGTAACCAGAGTTTTCTTTGTAGTAGTCTGTAAATTCAGCTAAATCAATCTGCCACAAGTCGTTCAAACCTTTTATTATTGTACGTCTACGTTTAAAATTGATTCTTGCTGGCATGTACAACTCATTAATTATTTGTTTTTTAGCATCAGATGGTTCAACTGTTTTGCGATTCATGGTGATGTTGGATTTAAAAGTATCCAGTTGTCATGTAAATCTTTTAGTTTACCGTCTATTTCTCCCAGCTTACTCTTTAGCTTCTTATTCTTTAACACAGCAATATCTTTTAAAACTTGAGCAGTTATGTTCTTAGCTAAAATTTTCAATTTATTTTCAAATTCGTTTTTTAAATCTTCCAACTCAGGCTTGTGTACAGCTTCAAGTAGTATGGCAATGATTCTTTGTTTTACCTCATCTTTGTTCCTCTGATAGTCGTCTATCCATACATCAACACATTTTTTATTTACACCATCTGTTGAATCGACTGGATCAGTGATGTTACACAATCTATGGCTTTGCAAATCAAGATCACCACTAGTAGTTCTTAGGAAAATCTCTCTTTCAATAATTTTAAACTTAAAACCTTTATTGGACTGGGAACGTCCGAACTTATCGCTAGACATTTTTATACTAAGCAATAGGTAGGTATGTCTGTGATATATGTAGGTATACTAGGCGATAACACCAACCTCCTTCAGTTCTTCAATGATTGACTGAATTTCATTGTTATGAGCATTATTACCAGCAGCTTGGGAAGCTATTAAAAGTCTAAGTCTATCAATCAACTCATTTATGTCATCCCAATACACATACTCTATTTGTTTGTTATTTTGCATCATATAGTTGTTAGTGCTGATTTTTTAATCACTGACATTCTGAGCTCTAGGTTCTTTGTTAAGACGAGTAGAGAGATAATGTCTGTTCTGGAACGACCTTGACGCGGTGGTGGAGATATTTTCAAGGTCAAGGCCAGCGATATATTTTCCCACGGCCAGGTGTATTTTTTAAGGTCAAGGCCAGCGATGTATTTTCCCACGGCCAGAGGTATTTTTTTAAGGTCAAGGCAAGATGTATTTTCCCACGCTCACGGCTAGAGGTATTTTTTTAAGCTCAAGGCCAGATGTGTTTCTGCACGGTCGCGGCCAGCGATATTTTTTTTAAGGTCAAGGCCAACCACATTTTCATGGTCACAGACACATTCAAGTTTACAAATTTATCCTTGAAATTTGTATTATATATGTACAGGAGATATCTCAGGGAATTAATATTATACGCTTTTCAAATTTATCATTGTAAACTATGGTACTCGTAATTGACATTCAAGGTTTCAAACTGGAAAATAATAAATTTCTTCCAAAAGAACTTGCATCGTTTGATGGTTCCAAGATATGTCATTATGTTTTTAAAGCACCATTTAGTCTGGATTATTTACCTCAAAATTTACAAGTGCAGACGAAATGGTTAATAAACCATCATCATTGTATTGATTGGAAATCAGGTTTTACACCAGTACACAATTTTGCTGAAATAATCAAACATCTTACAAGCGACACCAACGTCGTTTATGTGAAAGGAAAGGGGAAAGCTGATTATGTAAAAAAATATTCATCAGCACTCGTTTTGGAATTAGATGAACAACCCACACTTCAAGCATCTACACCTTCTTGCATTTATCATTTAAATAATCATTGCGTTTGCGCCCTGACTAATGTATACTTTTTATTTAACAATCATGTTATGAATTAAGTTTTGTATTGTAAAAAAATAAAACTAGTTAAAATATATTGTTTTTTTATTTATTTATTTAAAGCGATGTATAGGAATACAATGTCTAATTACATTTCTTTTATTCTATAAATTTAAAATGGAACAAAATGCGTAAGTATGTGTTCAATTTCTCCATTTTGCACATAAGCTTTGTATGATAGAACAAAAAACTCTTTTGTACAGTTACCACTTATATATATATATATATATATATATATATATATATATATATATATATATATATATATATATATATATATATATATATATATATATATATATATATATATATATATAAGTAGATAGTCCGACACCTGGGTCCATCCCCTCCACTTTTTACTGCGCATGCGCGTGACGTCATGCGCATGCGCTGACCTGCGCAGACCTGTGACAGTTGACAGCTGACCTGTCAGATTTGACAGGTGTCAAATGTCACTGACCTGACAGCTGTCAGCTGTCAGCTAACCTGACAGCTGTCAACGTCAGCTGTCACCTGACCTGACATGTGTCAACGTCAAATGTCACCTGACCTGTCAGATGACGTCACAAGCATTCCAAGATGGCTGACCTGTCATAGACAGTCGCAAGCCGGGTTCTCTCTATGGAACTAACCTGAGATGACGTCACAAGCATTCCAAGATGGCTGACCTGTCATAGACAGTTGCAACTCCGGGGTTCTCTCTATGGAACTAACCTGAGATGACGTCACAAGCGTTCCAAGATGTCTGACCTGTGTGTTCATAGATATCTACAAGTCAGGTTAGCTCTCCATGTGTGTGTTTGTCTGATTGTTTATTAAGGTTATGTATTTGTTTATTAAGGTTATGTTCGCTCACGTGTCATCTGTTTGTTTATTAAGGTTATGTTTGTATTTGTTTATTAAGGTTATGTTCACACACGTGTTGATTACCAGTCATATGATTGTTTGTTAAGGTTATGTATTTGTTATTTGAATGCAAACAGAGATAATACAAGAGTGTACTTACATACAACAAGAGACGTCAGCCTTCTTTCACAGCTTAATACACACACTACTGAACAGGTGTCTTCTGTGTTGAGGATACAGACAGAAGACAACTGATTGCCATTGTTGAAGCTTATACATGCTGTTTAACAAACACGTCATGACAGTTCAAAGTCTTTGCTTAAACTGACAGATGCATGTGTATTTGAAAGAAAAGCATTCGCCTGAACTTAGATTTGAACCCACGAACCTCGAATCAGCCGTTGTTTGCTTTACATATATACACTGTCCCTAAACCAATAGCTCCACAGACACACACGTTAAAAGTTTGTTCGCTGTTGTATATATAAAACAAAGCCAGTTGTTGTTGACATATGAGGTTAGGTGTTCGTATACATGTTGATTACCAATCATCTGATTGTTTAGTAAGGTTATGTTTGTATTTGTTATTTGAATGCAAACAGACATAATAAGAAGAGTGTACTTACATACAGCAAGAGACGTCATCCTTGTTTCACGACTTAACACATACTGAACAAGTGTCTCTGTCTCTTGTATTGAGGAAACAAACTGATGTAAGAGAGAGAGAGGTCTTACAAAGGATAAACAACGTTTTACAGTTGTTAACCTTGATCGTGTTTGAGCTTGTCTGTGTATCTGTTTAATATACACAAGAGAGAGGCCCTCTTAAAGGTAAACAACCTGTCAGTTGATGACCTTGTGTTATATCTGTTCAATAACCCCACATTATTCGTGTTTGAGCTTGTCTAGAATACAGTCGTTAGAAGTATGACATCATCCATGTATTTTAGCAGATGTACCACAAGATAAGTTTGTTCAGGATATTATTGCTTTAAGACATACTTTTTAATTGTATTACAAAATAAAAACACATTAATTTTAACAAAGACTTTTATTTGATTCTAAGTACAAGTATGTAAACTCTTTGTTGGAATACATTTATAGAATTATTAACATTAGATGGTTCAGTGTTGCGTTGGTGCTGTTGTTGTTGTTGTCGTCGGTGTCTCTTCATGGCTGTGGGCTTACTAGGTGATAACACTAGCTTCTTTTAGTTCTTCCAAGATTGACTGAATTTCGTTGTTATGAGCAGTATTACCTGCAACTTGGGAAGCCACTAAAAGTCTAAGTCTGTCAACCAACTCGTTTATGTCATTCCAATACACATAGGCTATTTGTTTGTTATTTTGTATCATATAGTTGTTGGTGCTGATGTTGTTTGGGCTCATGCCGTTGCTATCGCTGCTCTTATCACTCTGAGTTTTAAGTTCAGTCTTTTGTTTTTTGTTAAGATGTCTGTCGGTGCTGTCGTCATCGTCTTCCTCGTAGGTGTAACCAAAACCTTGAGGTGTTGAGGATCTACGACCTCGTGGATTTATCACTGGTTTTATTAGAGTCAGATACTTTTCAGAGGAACAACCCTTGGTTCGTGCGTTAGGATCATAGTTCATTTTATGAACACTAGTTGCTTCTAGAATATCTCTATAGTGTTGAAGATCATCATAGGTATACCCTCTAGGTGTTTTCATAAATATCAATTCTAGCAAACCTTGTGTTTGCGGGTATCTCCTTTGGCCCAGTTGAATCTCAGCATCAGTAAAGTCCAAGTGTTTGTTGCCAAGACTCCAGCTACCAGTATCTTTAGCGTAGCGAGCACCATACGTTTGATCAATAGTAGCAAGCCTCGGTGGTTCAGTAAAATACTTGTCTACATAATATCGAACTCGTTCAGGATATTGCTCCAAAAATTCTTGATATGCAGGGTTGGTTGTGACAGTTTGTAGGTCTGCCTCAAGCTCTTCAAATGTTGGGATGTCCTCATCGGAACTTGTCGCCTCAGCCTCTTCCCTTGGTTCAGCTTCAAAAACTTCATGGTCTTTAAGGAACTGTACTTGGGGTTTCGTTTCTGGTATATCGACTTCGTCTTTGATTTGTTCAACCTTTGGTGGTTGCGATGGCTGTTGCTGCTGCAGTGCTGCTGTGTTTTTAGATATTTCACTTAGGGGCTCAACAAGTGGTTTATATAAACGTTGCAGAGCATCATCATTCTCAGCTCTGTTAAGTTTAAGCATTAAATGTTTTTTTCGAATATTGTCAGCAAGTTGTAAAATCCTTCTCTTAACTTTTCGCTCTTCCTTACCCAACACTTCCATTGTGCTACAACTGTTTTTGGTGTTACCAGTCGGTCTAATCATTTGTTTGAGCGATACAGGTTGTGTGGTGGTTTAACATATACTGACTCTGTCACGGTACATGCCTTCTTATTTATCACGATGTCTGGCTGTGTTAGACAGCTGTGTTAGACAGCTGTGTTAGACAGCTGTCTTAGACAGCTGTGTTAGACAGCTGTCTTAGACAGCTGTCTTAGACAGCTGTGTTAGACAGCTGTCTTAGACAGCTGTCTTAGACAGCTGTCTTAGACAGCTGTGTTAGACAGCTGTGTTAGACAGCTGTCTTAGACAGCTGTGTTAGACAGCTGTGTTAGACAGCTGTCTTAGACAGCTGTCTTAGACAGCTGTCTTAGACAGCTGTCTTAGACAGCTGTCTTAGACAGCTGTGTTAGACAGCTGTCTTAGACAGCTGTCTTAGACAGCTGTCTTAGACAGCTGTGTTAGACAGCTGTGTTAGACAGCTGTCTTAGACAGCTGTGTTAGACAGCTGTCTTAGACAGCTGTCTTAGACAGCTGTGTTAGACAGCTGTGTTAGACAGCTGTGTTAGACACCTGTGTTAGACACCTGTATGACATCTGTGTTAGACACCTGTGTTAGACAGCTGTCTGTCCTGTCTATCATTGTTAGAATAATATATATCTATCGAATCCTTTTCTATATCGACCTTTGTGTACATCGTTTTCCTTCACAATCACCAACACACCATACTTATTATCTTTCCAGCATTGGTGGCAGATAGTTTTAAATTGTTTAAAGTCCATATCGGTGGTTACATGATCGTCGTACACATGTTTTAAATTGGTTTCATCTTGCTTGAATAACACAATAACATTGGTGTTGTCACGTACCAGATGTTTGGGTATTCGTGTATATGTTTGACAGAGATAGAATGAATCAATATTCTTATGTCTGCCCATACTGAAGTATGCTCTTATTTTATCTTGTTTGTCACAAGCTACATCATCAAATATAAACACAGAGTTGTCCTTGGCATCTGCCGGATCTAATATTTCATCGTTTTCTCTATAAGGATAGTAACCAACACCTTTTGTTGCATTCATCACCTCCTTTAACATCTTGTATTTCGGTTGATACAGAGACTTTGAATACACATACACGTTATCAAATTTTAAACCGTTTGCTTCAAACAACAAACTCAGCATGACATTAGTTTTACCACACCCACTCGGACCACATATGATACAGCGAACGGTGTTTGGAAAGAGAGGACCATGCCTCAGTTGTTGTTGAGCTGTGTCCGTAACAACATCGTCTATATTTGTAATGGGTAAGGCAGAAGCGTGTTTGCTGGTACGCATCTTAACTTAAACTAAACTATATTTTATTGGGTGTGTATATATAAATGAATGCAAGTGAGACACCCAGTCAGTATGCATGTTGGTGTCACAGAGTGAGGGTTGTTTTTAACAAAGACAGATACAGGTTTTGCTGAAACGTTGCGGGGCGTTACAAACACCATGAAAGTTAACAGAAAACTTGATGAGGGGTTTTATGTAATCAACTCGAAGCCAAAGAAGAAGGTCCCATTTAAAAACATACTAAGTCTGATTGAGGAAGTTATAAAAGATAGAAACCTTATTCCAACAGCGAACGCCGTGTTTGATATAGCTCATACAATCGTTAGAAACATTGGTGGACGTAAGAATGTGCAGAAACCTCGAGTTATTCCAATACCTAAAAGTGGAGGCTTCCTTCCGTTGTTGCCTCTTATATTTGGTGGGCTGTCAGCACTAGGAGCTCTGGGTGGCGGTGCTGCAGGTATTGCCAAAGCCGTGAACGATGCCAAGTCTGCGAAACAGAAACTAGAGGAGGAAGAACGACACAACAAAACAATGGAAGCCATCGCGATGGGTAGGAGAGGGAGTGGCTTGAAATTTAAGCCAAAATGCAAGAGACTGGGCAAAGGCATGTATCTCAAGAAACAGCGCTACGGTTATGGGTTGTATCTGCAAAAACCAATGCAATAAAAGACTGAAACAGTAGCCTGTGTGTATCAGTCATGGCGCACACCTTTGTGTTGAAAGACCGCAGCTCCCATCTGTCGTCAGACTACCATCCACCAATTGTTTTGGATGGTAATTATGCTGTTGCCTTGATAGGCTTTCACACCTACAACAACATACCCAACATCTATGAAGGTAAAAACAAATTTCATGTAAAAGAAGGAACCGGTTGGCGAACCATCACGATACCCACCGGTGCTTATGAAATAACACACTTGGAAGAGTTACTTCAAAATGAACTTGTTGGTGCTACAGCAACACACGAACAAAAGCAACAGGCTCTGATTCTGAGACCTAATCCGAACACCATCAAATGCAGACTAAAGTGTTATACAAATGTCAGTTTTGAATTTGATGGTTCGATTGGGCGAATGTTGGGCTTTTCAAAACAAGTTCTTCAGCCGGACACCTTTTATGAATCTGATTTACCTGTTGATATAGTGGATGTTAGACAGATTCGCATCGAAACCAATATCGTGTCTGGTTCCTATTATAACGGACAACCCTCACATACGCTGTATGAGTTTGCTCCGATGGTTGATCCTGGCTACGCAATCGACATAGAACCTAAAAATTTAATTTACTTGCCGGTGAACAAGCAAGAGATTTCCAATATAAGCATCGACATCGTCGACCAAGATTCAGTTCCTGTCAACTTTCAAGGTGAAGAGGTGTCTGTTCGCTTGAAACTTATAAAAGTTGCTTAGTATGTTGGTCTTCAAGGATATAAAAGCAAGTGCATCTACCACATCAAATTCAGTTGAGTCAGACACGTCAAAGGGTACGCTTCGTCCCGATAATATTGAGTTCCTGCAAAGCCTGGGTTATCATGTCGTCAAAACTAGAAATATTCAAAGAACCCGTGTTTGATGATGGCATCGATCGAGAAGAGCTGCGCTCTTACTATTCACCAACTAAATCGTTTGGTAACAGCGATGAAATTGAAATAGCCATCAACCAACAAGATGCGTTCGTATGTCTGGCCGAGTCAGCTCTAATAATCGAAGGTGCTCTGGAACCTGTAGCAGTCCAAAATGCCACTGGTGCTTGTTATCTGTCAAATAATGGAGGAGCAGCTCTGTTTGAATCAATGACCTATGAGTTAAATAACAAGGAAGTGGAACGAGTGCGAGACCCATACACCACAACCATCATCAAAAGTCTGCTATCGTTCAGTAAGAATGAAGCCCAATCTCTTAGCAACGCCGGTCTGAATGTGTCGTCGGAGCACATCACCTTAAATGATAACAAGTTTCACATGCTCATACCTGTCTGGTTCCTCTTCAGTTTCTTTCATCATTTCAAAGGAGTTCTCTGTGGCAAACATACTTTCCGCTTTACAAGAAGTCGAAACGATTCCAATGGCTATTACAGCACAGGTACGGCACGAGCAAAAATTACCGTAACCAATATGTTTTTAAAGGTAAAACATGTATTTCCCAATGATAAAATGAAATTGGAACTGATGGATAAAATAGCCAAAGACACCTCTATATTTCTCGCCTACCGCAAATGGGACATATACGAGTTACCAGCACTCAGAGATATCAACAGAGATGTGTGGGCTGTTAAAACTGCAACCAACTTGGAAAGACCTCGATATGTGATTATAGCATTTCAAACAGATCGTAAGGATAACGTGAAGAAGAGGTCAGACTATTTCGATAACATTGGTATGATGGACCTTCGAGTGTTTCTAAATTCAGAATGCTACCCTTATGAATCTATGAATATGGATTTTGAGAAATCGAAATATGCAGAAGCCTATAACATGTATACAGATTTTCAAAAAAGCTTCTGTTATAAAAACATGTCGGAGCCTATCTTGAATTATGACGAGTTTAAAGACAGAGCTCTATTTGTGATTGACTGTCAGCACCAGAACGAGTCAATCAAGTCTTCAACGGTGGACATTAAGGTGGAGTTTATGAGTCACGCCAACTTCCCAAAAAATACTCGTGTTTATTGTCTGGTTATTCATGACAGTGTAATGGAATATAAACCTCTAACGGGTATCGTTAGAGCCATTATGTAATAATAGTATGTCATTTATGTATCAATATGTACAACTTAATTAATCCTAATAAATTTTTATTGTATGTAAATCAGTTGTTTTATTTTTATTTTGTTGCATTTTTATTAACCCCTTTCTGTCTGTCAGTCTAAGCAAAGACTTCGAGCTGTCATGACGTGTGTGTTAAACAGCTGTACAAGCTCAAACAAGATTATCTAAGATACTTGTTGGGCAATCAATTGTCTGTCTTTTATTACACAGCTCTGTCAGTCTAAGTAAAGACTTCGAGCTGTCATGACGTGTGTGTGTGTGTGTGTGTTAACAATCAACAACAGCGTCTATATGTTTTGTTTGGTTCAAGTGGATGTCATTAAACAACTGTGTTATTTCTATAACGGGGCCCCATTCAAGACCTCAACATACGTTAGTGTGTGCTAAGCCGTGAAACAAGTATGACGTCTCTTGCTGTATGTAAGTATACTATTATATTATTTATGTTTACATACAAACAATACTTATCAAACAATCCTCGTATATCAAAGTTTAATTTAGTTGTTTTAAATCGAGTTTTGTTACTTGTGTGTTTTTGATCACTCCCTATATAAATTTAGATTCATTCATTCAAAATACAAACACACTAACATAAACAAACACGCCGGCAATAAAACCAAGTCCCCGAGTTTTATTAGGCTATTAAAATAAACTCATTAACATATCTAGATGTAAATACGTTTTTCTTATTGATATAGTTTACTTCAAACGTTTTTGTTATTAAAATGATATTAGATAGGTAAATTGGAACGTCTTTTAAATTTCTTTTACTATAAAATATAAACAATTGTTTTTAACATTACAGTTCCTATTATTCAAATTGGAATGTAATAGAGATACCACCTTTGCCCACACACACAAACTCAGCACCCTCATAAACTCGTTTTATGTAACAGGTTTTTGTTTTATATATACCCACTGATAACAAACTTTCATCGTATGTCTGAATAGCATAATCGGTTTAGGGACGTTTGCATATCTTAGTAAGCTGTATGGTTGGGGTTCGAATCTAATTCAATCTAATTTCAGGCGAACGCTTTTCTTTCAAAAATCATATTTCAAATTAAATTCAAAATTTCAAATTACCCGCTCAATATATCTTCCTCATATATGTATGTGTGTGTGACTAAACCGAATGACTGTGTCCAACAGATGTCTCCCATCGAGCTAGAGAATATTCTCTACACTCTACAACTTTACAAATAGAATATTCTCTAGCTCGATGAGTCATATCTCTGGACACAACAGACAGAAATTTTCAAACAAATTCAAATTTCCCGCCAAAAACGAAATACCCTAACAAACTTCAATACACCTTAACAACAACAACACAATAAACAAACCAAACAGCTGTGTTTACGAACATAACCTTAATAAACAAAATACATAACCTTAATAAACAAACAGATGCATGGTAATCAACACACATGACATAACCTTAATAAACAAATACATACATAACCTTAATAAACAAACAGATGACACGTGAGCGAACATAACCTTAATAAACAAATACATAACCTTAATAAACAATCAGACAAACACACACATGGAGAGCTAACCTGACTTGTAGATATCTATGGACACACAGGTCAGACATCTTGGAACGCTTGTGACGTCATCTCAGGTTAGTTCCATAGAGAGAGAACCCGGGTTGCAACTGTCTATGACAGGTCAACCATCTTGGAATGCTTGTGACGTCATCTCAGGTTAGTTCCATAGAGAGAACCCGGCTTGTGACTGTCTATGACAGGTCAGCCATCTTGGAATGCTTGTGACGTCATCTGACAGGTCAGGTGACATTTGACGTTGACACATGTCAGGTCAGGTGACAGCTGACGTTGACAGCTGTCAGGTTAGCTGACAGCTGACAGCTGTCAGGTCAGTGACATTTGACACCTGACAGGTCAGCTGTCAACTGTCACAGGTCTGCGCAGGTCAGCGCATGCGCATGACGTCATCGCGCATGCGCAGTAAAAAGTGGAGGGGATGAGCCCAGGTGCCCGACTATCTACTTATATATATATATATATATATATATATATATATATATATATATATATATATATATATATATATATATATATATATATATATATATATATATATATATATATATTGAAGAAAGTGCTAAATTATAATATAAAATTCATACATATCTATCTTCAGGATACTTAAATTTAAATGCTTCAGGCTATCTCTGTAGAATCTAGATATTACATGCATCTGCCTCAATACCATATAAAGAGTCCCATAATCACCTCCATAAATGGATATGAAGAAAAAAAACCTTAATTTGGACGAATACCCATATAAGAATTAAATGACTAATTATTCACATTGGATCGTGTAGACCTGCCTAATATGGCGGATTTTAAGTGGCAGATTATACCTATAATAAAGCGCGTTTTTAAGGTCTGATATAAGAATCCAATAAACTGCATCATTATAAATGCAGGCGAGTTTTTAAATTACCATCATTTATGTATAGCTCCAAACTTGTATATAAGAAGCCGCCTTGCCTGGTTGAGCAATTATTACCGGTCAGATAACCTTGGAAATATTTACCCACTTCTCGAAAGAACCTTGTGTCGCAGTATAGTTTGAGTGAGCAACGACCAATGCTTTCATGGTGAAATTGTTTTAAGTGGGCATATCTATATATTACGGTAAGTCTTATTTTAAGTTCTCTTAATTATCATTCGAGAAAAAAAGTGTGTATTTTTTAATTTCTAGTGAATTTATAGACCATTTCTCCAATGCGTTGTCGAATTTTCGTAAAAAAAATCAATAAAGTTTAATATATCTATTATTATGCAAGATATGAAAAAAAATTGTATATATTAATTATAGGGTGTCTTGAGCTACATCTTTAAAAAAATATTTCTACAATCATCATAAATGATACCAATTTTCTTGTTATAAAAAAAAGATGCCTTATGTTTTTTTTGTATTTTTTTTTACATATTCCTTCAAAATATTATGCATGTTGTAAGAAAATAAATTCAGGATGCAGTAAGTGCATTATGGTAGCGAATTTTCATTAAATGCTTCAAATTTAAATAGGTCCATTTGCTATTAATTTATAAGGTTAATCAATAAACCATTTTTTCGGAAACACTTTATGTTTACTTTCAGATTTTTTGTACATTTTCAAACAATAAAGTTATTTTGACGAAACATAGCACATTGTTTTCAAAAACGCATGTTTGCAAGAATATAAATTCGGGACGCAGTAAGTGCGTTATAGTAGCCAATTTTCATTAAATGCTTCAAATTTAAATATCTCAATTTGCTACTAATTTATTAGGTTAATCAATAAACCATTGTTTTTTTTCGGGAACACTAAGTTTACATTCGGATTTTTTGTACATTTTCAAACAATAAAAGTTATTTTGATGAAAGATAGCACACTGTTTCTACTATATAGGTTATACTGGTAACCAAATTTAATGCCTGCTTTCTTAAAAATACATATTTAGTATTAAAGCAATTTAATGAAAATTCACTACCATTACACACTTGCTGCTTTTTTTTATTATCGTTTTAAATTATTTTTTTCTGGCTACATTATAATTTAATATATATATATATATATATATATATATATATATATATATATATATATATATATATATATATATATATATATATATATATATATATATATATCGAGGTGGGATACGAGGGAATCATTTTTACAAAAATATTTCCAGAAAATTCATTTGAAATAGACCCTCTCTCTAATGATTTGGTAGTAGTCTTACCTATAAAGTTTATCATTTAATGATATATAATTTGTGTCGAATTTTCATACAAAAATCAATAAAGTTTAATATATCCATTATTATATAAGATATGAAAAAAAAAATGCATACATTAGATGCAGGAATATTTGAGCTACATCTTAAAAAAAAAATATTTCTTCAATCACAGGCCCCCATAAATGATGCAAATTTTCTTGTTATAAAAAAAGATGCCTTATGTTTTTTGTATTTTTTTTGCATTTTCCTTCAAAATATTATGCATGTTGTAAGAAAATAAATTCGGGATGCAGTAAGTGCATTATGGTAGCGAATTTTCATTAAATGCTTCAAATTTAAATAGATCCATTTGCTATTAATTTATAAGGTTAATCAATAAACCATTTTTTCGGAAACACTTTATGTTTACTTTCGGATTTTTTTTGTACATTTTCAAAAACTAAAGTTATTTTGATGAAACATAGCACATTGTTTCTACTATATAGGTTACGAGGGAATCATTTTTTACAAAAATATTTCCAGAAAATTCATTTGAAATAGACCCTCTCTCTGATGATTTGGCAGTATTCTTACCTATAAAGTTTATCATCCAATGATATATAATTTTTGTCAAATTTTCATACAAAAATCAATAAAGTTTAATATATCCATTATTATATAAGATATAAAAAAAAAAATTTGTATACATTAATTATAGGGTGTCTTGAGCTACATCTTAAAAAATATTTCTGCAATCACAGGCTGGCCCATAAGTGAAAAAAAATTCTTTTATAATAGAACATGCCTTATGTTTTTTTTTTGCATTTTCCTTCAAAATATTATGCATGTTATGGTAGCGAATTTTCATGAAATGTTTCAAATTTAAATAGCTCAATTTGCTATTAATTTATAAGGAAACAAAATTGTATACACTAATTGTAGGAATATTTGAGCTACATTTAAAAAAATTATTTCTACAATCATCATAAATGATACAAATTTTCTTTTATAATAGGAGATGCCTTATGTAATTGTATTTTTGCATTTTCCTTCGAAATATAATGCATGTTTGTAAGAAAATAAATTCGGGACGCAGTAAGTGCATTATGGTAGCGAATTTTCATTAAATGCTTCAAATTTAATTTATAAGGTTAACCAAGAAACCAGTTTTTTCAGGAACACCTAAAGTCATGATAGTTCAAAAAAATGTGTGGGAAGGGGCACGAGGGGGGGGATAGATGAAGCAAAAAAAAAATAGTTTTATACAGAAATAATGATGTGTGTGTGTGTGACAAAACAGCTTTGGTATGGCTTCAGACGAATCTATTAGCCACAGGTAAAAATAATGATGCTTCAGAGATTTTTTATTTTATTTCACGATTAGAATGCGATTAAAGAGGTATTTATTACAAGTATTTAAAACCGATAACTAAAATAAAACCACAAATATTTTTTTGTGAAGCAATCATTTGCGCTATTTGTGAAATGTCATTTATAGATATAAAAGTAAGGGATCACTGTCAGTTAATGGGAAACTTTAGAGGTGTGACACGGCACCTACAACCTTAAGTTTAAAACCCCTTTGCAAATACCATTTTCCCATAACTTGAAAAAAAAATATAATGCACATGTTTTTTGTAAAACAACTTGCTCTTCATCAAGGATTTTAAACATTTGAAAAAATAGCTTAGGAAATAGGAAGAAAGCGCATTCTTTTTACATTTTCTTCAAAATTTTTTAATAAAGGGACTTTTTTTTTGTTTCTAATAAAGATTGTTTCTATTGTAGAAAACAAGATGGCGAGCGATGATTAAACAATCCCACGTGGTGCCGCCGGATAACTCAAAGATATAATCACAAGTATTTAGTGAGCAATTTTGTTGACTTCGGAATCAGTTTATCAACATGAGTCTCACATGTACGACGTGTCAGAAAATCTTCACAAGAAAAGATAGTCTTAAGCGACACAGGAGCACTGTTCATTGCGTCCAACCACTAACAAAACTCCCTGACAACGCCGTCGACACGGCGACAATTTCAAGCATTGCTGGACCAAGTGGAATCAGGAATGTTGCAGTATCACTGACAGATAGTTCTAACGCTGGACAGTCGATAGCAAATCAATCAACTGTGACAAGAAAGCGTCATCACACAGGTATCGACACGGCGCCAATTTCAAGCATTGCTGGACCAAGTGGAATTAGCAATGTCGCAGTTTCACCGACAGTGCCAGCAAAGCGTCGTCGTACAGCTATCGACATGGCAACAGATATTGCTAGACCCGAACCATCGGCAACAAATCAACGAGTTGCAACTATACGCTGCAGTGCCTGCGACTGTGAAGTTCCTGCCAACATGTATGCTGGACATATCAGGAGCACCAAGCATAAAGCTCAATTTTGGAAACCTTTAGCAGATGGTGTTCGTGTGTGTAGGAGCACATTTAAAGGGAGAATAGTGAGTTATCAAATTACTTCTGACTATGTAGGACTAAATATAATTGATTATATGAATAGTGTTAAAGATAAGTCTATTGATATGCTGAAAAATGAACTTTATAAACTAACAGCATTTAAATGTAATTTTGAATTATTCGGATTATATATTTTACCCTCTCGTAATATAAGGGAAGTTAAATCTCATAACACATCTAATAAAGTAGTAACATCTTCATCTGACTTAGAAAATTTGTTTAATGATTTTGTAATTAGAATAGACCAACGTGCTTCAGACTTCACAGAGAGAGATTCAGGCTGGGCACTGGAAAAAATTTTATATTTGGAAATAAATATTAATAAGTATAATCCTTTAAGAGCTGCTTCATATTTGCCATTACCACGTGAAATCACATTAAAAAAAGCTATAATTAATATTAAAAATAATGATGTATATTGTTTTGCTTGGTCAGTAATAGCTGCTATTTACAAACCAACTGGCTCAGTTTCTTCACCAAGCTCCTATCCAAATTTTAACGATACCTGTATCGATTTTACTAGTTTATCATTTCCTGTCGCATTAAAATCAATACCTGAATTTGAAAAAAAGAATAATATTTCTATTAACGTTTACGGCATAGAGAAATTTTTTAAAAATAATGTCTATAAATATCAAGTTACGGGCCCTCTACATTACACACAGAAAAAGCAATCCACCCACATAAACCTATTGTTACTTGATGATTGTGAGGGAAATTATCACTATTGTCTTATAAATAATTTTTCTAGGCTCATTTCTTCCCAGATATCAAAAAACACACGATCGAAGCATTTTTGCGATGGCTGTTTACAATATTTTGATTGTGAGCAAAAGTTACTTCGACATGCCCAAAATGATTGCAATTATGTGACTGCAAAAATTCCACAGTTAAATACAAGGATTGATAAGTTAGGTCATACGGTTTTAGATAACGTTTTAAAATTTGAAAATTTCCAAAAGCAGCTGAGATTACCTTTTTCTGTTTATGCAGACTTTGAATGCATTTTAGAACCTATAGAAGATAATACCGATAACAATAACAAAGAAACTTTTACTATTAAAAAATACAAGCATATACCTTGTTCTTTCGCCTATTACATAAAATGTTCATTTAATGATGAACTTTCAAAATTAGTTTTATACCGAAATAATGATGCCCCGGAGGTTTTTGTTTCACGATTAGAAAGTGATTTGAGAGATATTTATTATAAGTATTTAAAACCGATAATTAAAATGAAACCTTTAACATGTCAAGAACAAAAAAAATTCAATGACGCCACCCTTTGCTTTATTTGTGAAATGCCATTTACAGATTCAGATGTGAAAGTAAGGGATCACTGTCATTTAACGGGAAATTTTAGAGGTGCGGCACACAACGCCTGCAACCTTAATTTTAAAACCCCTTTGCAAATACCAATTTTTTTTCATAACTTGAAAAATTATGATGCACATCTTTTTGTGAAGCAACTTGCGCTCAATCAAGAAGAAGTGACTGTAATTCCTCAAACATTTGAAAAATACATTTCCTTTGCGAAAAAACTTCCAGTTGATAAATATATTAGTGCTGATGGCACAACAAAAACGATTTTTCTACAAATGAAATTTTTAGACTCGTATCAATTTTTATCCGCTTCATTAGATGAATTGGCTTCAAACTTAGATTCGCCACAATGTCGTGAAGTACGTAAATTCTTTTCTGGTGATCAAAAGTTCTCTATTATGAGGCGGAAAGGAGTTTTTCCTTACACATATGTAACCGAATTTTTAAAATTTCATGAAACATTTTTACCAAGTAAAGATAAGTTTTTTGACGAACTTCGAAATGAAGAAGCATCTCAAGAAGATTATGATAGGGCTTGCAATGCATGGCATGTTTTAGATTGTAAAACTTTAGGAGACTACTTTGACTTCTACTTAATATCTGATGTTCTATTGCTTGCCGATGTTTTTGAAAACTATAGGGACTTATGTCTCAAAACTTACAAACTTGACCCGGCCCACTACTACACAGCTCCAGGCTTAAGTTGGGATGCAATGTTACGATACACAAAAGTTGAATTAGAGCTATTAACTGATATTGATATGCTGCATTTTTTTAAAAAGGGAATTCGAGGTGGTGTGAGTACTTGCATTCGACGAAAAGCTATCGCCAACAATAAATTTCTTCCAAATTATGATCCCTCAAGGCAAAACTCATTCATAATGAACTTAGATATTACATCCATGTATGGCTTCGTGATGAGCCAGAAACTTCCCACGGGGAATTTTCATTGGCTCTCGCAAGAGGAAATTGAATCTTTACATAATAATGTTTCAAATATTCCAGACGATGCTGAGACGGGTTATGTTTTGGAAGTTGATCTTGAATATCCTACATATTTACATGACTGTCATAATGACCTACCATTTTGTCCGGAAAATTATAAACCACATGGTAGCAAAAGTCGAAAACTAATTCCAAATTTGCAAAATAAAGAAAAGTATATTTTACATTATAGAAATTTAAAACAATGTCTAAAGTATGGTCTTAAATTAATAAAAATTCACAGAGGTATACAATTTTCTCAATCGGCATGGCTTAAACCATACATAGAGTTGAATACAAAGTTGCGAAATTCTGCCAAGAATGACTTTGAGCGTCGTAGTTTTAAATTGAAAATAAATTGTATATTTGGAAAAACAATGGAAAATGTTGAAAACCGTGTAAATATAAAGCTTGCAACACAGTTTGAAAAAAATGTTAAAAGAAATGGTGCCGGAAATTATATAAGCAGACCCCATTTTAAAGAATCAAGAATATTTTGTGACAATTTAGTAGCTATTCAAATGCAAAAAACATATATTGAATATAACAAACCTATTTATGTTGGATTTTCAATACTAGATATATCAAAAACTATACTCTATGATTTTTTTTATGGATTTTTAAAACCATTATATGGTGATAATATATCTCTTTTATATACTGATACGGATTCTTTAATAGTTTATGTTGAAACTGAAAATTTTTATGAAGATATGAAACAGCACCTTGATAAATATGATACTTCTAATTATAGCCTAAATAATATACACAATATTCCAAAAAACTTATCGACTATAGGAAAAATGAAGGATGAATATGGTGGGAAAGTATTAGAATCCTATTACGGTACTTCTGCAAAAGCATATTGCATTAACACTCCAGAGACAATTTCAAAGAAGGCAAAAGGAATAAATAAGTCCAGCATTAAAAAGCAGTTAGAACTTAAACATTATAAAGCAATTGTGGATGGAGAATGTTCAAGCATACATTGTCTAATGTATATCTTTAAATCAGAATCTCATCAGATTTTTACCAACCTTATACGTAAGGTTGCATTATCTAATAAAGATGATAAACGATACCTCATCCCTTCATCAAGTGCCACTTTGGCTTGGGGGCATATAGATATACCATTAGCAAGTCTATCAGCTGACGAAAGATTAGATCGTCTTATTCAAGTAATGAAAGAGGTTGCTGAAAGCGACATTTAGCAATAGATTTTATGGAAGGGGGGTAAAATATATAAGTAGCATTTAATGTTAGCTTGTCAGTTACTTTAACTCTAAACATGAGTCAATACTTATATTCGGAACTTTTCTCTCGCTTATGTGGTGAAACACAAACAATTTGTAAGCGTACTTTGCGATATATAATTACTAGAAATGCTTGTGAAGAAAATTTACCAGTTGCTGTAGCTATTTTAAATAAAATAGCCGTTCCAGATGCAGCTTTTCGTTATATAGTTGATAGCGAAGTTTGCAGCAATAATTTAATTTCATTATTGGTGGAAAAAAAATTAAAGTTGGATAAGTTTATAGATGATGTGATTGAAGTAGTGAAGCATGGTGGCCATGAGTTTTTAAGTATTTTGGAATTGGACGATTTACTTGGTGAGAATCACATCACTTCACCGATTTGTGAAAAATACTATTTGTTTACTTTATTAACATGTGGAGATTTGAAAAATTTTGATGAAAAATATCAAGCAACAAATATTTCCTCAAAATATAGGAAAATTGATTCATTAATCGATGAAACTATTTGCAATGTTGCCCATTTTGCAGATGTTAAACTTTTAAAATGTATAATGGATGTTGTTAAACAATTTAATATTAAATTTCACTTTGAGCCAAATAATAATGATGAACATAAACAAGTTCATGCATGGTTAACAAAAAATATTGAGAAGGGGTTGAAAGGTGGTGATAATTTAGGGTGGGAAGAAGGACCCTGTATGGCCAAATGGCCTTCAACAAAATTTAAAGATTATATTGAAACTTTAAGTTGTTTGTATGAATGGTCTCATTAAAGGTTTTTTACATTTTTTTTGTGTATCATTATATTACTTGCATTATATCTAAATTTAATGTATTGTTTGAAAAGAAACAAAATGTCAGAATAAATAATTTATTCCTAATATTTTTTTATCATGTTTAATTATGATTGTCACTAAATACTTCAAGATCCTATGTTAGAGTTATTCTATCTAAATTTAATGTATTGTTTGAAAAGAAACAAAATGTCAGAATAAATAATTTATTCCTAATATTTTTTATCATGTTTAATTATGATTGTCACTAAATACTTCAAGATTGTATGTTAGAGTTATTCTTAAATTGTTCTCATAAATCTGCAGCAACTCAAGGATATCCCCCTCCATTCAATACTTTTGGAAGGGGAACTACTATAAGTTGAAGAATATGTTTATTATAGGTAGTTCTTAAACTTTTAATAAACAATGAATAACTACAACAATTGCCAGCCAGCTAACCAAGCAATTTCTGAAAAATCAGCTAAGAAAAATAATTTTGTGACAATTAATGAGAAACAATATCATCTCAACCCATCCAAATCAAAATATGTATGCTGTGCACTAGCTTACGAATTTAACTTTCAACCTTTGGTGATAATTAAAGGTTTGAAAGGTGATAGTGTGTTTTTAAATGAGTCTGAATGGAATGAGTTCCTGAAGCATCAAGGCATAGTAACTAACTATTTTTATACAACGAGTGGTGAAACTTTTCAACCACTAAAGTCTTCATTTACAATACATTTTGAATGGTTTAGAGATATAAAAATCATAAAAGTGGAAGATAAATATGGTAATGGGGTCTATTTAGCTATGGAAACTGTTAGCAAATTATTTGAACTGGCATCCCTAATCAACTATAAAGTAGATATGCTCAAGAAACAAGAATTTTCCAAGTATTTCGATACCTTGATCGACAGTGTCAATTCCAACATTGATGTTGGTCAGTTTATTTTAAATGAAGTGTCTACGACAGGCAATTCGGAAAATGTCAGTTCAGTAATGGAGCTGGTATATCAGTATCCGAATTTGAAAGTATTCAACAGATACAGCCCTTTTTCATTTTACAATCAACACTGAATATGAAGATGCACGTTACTTTTAATGAATCACGCAATCAAGTAAAATATATTACAGTTTGGAATTTTGCACATCGTCAAGCAAGAATTGGCGAATGGGAGCAATATGCAAGGGATCGTGATCGATTTCATCGTCGAATAAACAAAACTGCTGAAACCATTAACTACATTCTTGATAAAAGTCATAGACTGCGGATTTATGAAGAACGCTTTTTAAATTTTGTGTGCTAATTAGTATTTTATAAAATAATTATTTTTTGTCAGGAGGTGGTTTTTTGTAAAATTATTGTGCTTTGTAAAAATTATAATAAACATATGTCAAACTAAAATGTTTTATGTCAAATTATTGTTTAAAAAATTATAATAATAAACATATGTCTAACTAAAATGTTTTTATTATTTAAGAAAAATCTACAAACTTCCTGTAAAGTCCTCTTTATTTAGGTAAATAATTACATTGCAAAAAAAAAAAATAAAACAAGGTAAGTATTTATTTAACGTAAATTATACAAAAGTATCCTTAGGTATCCAAGAATTATTTGATTTATCTAGTCCTAACCATTTCACAAATACCTCCCGCCCCCTCCTAATAATTCTTTCTATTAAATATATGTCTGGATATTTTACTTTCTGAAGTTCTTCTTCGTAGAATCCTCCTTTAATTGATTGCTTTTTTCCATCTTCAAGATAATACATTGTTGGATTTGTCACCCTCACCTCAGCTATTTGAAAAATCTCATTGGACCAGTTCGGTGTATAACCTTTTTCAAAAAGTTCACGATGTTTACTTATACGAACAAAATCCCCAACACGAAATTTTTTTTTCTTCGGATCAACTGTTTTCATATAACTAAATGCATATTTTAAAAGATGTTTTTCATGTTTCTTCTTAACTTCTGCCGGCCTCATACGAGTAGTACTGTGTACCTTATTATTATAATATGAAACAATGTTTTTAAGGAGACCTAGCCATTTATAATTTCCCTGCATGCTGAATTGCTTCCACATTAAAGTCTTCAATGTTCTGTTTACACGTTCACATATACTAGCCTTAAGATTTGTATAAGTGGCGTAATGATTTATTTGAAACTGATCCATCAGGGATTTGAACTCGCGACCAAAAAACTCCATACCATTATCTGTCTGTACATTTTTGGGGTGAGTTTTCAGAGATTTTAGAATATTAGCCATAGCTTTGGCAACTTCTTTTGATGTTTTACTTTTTAATGGTTCAGCCCAGACAAACTTTGAAAAAGCATTAATTACTACTAAAATGTATTTGTACCCCTTATTGAATTTAGAATAAGGAAGCATTTCTACTAAATCTGCCTGAAACAAATCATTTAAACCCTTAACTATTACATGACGCCTTCTATAATTTCTTCTAGCGGGTTTGTGAAGTTCATTCACCACTACTTCTTTTACATTGATAGCGGACATTTTAGGTGTAGTTCTATGGCGCAAGCGATCGCTTTGCTGTTTGGAGAATGTTCAAAATAAAATGTATCTCCTGATTTTATCTTCACACCAACTAATTTTTTAGCAGATATTTTTGTATTATTTAGAAATATAGTGACTTCAGTTGAAGGATTTAAATAAATTTTTTCAATTTCCGCAGCGTAGTCAAACAATATTGCATAGGATTCATTATTTAAATACCATCTATGGATGTTTTTATCGATTGATTTATATCCATTATATAGTAAAATTATTTTTTGTTGTAGTTTTGAATTGAGATTTCTGTTTATTATTCTACCAAATTTGTCTAAAGTCATATTGAGACTGATAAAGCGATGACAATTAATTATTATTTTATACTATTATACGAGCTTCCTGTAATTCCTCAATCAAGGAGACTATCTCATTGTGATTGCCGTTATTACCAGCATTTTGAGCCGCAATTAGAAGTCTTAGTCTATCAACTAATTCATTAGGGTCATCCCAGTGTATATAGTTTACTGGATTTTTGTTCCATTTCATAAAACCCTTTCCCGATCGCAAATCATACACTCTGCTAGGAAATGAACCCGAGCGTGGTCTCTGTCCAGGAGGTTTAATTACAGAAGTATATTTCTTTGAGGGATTACCTATTTTGGGGTTATTTTCATCATAATTTCGTCGGAGAGCATTTGTTCTTTCTAAAATATGAAGATAATCTTTATGTTCTGCTACTTTATATGGTGCTGGATTCTTTTTAAAAAATAACTCATACAATCCTGTTGTTCCTTTATATCTGACACCTTTTACAACAATATCTTCTTTATCAAAATTAATTTCAGAGTCTCCAATATAAAATTTATCTGAAAGTAGGTCATGCCTAATCCCATGCGTATGATCAAAGGCATCATCGGAATCCCGTATCATTGCTTCTATGTATTGTCGAGGTAGTGGAGCAAATTGGTCCAAATATATCTCAAAAGAAGGTTCACCGAGCAGTCTTTGAAATTCTGCTGTGTTAATTTCAGCGGGAGTTTCCGGTTCTTGTTCAGGTTCTGCGATAAATACCTCTTCACCTAACGGCTCTTCTTGAAATAAGCGACGCGGTCTCATTTTTGTCTCATATTTCGCCGATTGTTTTTCTGACTTGTTAAATTCTTCTTTTACTTTGGATGCATTTTTTTCCAGTTTAATATCTGAAAGTATCTTTTTTAATGGTTCTGTAATAGGTTTTAATTCTTCCTCTCTTGAATGGCAGACTCTACAACATCAGATTTTAGACTTTGCAACTTTCGTTTAAGTGCTTTTCTTGTTTTAATGAGTTGTCTTGCAACTGTTTGATCCATGTTTGCGTTGTCAATAGTTAATTAATACTAAAACTTTTTTTCATCCTTACGGATAAATATAGGCATCAAATCCTTTTCTATATCTGCCAGCCTGGAATGGAAATTCTTTATTTATAACCAAAAATCCGAATTTACCTTTCCAACAATAACAACACATATCTTTAAATTTCTGAAATGTCATATCAACATTAACATGATCATCATAAATATGTTTCAGATTAGTATTATCTTGTTTAAATATTACAAGCAAATTTGCATTATCTCTAATTAATTGTTTTGGAATTGAGGAATAAGTTTGACATAGATAAAAACAATCTGCATTGTTATGGCGGCCGAAGCAAAAATAATCTCTCATAATGCTTTGATTGCAGCAAACAATATCATCAAATATTATTATTGAATTTGACTTAATCTGGTCAGGGGGCACTATGTCATCACCGTTTTCATATTCAAAATATCCTATATCTGTAATAGGTTGCAAAAGGTGTTTGAGATATTTATATTTTGATTGGTTAAGTGACTTGGAATAGATGTAAATGTTTTCAAAACGTAATCCATTCGGATGTTCTAAGAGCGTAACCATTACATTTGTTTTTCCACAACCGGATGCTCCAACCAACAGACCTCTTTTACATTCACTACCCAATAAAGTACCGTGTCGGCTGAACTTTTCTGCTAAAGAAATGTCATCGTGATCCTGAATCGGCAACTTTAATGCTTGTTGCGTCACCCTCATTTTATTTATGACAAATGGTTTGAATTAAGTAAATTAAATGTATTTATATGATGACAAAAAAACAAACTTCAAGAGTATATATAGCCCAATAGTTTCATAAATCAATCATACTTGTATTATTTTTCAACCTAATCACACAATATGAAGTTAAAACGTTTGTTGGCACTGGCACTTCGTAGAAAAGGTAAATTATTAAAAAAAGGAAGGGGTTTATCTTTTTCCAAAATGCCTTTCGGCATTAAAGGAAAACATAAAAAATCGAAACGTAGTAAGAAAAGTAGAATAATACGTGCTCCCAAAATTGGTGGCTTTTTACCTTTCTTGCTACCTGCTTTGGGAGCGTTAGGTGCATTAGCCGGAGGCGGCGCCAGTATAGCGAAAACCGTAGTTGATGCCAAGAATGCTGCAAAGGTATTACAAGAAGCAAAACGTCATAATATGGAGCTTGAAAAAGTCGCCAGATCATCTAAAGGTTCTGGGTTATTTTTAAAACCGTACCAAAAAAACTTCCGATAAAACTACCATCGCGACCTTTGACGAATATTGATTTACTAAAGTTTGCAAATTTGTTAAAGATAAAAAAATTTCGGGGCGTATACATGAGAGACAATCTACCAATCAAAATTAAAAACAACGAGTCTGGCATTATTAATCTTGACAGTAAACAGGGTAGCGGAACTCATTGGACCGCATATGTAAAGAAAAAAGCACATATAAATTATTTCGATAGTTATGGAAACTTACGACCCCCCAGCGATGTAGTTAATTATTTTTTTAGCGATGATTATAATAACACAATCACTTATAATTATCAAAGGGAGCAAAGCCCCCATTCTTTTAGGTGTGGTCACCTGTGTTTGAAATTTCTATATAACACACAGTAATCTCTGCTGTATTGCCAGTTGTGTAACATGTCTTACGCTTTTACATTTTCGGGAAAGGAATCTGTGCTTAGCGCAGATTTTAATCCTCCAATATTTCTAGATGACAATTCACAATATGTGATTGGTCTAACAAATTTCGAGACTTTCAATGTTATCCCTAATATTGATGAAACCAACAATAAATTTTTCTATGGCACTGAACATGTTACAATTCCAACAGGTTCTTATGAAATTTCAGATATACATCAATATTTACAGAAAAACATGAAAAAAGAAACTTTAGAACTCGAAGCGAATAATAATACATTAAAAACTATTTTAAAATGTAGTAAAGATATTGATTTTTCAAAAGCCAATTCCATCGGTAAACTTTTAGGATTTAGTAATAAGCTTTTAAAGGCGAATTTAGTTCATGAATCAGAAAATCCAGTTGAAATTATTAAAGTAAATGCTTTATGTATTGACTGCAACATATCTTCTGGTTCCTATAATAATGGTAAGCCGGTTCATACAATACATCAGTTTTTTCCCACTGTGCCTCCTGGATATAAAATAGTGGAAACGCCTCAAAACATCATTTACTTTCCAGTTACCGTTAAGACCATTACTAATATAACCATTAAGGTGCTTGATCAAGACGGAAATTTAGTAAATTTTAGGGGTGAAACGGTTACAGTAAAGGTGCATTTAAAAAAAGATATATAAATGGTTGTGAGATATAATGCTTTATATCTACCCTCTTGGTTGCCAGAGTATAAAAACAGAAACCTTCAGAAAAAATTCAGTATTCTAAAAAGGCCTAAGCTATTAACACCTTCCAACCGACAATTCTTACAATCACTTGGTTTTCAAGTAAAATGAATATTCTTGACGTTGCACAAAAAGTAGTTGTAGATGATTCTATTGTAGATTACCAGTACCATACCTACCAGGCATGTACATCTTCACAATTTGATTATAACGATGAACAACGGATCACTGTTCAAGAACTTGATGCATATACACTTCCTTCTGACAGCTTTTTGTACATTGAAGGTAAATTAACCAAAACAGATGGTACGGTGTCAAACAATTTGTTTTTTTATTAACAACGCAATAGCTTTTCTTTTTAGAGAAATTCGTTATGAACTGAATGGTGTAGTAGTAGATTCCACACGCAATGTAGGACTTGCTTCAACAATGAAAAATTATTTTTCATTAAATTCTAACGAAAGCATAAAACTTCAAAACGCGGGTTGGTTTCCTAAAAGCGAAAAACGCACAGATGATCGTATCAAAGTTGATGCGAATGGAAATTTTAATGTTTGTATTCCATGTTCCCACTTATTGGGATTTTTCGAAGATTATCGTAAAATTATAATGAATATGAAACAAGAACTAATCCTTATTAGAAGTAGTGATGATAAAGATGCTGTAATCTACATTGATGATCCTGCAGCTCCCACCCCTACAGTAGATGAGCCGAAAGTTACAATTGAGAAGGTGTCCTGGAAAGTTCCCCATGTTACCGTTTCTCTCGCACAGCAGTTACAGCTTTCCAGACAAATTCAAAAGGGGGTGGAAATTCCATTACCCTTTCGAAGCTGGGAGTTAATAGAATACCCAGCTCTTCCAGAAACATCTAGACATACTTGGCCAGTTAAGACCACTACAAAACTCGAATCACCACGCCATATTCTTACAGGATTTCAAACTGATAGAAAAGGAAAGATTTTAAAAGATATGAGTAAATTTGATAATTGTAACCTAAGAAATTTTAGAGCTTTTCTAAACACTGAAAGGTATCCTTACCAGGACCTCAACTTAAATATTCTGGAAAATAAATTTGCCTCGCTTTACGAAATGTTTTCAAAATTTCAACAATCTTATTATCAAAAAGAAAATCAACCCCTCTTTACACCAACTGAATTTGCAAAATTAGCGCCTTTAGTTCATATTGACTGCTCCCGACAAAAGGATAGCATTCAATCAGGGTCGGTTGTAGTGAGACTTGAATTCGAAACAAATGCAAACATACCACATAACACATCCGCATACTGTTTAATTTTGCATGATAAACTATTTACTTACAATCCCCTGACGAAAATCGTAAGACAAATTTAATTATACTATTTAAGATAGATGCACTCCTTTGCCTATTTCAATTTGATGATGACGTTGAGGTATAAACAACAACTCAGTGCTCATTTAAAAAAACTAAAAGAACTCAAAAAAGTGATTTTCTTTTACGACATGAAGAAAAAAATGTATAAACGCTTTTCAAATTTATCATTGTAAACTATGGTACTCGTAATTGACATTCAAGGTTTCAAACTGGAAAATAATAAATTTCTTCCAAAAGAACTTGCATCGTTTGATGGTTCCAAGATCTGTCATTATGTTTTTAAAGCACCATTTAGTCTGGATTATTTACCTCAAAATTTACAAGTGCAGACGAAATGGTTAATAAACCATCATCATTGTATTGATTGGAAATCAGGTTTTACACCAGTACACAATTTTGCTGAAATAATCAAACATCTTACAAGCGACACCAACGTCGTTTATGTGAAAGGAAAGGAGAAAGCTGATTATGTAAAAAAATATTCATCAGCACTCGTTTTGGAATTAGATGAACAACCCACACTTCAAGCATCTACACCTTCTTGCATTTATCATTTAAATAATCATTGCGTTTGCGCCCTTACTAATGTATACTTTTTATTTAACAATCATGTTATGAATTAAGTTTTGTATTGTAAAAAATAAAATGAGTAAAAATAAAACTAGTTAAAATATATTGTTTTTTTTTAATTTATTTATTTAAAGCGATGTATAGGAATACAATGTCTAATTACATTTCTTTTATTCTATAAATTTAAAATGGAACAAAATGCGTAAGTATGTGTTCAATTTCTCCATTTTGCACATAAGCTTTGTATGATAGAACAAAAAACTCTTTTGTACAGTTACCACTTAAATATATGTTACACAATTCATACAAATATGAACTGGTCCAGTCATCTCCTTCAGACTCAAATTTTTCATCACCAGCTATGTTTCTTATTTTACAGACAATTATTCTAAACTTCTCTTCTAGCTCATCACTATCTATTTTTACACACTGACATTTACTGTTCACATTCCCCATCATATTAAATTGTTTATACTGCACTTACGTTGACTGTGGCTTCTTAACTACTGACACTACTCACTGTTTCCAATATTCACAGCTGGACCCACTCTTAAACAACTACACACAAAGGTCACTTCGGCCGGCTGCCTACACTGTTCTGCAGATCTATATTTTATTCGCCTGTTACAATGTGTGCAATGCGATATATACCTACTATGCACATGATATTTTACGACGACACTTTTGTCACGCAAAGTAAACATTGCATACCTAGCTCCTACCAGGCAATCTCCGCAAACTATGGAACCCATACAAGGATCCCCAATAAAATAAAATTTTTGACATTTTTCTTCACACACATCGACAGCCCTAAGGTGTGCCTCCATTAATGCCACAGCTTGAATATGGCGATTTTGCAAAACACTCCCTTCATAATTTAACACATATCGCTGGCGAATATTTGAAGTGTCACGTAAACTGTCCCAGTTAATCAAAAAATTGTGATCAGACATTGTATTCCTACTACTTTACACTTTATTATAAATAAACTCGAACTCTTGTATAGAGGATTCTAATAATATTAATTCCCTGAGATATCTCCTGTACATATATAATACAAATTTCAAGGATAAATTTGTAAACTTGAATGTGTCTGTGACCATGAAAATGTGGTTGGCCTTGACCTTAAAAAAAATATCGCTGGCCGCGACCGTGCAGAAACACATCTGGCCTTGAGCTTAAAAAATACCTCTAGCCGTGACCGTGGGAAAATACATCTTGCCTTGACCTTAAAAAATACCTCTGGCCGTGGGAAAATACATCTGGCCTTGACCTTAAAAATACACCTGGCCGTGGGAAAATATATCGCTGGCCTTGACCTTGAAAATATCTCCACCACCGCGTCAAGGTCGTTCCAGAACAGACATTATCTCTCTACTAAGACGTATGTGGTAACCAAAACCTTGAGGAGTTGAGGATCTTCGCCCTCGTGGGTTTATAACTGGTTTTATTAGAGTAAGATAATTTTCCGAGGAGCAACCCTTGGTTCGTGCGTTGGGGTCGTAGTTCATTTTATGATCACTAGTTGCTTCTAGAATATCTCTATAGTGTTGAAGATCGTCATAAGTATACCCCCTTGGTGTTTTCATAAATATCAATTCCAGCAGACCTTGTGTTTGAGGATATCTTCTTTGACCTAGTCGAATGTCAGTATCAGTCAAGTCCAAGTGTTTGTTGCCAAGACTCCAGCTTCCAGGATCTTTAGCGTAGCGAGCACCATACGCTTGATCAATGGTAGCAAGTCTCGGTGGTTCAGTAAAATACTTGTCTACATAATACCGAACTCGTTCAGGATATTGCTCCAAAAATTCTTGATATGCCGGCTTGTTTGTGATAGTTTGTAGATCTGCCTCAAGCTCTTCAAATGTTGGGATATCCTAATCGGAACTTGTCTCCTCCCCCGGTTCGGCTTCAAAAACTTCATGGTCTTTAAGGAACTCAACTTTGGGTTTCTTTTCTGGTACCGCTTCTTCTTTGATTTATTCAGCTGGTGACTGCAGTTTAAGCGTTGATGTGTTTTTAGATATTTCACTCAGTGGGTCAACAAGTGGTTTATATAAACGCTGCAGGGCTTCATCATTCTCAGCTCTACCAAGCTTAAGCATTAAATGTTTTTTTCGAATGTTTTCAGCAAGTTGTAAAATCTTTTTCTTAATTTTTCTCTCTTGGTTACTCATCACCTCCATCTTGCTAAAGTTATTTGTTTCAAACAACCTGTCGACCTGATGTAAGCCACTTGTTAGTTGATCGTGCTAAGAGATACAAACTGTTTGGTGGTTTAAGGTGTACTAGCTTTGAAGTGGATGCATGTCTACCAATCTAGTGTTAGGTATCTATCACGACAACTGGTAAACAGCTGTTCTGCTAGACAGCTGTCTAACAGCTGTCTGACAGCTGTCTAACAGCTGTCTGACAGCTGCCCTGCTAGACAGCTGTCCTGTTAGACAGTTGTCCTGTTAGACAGCTGTCTAACAGCTGTCTGCCCTCTCAGACAGTTTTAGCCAATTAGATTACTATATAGTTATCGAATCCTTTTCTATATCTACCTTTGTCTACATCATTTTCTTTTACAATCACCAACACACCATACTTATTACCTTTCCAGCATTGACAACATATATTTTCAAATTGTTTAAAGTCCATATCAGTGGTCACATGGTCGTCATAGATGTGTTTTAAGTTCGTTTCATCTTGTTTAAAGAGAATCAAAACGTTAGCGTTATCACGTATCAGATGTTTGGGTATTCGAGTATATGTTTGACAGAGATAGAATGAATCAATATTCTTATGTCTCCCCATACTAAAGTATGCTCTCATTTTATCTTGTTTGTCACAAGCCACATCATCGAATATAAACACCGAGTTGTCCTGGGCTTCTGGATCTAATATTTCATCGTTTTCACTATATGGATAATAACCAACACTTTTTGCAGCATCCAACACCCTTTGTAACATCTTATATTTAGGTTGATACAGAGACTTTGAATACACATACACGTTATCAAACTTTAAACCGTTCGGTTCAAACAATAAACTTAACATAACATTTGTTTTACCACACCCACTAGGACCACATATGATACATCTAACTGTGTTTGGGAAGAGAGGGCCATGCCTTAGTTGTTGTTGTTCTGCTGTATCAACAACATCGTCTATATTTGTAATAGGTAAGACAGAAGCATGCTTGATGGTGCGCATCTTGACTTGAACTAAACTATTTTTTTCGAGTATGTATATAATTATAGACATGTAAGCGGATTACACAGTTAGTATCAATGTTGGTGTCACAGGGTGAAGGTCTTGTAAACCCAGCTATTAACAAGCTACCTGTTGAGCTGCACGTTCCTGGTTATCAGTTTTGTGGTCCGGGTACTAAACTTAAAGAACGTCTTGCTAGAGGTGATCAAGGTATCAATCCTTTAGATCGTGCTTGTCGAGACCACGACATCGCTTACTCTCAATCAAAAGAGTTAAGTGATAGGCATCAAGCCGACGAAGTGTTGGAGAATCGAGCTTGGGAGAGAGTCAAGCCAAAGTACGCAAGTTTTGGTGAAAAGTTAGCCGCTTGGAGTGTTACAAACACCATGAAAGTTAAAAGAAAGCTCGGAATGGGTCTTGATGTAATCAACTCAAAACCGAAGAAAAAAGTTCCCTGTAAAAACATTCTTAGTCTGATTGGAGATGTTATAAAAGACAGAAACCTTATTCCATCAGAGAATGCTATGTTTGATATCGCTCACGCAATTGTTAAACAGATTGGTGGGCGTAAGACTGTGCTGAAACCGCGAGTTATTCCAATACCTAAAAGCAGAGGCTTCCTTCCACTACTACCTTTAATTTTTGGTGGCCTGTCAGCGCTAGGTGCTCTGGGTGGTGGTGCTGCAGGTATTGCTAAAGCAGTTAACGATGCCAAATCAGCCAAACCAAAACTAGAAGAAGAAGAACGTCATAACAAAACGATAGAGGCTATTGCTATGGGTAAGAGAGGTAATGGTTTGAAATTAAAACCAAAGTATAAGAGACTCGGTAAAGGATTATATCTGAAGGAGCAGCGTAGCGGTTATGGGTTGTATTTGCAGAAACCAAAAAACGAGTAAGATGTTTACCAGCAAGACCTCTAACAAATGAAGATCTTATGAAATTTGCTGGTAAAATGAAAATTCCATATTTTAGAGGTGTATACATGCGAGATACTTTACCATCGAATGGGCCACGCAAGAATGAATCACTTATCATGAATTTGCAAGCAAACATAGAACCTGGCAACCATTGGGTTGCAGTTAAGAAACGTGGTGACACAGCCGTGAACTTTGACTCATATGGAAACTTGAAGCCGCCAGTTGAGTTGCAGCGTTACCTTAAAGACTCTACCCTAATGTACAATCATGATGTGTATCATAAATATAATACTTATAATTGTGGCCACTTATGTTTAAAATTTTTAAATAAAAACCTTAAACAGGAGTATCTGTGAGTAGGTAATGGGTCACTTTGGACAGACAGGTAGTGGGGGTAGGAGTGGGGGTACCCCCACCCCTAGCCCCACCCCTAGCCCCACCCCTTGTGTCCACGCCCCAAGATGGCGCCCAGCCGCGCCCCCAAGATGGCGTCCAGCCACGCCCCCAAGATGGCGTCCAAGATGGCGGACTTGGGCCAGGCAGTCACATTTACATTTAGCCTTGTTATGTAACCTGTAAACATTCTAAGGTCATTGACCTGTCTAGGAAACTTTGGCCAGACAGTGACGTCACACGACTTGGGCCAGACAGTCACATTCCAAAGTGTCTAACCTATTACTTCAAATTATTATATTTTGAAAAAAACCATTTGGAGCAGGTGAGTTTCGAACCCGGGGCATTCAGATGGGAGGCAACGATGCTACCCATTGAGCTAAGCAGACGCTTGTTAATTTATTGTTTTAGGCTGGTATATATATACGACTTTTAATTACAAACAAACCATACATGTAACATAATTAAAGTTTTTGTTATTATTAGACAAATGGATGATTTACAAAATAATAATTAATATGTTTAATATTAGAGGCGGAACCAAAACGGAGGAATCAAAATGGCGGAATAAAAAAATGGCGGAATGAAAGATGGAAGCCTAACCTGTGATACCTTAAGCTGACATCCCTGACATTATAAAAATGGCGGCTTTCGTTCTTAAAGATGGTGCCTTTCGCTGATAAAGATGGTTGAAGACTCCATTATTTAAAGATACGTCACCCCAACCTTTAGAGCCGACAAATGAGAGTGAGGTTGATAAGCGAGAATAATGGTATTGGTCGAAGACTCTATGATTTAAAGTTACGCCCCCCATTAAAACAAACCATTCATAAAGCTTTTGTTATTAGACATAAGACATAATAATTAATATGTTTAATATTAGACAGACTATTAGATTTCGCATAGAAATTAGCCGAACGCCACAATTGTTATATGGGTAGGTTCTAAAAATAACACACAGAGGTCGTTGGCAAACAAAAGAAGGAAGTTCAGAAACAAAATAGACAACAGGTTCAAATAGGAAACCAAATATCGTAGAGACAATAGAGGTCGCTGGCAAAACAAAGAAGGAAGCTCAGAAACAAAATGGACAACAGGTTCAACTCTTATGGTAGCGTCAAACAAATACAAAGAGAGAAACAATGGTTGGTTACAGGTTCAATTCCCTTCTTAAGCTAACCCCCACGTGTTTAGTGTCATGTTACTCGTCTAAGTAAGCAGAATTAAAAAATGGCGACTAAAATAAGAGAAAAAACTTAAAACCCTTATCGCGGAAGATCCGTGAGATGTACGAGAGAACCAACACATGCATGGTGTTAAGGAGGTCAAATCAAAGTGGAATATACAATAAAATGGCCACTTCCGGTCTAAACTTTAAATCCTTATATCTTTTGAACGGAAAGTGATAGAAATGAACTGACTTTAAAAATATATCGTTTCATAACAAGCTCTACAAGAAAATGAGATAAAAAACTTTAAACCCTTATCGCGGAAGATCCGTGAGATGTACGAGAGAACCAATACATGCACGGTGTTAAGGAGGCCAAAGCAAATTGGAATATACAATAAAATGGCCACTTCCGGTCTAAACTTTAAATCCTTATATATTTTCAACGGAAAGTGATAGAAAGGAACCGACTTCAAAAATGTATGTTTCGTAACAAGGTCTACAAGAAAATGAGATAAAAAACTTCAAATCCTTATCGCGGAAGATCCGTGAGATGCACGATAGAACCAATACATGCACGGTGTTAAGGAGGTCAAACCAAATTGGAATATACAATAAAATGACCACTTCCGGTCTAAACTTTAAATCGTTATATCTTTTGAACGGAAAGTGATAGAAAGGAACCGACTTCAAAAATGTATGTTTCGTAACAAGGTCTACAAGAAACTGAGATAAAAAACTTCAAACCCTTATCGCGGAAGATCGGCGAGATGTACGATAGAACCAATACATACACGCTGTTCAGCAAAGCAAACTCTATAAGCATATTCAATAAAAATGTTACTTCCGGTAGACACTTCCGGTATAGCCGTTCTTAGAGCTAGATACATGTGTGACACCTCAAAATCATCGGCTTGTTGAACAGAAGAAATATAATATTTAAGTAAGTCAGAACAAGCTGTGTTAACACCTAAAAACAACACACTCTCTCTTAGACTTAATGAAGTTACTTTCAGAGAAAATTTCAACCATACCAGAAAGAACAGTAATCAATAGCGTATTTAAATGTTGACTACATCAAGTGATGCGTGCTACAGACAAATTTTAGTACACCCTCTTAGACTTATTGAAGTTGACGGCACAGGCAGCTGTCAAGCGTACCTAACAAACCAAAGTAAATATGTCTTGAAGAACAGTCTTCAATTGCCCTAAACCAACACATCTCTATCATTTCAGAGTAATCTTAGCCATGTGACCAGTTAAACTAAGTATCTTGAAGTGTAGCTTTTATGTTTATGAGATATAAAATAAGAAAACCAAAGAGTTAATTGTCTATTACAACAACAAGCAGAAGGGGTTGACTTGGTACCTACAGCTGCTACATACTTGGTAAAAATGGGTGCCACTAGCATTTCAGAGTAATTTTAACCACACAACACTCTAACTAACTGTATTGAGACGTGGCTTTATGTGTTAATGGGTGGAAATAACAAAACTAAAGAGTTGATTGTCTATTACAACTGTCAGCTAAAGAAGCATTTAGGTAGCCGGAATACCGATATCCTAAATATTTCAAGAGTAATCTTAGTCATACAACACTCTTAACTAACTGTCTTGAGATGTGGCTTTATGTGTCATTGGTTGGAAAATAAGAAAACTAAAGAGTTGATTGCCTATTACAACAGTCAGCTGAAGGAACATTTGGGTTATCGGAATACCGATATGCCAAATGTTCTAACCGAAGGAGCCCACTTAGAGACATCTCCAGGGGCTCGGAATACCGATGCCCTAGAAGTGTCGGAAGCAACATTTCAATTAACACCAACAACCGCTAAATACTTGTTGGACTTTAGTATGTTTGGTATTAAATTTGGCTTGTTGGATAACCAATCATTTTTATGAAAAATGCAACAATTTTTATTTCTGCGTAAGCGAATTTAATCAGAAATATAGAACCAACCTCCAAGAAACCGAAAAAAGAGGATAAGAACATTAAGAACAAACATTCCGATACCGAAGTGATCCTAAACACACCATATGATGCAAATTCTGTAAATCTCTTTAACAGAAGAAAAACAGAAGTGAAACACCGTAAGACAAATAGAACCGACGTACATAACAGATGTATTCAGAACCTTATTGAGTTTACTAAGTTTTAAGTATACGAACATAACAGTCTATGTACCAACCAACCAACCAACCAACTGTTTTTGAGGTGTAGCCTTTATGTATGTATGTATGTAATTTAATTTTCGATAGTGTAAAATAAAATTAAAAAGTGTGATATATGAAAAAATAAGAAAACTAAAGAGTTGATTGCCTATTACAACGGTCAGCTGAAGAAACAATTAGGTAGCCAGAATACCGATACCCTAAATATTTCAACCGAAGGAGTTCACTTAGAGTCACATCTAGGGGGCCGGAATACCGGCCCCCTAGATGTGTCGGAAGCAACATCTCAACTAACGCCTACAACCGCTACATACTTGGTGGACTTTGGTGGAACACAGACTGAAAACAACTTGATATCTGGTACATATGTCTGTAAAGATTTCATTCTAAATTTAGCCTGTTGGATATCCAATCTTTTCTATGAAAAGTGCAACCAACCAACTAACCAACCACCCAACCAACCAACCAACGTTGAGGGGCGTAGAGATAGCAAGCTATCTACAAGTGGACCCCTCTGAACCTATGATGTTAATAATGGATTAAGAGATTGAATTGGTACGTGTTTATATTGAAGGCTTGCAAGCTACGTACAAGTGTCTGAATATATGATGGTAATGATGGGTTAAGATATTTAATTGACATGTATTAAAGGCTTAGCGGTTTTCACTTGAGTCATCGTCATTCGAAAACTATTAGAACGAAAACCAGGTCCTTTACTCTGGTATATCTTACTCAGTAGGAACCAAATGTCTTCGAAAACAACATTCTTTGCTTTTCTGAAAGGCAAGTGAGCAGCCCCCTTGTCCAACCCCTCCGAGCTAAAGGTAAACCCCACTCTGTCTTCGGGATCGACATCATGGACTATATGACTCACAATATCTTTAATACGATCTTTGACCCACTTCTCTGGATCGTTGACATCGTCAGGTATATCTTGTAGTCTAAAGCATACGCTTCGTCTATCAAGTTTAAACTTCTTATTGGAGGTCACTGTATCTTCAAGTATTTGGAATGCCATTGTTTCGTGCTACACAACTGACTGTGTTGGTTAAAGGACCGAAGTTTAGCCTCGTGTTTATTAAAGAACAAAGTTTAGCAGGTACTATTTGTTTTCACCTTCACTGTTGGCTAACGACTGAACCTTAGCGGACGCTCCTCGTCTTAATATTCGACAAACAACACAGACAACACAACTTATTGTTTTCACCTTCACTGTTGGTTAACGACTGAACCTTAGTGGACGCTTCACGTCTTAATATTCAACAGACAACAACGACAGCTGTCATACAGCTGTTTGACATGACAGACACCTGTCATACAGCTGTCATACAGCGGTCATACAGCTGTCTAACAGCTGTCTAACACAGCTGACTAACACAGCTGTCTAACACAGCTGTCTAACACAGCTGTCTAACACAGCTGTCTAACACAGCTGTCTAACACAGCTGTCTAACACAGCTGTCTAACACAGCTGTCTAATAGGGCAGACATATGTCTAACACATGTCTAGCAGATGGGTAACAGTCACTCTTTTGCGGAACATAAGCTGAATGTTTTTGAGCCAAACAAGAAGAACACAATTTAAAACACATCTACGACAACCATGAGACAACCGACATGGACTTTGAACAATTTTAAAAATAGATGCGACCAGGTTAGTTGATCAACCAACCAGGTCAATCACAGCTGACGCTATAAATAAAAACGATGCTGGAAGCGAGTGACGTCACAAGAAACGGTGGTGCATGTGCTCAGGTTAGACCTCTAAGCTTTCCAGGTTAATACCGGGTTAGGTCCAGGCGACACTCGTCGTCTATCTGACCCGACCGTTCCACCACCATGACACTTAGCTGACCTGACTGGTCCACCACCTTGTCCTGGACCTAACCCGGTATTAACCTGGAAAGCTTAGAGGTCTAACCTGAGCACATGCACCACCGTTTCTTGTGACGTCACTCGCTTCCAGCATCGTTTTTATTTATAGCGTCAGCTGTGATTGACCTGGTTGGTTGATCAACTAACCTGGTCGCATCTATTTTTAAAATTGTTCAAAGTCCATGTCGGTTGTCTCATGGTTGTCGTAGATGTGTTTTAAATTGTGTTCTTCTTGTTTGGCTCAAAAACATTCAGCTTATGTTCCGCAAAAGAGTGACTGTTACCCATCTGCTAGACATGTGTTAGACATATGTCTGCCCTATTAGACAGCTGTGTTAGACAGCTGTGTTAGACAGCTGTGTTAGACAGCTGTGTTAGACAGCTGTGTTAGACAGCTGTGTTAGTCAGCTGTGTTAGACAGCTGTTAGACAGCTGTATGACCGCTGTATGACAGCTGTATGACAGGTGTCTGTCATGTCAAACAGCTGTATGACAGCTGTCGTTGTTGTCTGTTGAATATTAAGACGTGAAGCGTCCACTAAGGTTCAGTCGTTAACCAACAGTGAAGGTGAAAACAATAAGTTGTGTTGTCTGTGTTGTTTGTCGAATATTAAGACGAGGAGCGTCCGCTAAGGTTCAGTCGGTAGCCAACAGTGAAGGTGAAAACAAATAGTACCTGCTAAACTTTGTTCTTTAATAAACACGAGGCTAAACTTCGGTCCTTTAACCAACACAGTCAGTTGTGTAGCACGAAACAATGGCATTCCAAATACTTGAAGATACAGTGACCTCCAATAAGAAGTTTAAACTTGATAGACGAAGCGTATGCTTTAGACTACAAGATATACCTGACGATGTCAACGATCCAGAGAAGTGGGTCAAAGATCGTATTAAAGATATTGTGAGTCATATAGTCCATGATGTCGATCCCGAAGACAGAGTGGGGTTTACCTTTAGCTCGGAGGGGTTCGACAAGGGGGCTGCTCACTTGCCTTTCAGAAAAGCAAAGAATGTTGTTTTCGAAGACATTTGGTTCCTACTGAGTAAGATATACCAGAGTAAAGGACCTGGTTTTCGTTCTAATAGTTTTCGAATGACGATGACTCAAGTGAAAACCGCTAAGCCTTTAATACATGTCAATTAAATATCTTAACCCATCATTACCATCATATATTCAGACACTTGTACGTAGCTTGCAAGCCTTCAATATAAACACGTACCAATTCAATCTCTTAATCCATTATTAACATCATAGGTTCAGAGGGGTCCACTTGTAGATAGCTTGCTATCTCTACGCCCCTCAACGTTGGTTGGTTGGTTGGGTGGTTGGTTAGTTGGTTGGTTGCACTTTTCATAGAAAAGATTGGATATCCAACAGGCTAAATTTAGAATGAAATCTTTACAGACATATGTACCAGATATCAAGTTGTTTTCAGTCTGTGTTCCACCAAAGTCCACCAAGTATGTAGCGGTTGTAGGCGTTAGTTGAGATGTTGCTTCCGACACATCTAGGGGGCCGGTATTCCGGCCCCCTAGATGTGACTCTAAGTGAACTCCTTCGGTTGAAATATTTAGGGTATCGGTATTCTGGCTACCTAATTGTTTCTTCAGCTGACCGTTGTAATAGGCAATCAACTCTTTAGTTTTCTTATTTTTTCATATATCACACTTTTTAATTTTATTTTACACTATCGAAAATTAAATTACATACATACATACATAAAGGCTACACCTCAAAAAACAGTTGGTTGATTGGTTGGTTGGTACATCATGAGTCACGCCAACTTCCCAAAAAATACTCGTGTTTATTGTTTGGTTATTCATGACAGTGTAATGGAATATAAACCTCTAACGGGTATCGTTAGAGCCATTATGTAATAATAGTATGGCATTTATGTATGTCATTTATGTATCAATATGTACAACTTAATTAATCCTAATAAATTTTTATTGTATGTAAATCAGTTGTTTTATTTTTATTTTGTTGCATTTTTATTAACCCGTTTCTGTAAGGTTAACAACTGTAAAAAACGTTGTTTATCCTTTGTAAGACCCCCTCTCTCTTACATCAGTTTGTTTCCTCAATACAAGAGAGAGAGACACTTGTTCAGTATGTGTTAAGTCGTGAAACAAGGATGACGTCTCTTGCTGTATGTAAGTACACTCTTCTTATTATGTCTGTTTGTATTCAAATAACAAATACAAACATAACCTTACTAACAATTGGATGACAGGGTAATCAGCCTGTACAAGAGAGTGTGTGTTGGTTTTAGGTGTTAATACAGCTTGTTCTAACTTACTTAAATATTATATTTCTTCTGTTCAACAAGACGATTATTTTGATGTGTCACACATGTATGTAGCTCTAAGAATAGCTATACCGGAAGTGTCTACCGGAAGTAACATTTTTATTGAATATGCTTATAGAGTTTGCTTTGCTGAACAGCGTGTATGTATTGGTTCTATCGTACGTCTCACGGATCTTCCGCGATAAGGGTTTGAAGTTTTTTATCTCAGTTTCTTGTAGAGCTTGTTACGAAACATACATTTTTGAAGATAGTTCCTTTCTATCACTTTCCGTTGAAAAGATATAACGATTTAAAGTTTAGACCGGAAGTGACCATTTTATTGTATATTCCAATTTGATTTGGCCTCCTTAACACCGTGCATATGTTGGTTCTATCGTACATCTCACGGATCTTCCGCGATAAGGATTTGAAGTTTTTTATCTCAGTTTCTTGTAGATCTTGTTACGAAACATACATTTTTGAAGATAGTTCCTTTCTATCACTTTCCGTTGAAAAGATATAACGATTTAAAGTTTAGACCGGAAGTGGCCATTTTATTGTATATTCCAATTTGATTTGGCCTCCTTAACACCGTGCATGTATTGGTTCTATCGTACATCTCACGGATCTTCCGTGATAAGGATTTGAGGTTTTTTATCTCAGTTTCTTGTAGAGCTTGTTATGAAACGATATATTTTTAAAGTCAGTTCATTTCTATCACTTTCCGTTGAAAAGATATAACGATTTAAAGTTTAGACCGGAAGTGGCCATTTTATTGTATATTCCAATTTGGTTTAGCCTCCTTAACACCGTGCATGTGTTGGTTCTATCGTACATCTCACGGATCTTCCGCGATAAGGGTTTAAAGTTTTTTATCTCATTTTCTTGTAGAGCTTGTTATGAAACGATATATTTTTTGAAGATAGTTCATTTCTATCACTTTCCGTTGAAAAGATATAAGGATTTAAAGTTTAGACCGGAAGTGGCCATTTTATTGTATATTCCACTTTGATTTGGCCTCCTTAACACCGTGCATGTGTTGGTTCTATCGTACATCTCACGGATCTTCCGCGATAAGGGTTTAAAGTTTTTTATCTTATTTTAGTCGCCATTTTTTAATTCTGCTTACTTAGACGAGTAACATGACACTAAACACGTGGGAGAAGGGAATTGAACCTGTAACCAACCATTGTTTCTAAGCTTAAGAGTTGTACCTGTTGTCCATTTTGTTTCTGAGCTTCTTTGTTTTGCCAGCGACCTCTATTGTCTCTACGATATTTGGTTTCTAATAGTCTGTCTAATATTAAACATATTAATTATTATGTCTTATGTCTAATAACAAAAGCTTTATGAATGGTTTGTTTTAATGGGGGGCGTAACTTTAAATCATGGAGTCTTCGACCAATACCATTATTCTCGCTTATCAACCTCACTCTCATTTGTCGGCTCTAAAGGTTGGGGTGACGTAACTTTAAATAATGGAGTCTTCAACCATCTTTATCAGAGAAAGGCACCATCTTTAAGAACGAAAGCCGCCATTTTTATAATGTCAGGGATGTCAGCTTAAGGTATCACAGGTTAGGCTTCCATCTTTCATTCCGCCATTTTTTTATTCCGCCATTTTGGTTCCTCCGTTTTGGTTCCGCCTCTAATATTAAACATATTATTATTTTGTAAATCATCCATTTGTCTAATAATAACAAAAACTTTAATTATGTTACATGTATGGTTTGTTTGTAATTAAAAGTCGTATATATATACCAGCCTAAAACAATAAATTAACAAGCGTCTGCTTAGCTCAATGGGTAGCATCGTTGCCTCCCATCTGAATGCCCCGGGTTCGAAACTCACCTGCTCCAAATGGTTTTTTTCAAAATATAATAATTTGAAGTAATAGGTTAGACACTTTGGAATGTGACTGTCTGGCCCAAGTCGTGTGACGTCACTGTCTGGACAAAGTTTCCTAGACAGGTCAATGACCTTAGAATGTTTACATAACAAGGCTAAATGTAAATGTGACTGTCTGGCCCAAGTCGTGTGACGTCACTGTCTGGCCAAAGACAGGTCAATGACCTTAGAATGCAGGTTACGAAGCCATCTTGGACGCCATCTTGGGGCCGCCATCTTGGGGGGGCGTGGCCACTAGGGTGGGGCTAGGGGTGGGGCTATGGGTGGGGCTAGGGGTGGGGCTAGGGGTGGGGCTAGGGGTGGGGGTACCCCCACTACCTGTCTGTCCAAAGTGACCCATTACCTACTTCTGTGTTTAAGTCATGTCGCAAACCTTCACCTTGAAAGATCGCAGTTGCCATCTGTCAACAGACTACGATCCTCCAATTGAATTAGATCCAGGCGGTAGTTATGCAGTTGCTTTGATAGGTTTTCACACATACAACAACATACCTAACATATATAAAGGTAAAAATAAATTTTATGTAAAAGAAGGAGCTGCTTGGAGAACCATAACGATACCTACTGGTGCATATGAAATAACACATTTGGAAAACTTGCTTCAAAATGAGCTTGTTGGTGCTACAGCAACACGTGAACAAAAGCAGCTAGCTTTGATTCTAAGACCTAATCCGAACACCATTAGATGTGAAATAAAGTGTTTCACAAGTATCAGTTTTGAATCTGATGATTCGATTGGGCGAATGCTGCGATTTTCAAAGCAAGTTCTTCAACCAGGTGTCTTCCATGAATCTGATTTACCTGTTGAAATAGTGGATGTTAAACAGATTCGTATAGAAACTAATATTGTGTCTGGTTCTTACTATAATGGAAAACCTTCACAGACGTTATATTTAAAACGTCACCGAAATTATCCAAGCTGGCATGGAATTATTTATTCCACGTACACAGAAAACCTCTGCAGCCACTCAAAATCCCTGTTTCTCTAAATCCTGTGGCAAGGCCAGACTTGAAAAGGTCAAAGCGCACAAAAAGCTTCTACAAAATCCCAGTCAAGAAAACCGTCAAGCATTTAACGACGCAAGAAACCGCTATGTCCGCATTCTTTCTGAGGCAAAAAACTCGTTTAATAACCACATCAAAAACAAAGTCCTCTTAAGCTCCAGCGGCAGCAAACCCTTCTGGACTCTTGCTAAATCTATTGGGAATAATTTCTGCAAGAGCACGTTCCCACCTCTTGTCTCAGGGGATGAAATTGTTTCTACCGCCCTGGGCAAGGCTGAACTTTTTGTCTCGTTGTTCGCCGGCAATTCTACTCTCAACCCACCTCCGAATGTTCAACCACCAACAGTCCCCAATGTCGCGCATAAAATGACGGATATCATTTTCAAAATAGAAAGGTACGAAAGATGCTCTCTTCTCTTAATACCAGGAAAGCCTCTGGCCTTGACGAGACCCCAGCAATTGTTCTCAAAAAATGCGCACCAGAACTTGCTCCTGTCCTGACTCGTCTGTTTCAGACATCTTACAATAGAGGCATATTCCCTAGTAACTGGAAAACTGCTCGAGTACAACCCGTCCCCAAGAAAGGATCGAAAGCGCTTCCTAGCAACTACAGGCCTATTTCTCTCCTTTCAGTCATCTCTAAAGTGATGGAAAAGTATATAAACACCGAATTACTAAAATTTCTTGAAAAACACAGGCTAATCCACGACAGGCAGTATGGATTCCGTCAGCGCAGATCAACTGCCGACCTCCTTTCCTTTGTCACCCATTCTTGGAACAAGTCTATGACGGTGAATCCCAGATTGTCGCTCTAGACATATCCAAAGAATTCGACCAGGTCTGGCACGCAGCGCTGCTTAATAAACTACCGGCCTTTGGCCTACCACCAAAACTCTGTACGTGGACAGCAAATTTCCTCTCCAACCGGAGCATTTCTGTTGTCGTGGATGGCCATTCCTCTAAACTGTATCCAATTAATGCAGGAGTTCCGCAAGGTTCAGCTTTAGCCCCTACTTTGTTTCTCCTTCACACCAATGACCTACTCTCTAGCACATCCAACCCAGTTCACAGTTACGCGGACGACAGCACACTCCACTCAAATATAGAATATTCTCAGCCTGTCTCTTTAGCCCAACTAGATGAGGATCGCAGACTTATGGAGGGTTCTATCTCCGCGGATCTCCAAAAAATATTAGACTGGGGAAGTAGAAATCTTGTACAATTCAACCCCACCAAATCACAGTGTTGCTTCCTTTCTCATAAGAGATACACCAGCCCTAGACCCATCACAATAAACAACCAAGTTATTCAAAGTAATGAGTCATTTTCACTTGTTGGCATCTCTGTGGATCGAAATCTCAATTGGCACCAACATGTCACATCAATTGCAGAAGCGGCCGCTAAGAAATTAGGTTTCCTCTTCCGGGCTCGCAAATATTTTTCACCAGCTAATCTCTATACTTTATATACTTCACAAATAAGACCAAACCTCGAATACTGCTCCCACATCTGGGGTGCTGCCGCCGCTTCTACACTCGCTATCCTGGACTCCATTCAAAAGAGAGCTATACGTCTCATCGGTGACCCTACCCTTACCCAAACGCTGCCATCCCTTGCCCACCGACGTGCCGTTGGTGACGTCTCTCTCTTTTATAGATATCTGCATTGGCACTGCTCAGATGAGCTTTCTTCCATAGTTCCTCCACCTGCTGCCCCCAAAAGATCTACCAGGGGAACAGAGCGAATACACCCTTTTACTGTCCAGGTCACCAGACATAGAACATTTTGTTATGCCCGCTCTTTTGTCCCGAGGACTTCCAAGTTGTGGAACTCCTTGCCGGCACATGTTTTTCCTTCTCCCCGAACCTAGAATTAACAAGTTGCCTCTTTCCTCCTTGTCGACACCCACGGTACGATAGTATTTAGGCTGTAAGCCCACGTGGTGTGTTGTTGAAATTAAAAATACGTTATATGAGTTTGCACCGATGGTCGATCCTGGTTATGCAATTGATATAGAACCTAAGAATCTAATTTATTTACCAGTAAACAAACGAGAGATTTCAATTATAAGCATCGACATCGTGGATCAAGATTCAGTTCCTGTAAACTTTCAAGGTGAAGAGGTGTCTGTTCACTTAGAGCTTAAAAAGATTGCCTAGAATGCTAGTCTTTAAAGATATAAAAGCAAGCGAATCTACCAAAACAAATTTAGTACAGTCAGCTCCTTTGAAGCATACACTTCGTTCAGATAATATTGAATTCCTTAAAAGTCTTGGTTATCATGTCATCAAAACTAGAAATATTCAAAGACCCCAAGTTTGACGACTCCATTGAACGAGAAGAACTTAGGTCTTACTATTCATCAACTAAATCGTTTGGTAACAGCGATGAAGTTGAAATAAACATCAATCAGCAAGATGCATTCGTATGTCTAGCAGAGTCAGCTCTAATAATAGAAGATGCTCTGGAACCTCTAGCAGTACAAAATGCTGCTGGTGTCTGCCACATGTCAAATAACGAAGGAGTAGCTCTGTTTGAATCAATGATCTATGAATTAAATAACAAGGAAGTGGAGCGAGTACGAGATCCATACACCACAACAAACATCAAAACTCTGCTTTCGTTTAGTAAGAATGAAGCGAAATCTCTTAGCAATGCTGGGTTGAATGTATCATCAGATCACATCACCTTAAACGATAACATGTTTCACTTGCTCCTACCTCTTTGGTTCCTCTTCAGTTTCTTTCATCACTTTAAAGGAGTTCTCTATGGTAAACATACTTTCCGATTAACGAGAGCTCGAAATGATGCCAACAGTTACTACAGTACTGGTACAGCAAGATCTAAGATAACTGTAACCAACATGTTTTTAAAAGCAAAACATGTATTTCCAAACGATCAAATGAAGTTGGAACTGATGGATAAAATAGCAAAAGACACATCTATATTTCTTGCATATCGCAAATGGGATATATATGAGCTGCCAGCTCTCAGAGATATTAATAAAGATGTGTGGTCTGTTAAAACTGCAACCAACTTAGAAAGACCTAGATATGTGATTATAGCATTTCAAACAGATCGGAAAGATAACGTAGGCAAAAAAGGCGACTTCTTCGATAACATCGGTATGGTAGATCTACGAGTGTTCCTAAATTCAGAATGCTACCCTTATGTAGCTATGAATATGGATTTCGAAAAATCAAAATATGTTGAAGCCTACCAGAGGTATACAGATTTTCAAAAAAGTTTTTATTATAAAACCATGTCAGAGCCTCTTTTAAGTTATGATGAGTTTAAAGATCGAGCTCTATTTGTAATCGATTGTCAACACCAGAATGAATCAATCAAGTCTTCAACAGTCGACATCAAAGTGGAGTTTATGAGTAAAGACAATTTTGCTCCGAGAACTAGAGCTTACTGTTTAGTTATTCATGATTGTGTATTTGAATATAAACCTCTAACTGGTATCGTAAGAGCCATTATGTAATAATTTTGTATGTAAATCATATTAATCCTAATAAATTAATTGTATTAAAATCGAATGTTTTATTTCTAACCTTAAACCATTGTCAACTCTAAGAAACAAATTTGGTGGGTTTACGATATAAAAACTATATAGCAAAAACTTATATTTCAATTTTATAATAAAATAATTAGCACCAAATAATTTCTATGAAAATTCGCTACCGATTCTCTATTTAAACTAAAGCCGTCATATGATCACCTATCATATCAGCCGGAAGCCGGCGATAATGAAACGGTTACTCAGCTGGTGTAATATTTAAGCGTTTGAAATGAAAACACAACGTTTTGTTTACATGTGATTTAATTCGATCGACTTAATTTTCATCCTACATACGACAAGTGATTTCTATTAATTGTAATGAGAGAATTTATATACTTCTCAGGCTAGGTGTCTTTAATAGGTGATTTACATTTATTACTTATTATTTATATTTATATACTTCTTAGTTATTATTTATATTTATATACTTCTCAGGTCAGATGGTTTTGATAAGTGGTTTTATCTTTTATTACTAATAATTAAATTCTTATTACGCACATCATTTTAAATGGCAGTTCCTCGTTTACATAATACAGGTTAGCTGGATTTTGAATTTGCTTACCTCATAACAAGTTAGTTCGCTACCTGTTCGGGTTAAATACAATATCCGGTGCTGGAGTTGTTCGGTTGCCGTCGGTTTAGATACGACGTGGGGTGGTGGAGCTGTTCGGGTTAGCTCGAGGACGGTTGAGTCAGGTCAGTGGCTCCACCACCTCCACCACCCGGGTGGTGGGTGGTGGTTCCAGAACCCCCCCATCTATACCTACTGACAGGGACCTCGAGATTGTGTTTGTTCCTACTATTTTTCTCAGATATATAATAAATAGTGTCACCTATGCCTATAAGACACTTAAATTTTTCATAAGAAGCATCAATAATGATTTCACGAATGACACGTTTGTGTTACTTAATCGCTGTCATCTTGGATGCTGTCTAAAATATGGTCTAGCTGTGTGGTCTCCAACTCATGGTTTTCATAGCGTCAAAGGAAGTTTATATTTTTGCTTCCGTGAGATTTCCGCAGGACGACATGCTGTATCGCTTCAACTCATATAGTCTTGAGAGATGTAGAAAGGGCAGTTCATAATTTTTGTTCTGTAATCGGCTGCCCCATTTTATTTGAGCAAACTAACTCCAATGGGCCTAGCTCGGGTGTCCGCTTTCCTAGTCTTTTTTCAGCCTTCAGATCATAAACGTCTCCTGTAATTATCCCACTCATATCAAAGCCGCAATATTTATCCTAAGCTGTAAGATATGCTTGATAGTTACTTCCGCAGTATGTCAGAAGTTATAACGTGAATTAGTTTGTAATTGTGTTTTATTTTCGTATAAGTTATATATAATTGTTTGTTTTTATTTGCGAATTAGCCCGTTCTTAACCTGTCTTGATAACTCTGATAGATTAATAAATATTGTGGCATATATGTATATATATATATATATATATATATATATATATATATATATATATATATATATATATATATATATATATATATATATATATATATATATATATATATCGTATTTTAAATTAGATTATAATATATACAGTTTACACTCAATGTCTATGCACAAATTATGCAAATTATATCTTAATTTTTGTATAATGAGGTTTTTATTAATAAATGTTTATGACTGTGGTTTTTAATTATTTAAATCCCTATGTATTTTTGTTAGTGTAATGTTGGTGGCCTATTCTTTACTACTGCTACCAACCATTTGTTAGTTAAAATAGCAATGGATACTTATATAAATACTTGCATTGTTAATTTGCCCTGGCTTTGCTCTGCTCTGCACTGATTCTACCCCAGTAGTCGGTTCGAATTTGGAGACACTAGACTGCTATATGCAATTAAATACTAATTATGAATATGTCCAAAGAAATACGTCATGTTTTAATTAGTAACAAATATTTTTTTTATTTCATGAAAATTATAGAATTTTTGTGTCAAAGCGGATCCTCTAATGATAAATTTAAGAACAAATTTTACTATTAATTATGCGACAGGATTACTATCGTCTCCAGGTTTACAAAAATTGATAAATATTGTTTTTAGATTTCTCATTTGAGACATTTCGCGCCCTCTATGATTCCGCTTTTTAACTATCGCGGGAATAAGATTTGGATTTCTGTTTATAAGCTAATTTTCTGCAATTACCATGAATACATGTATATAGACAAAACGGTTGACAGTTTGTCTATCTTTATACTTAAAAAGTCTTCCTTTCTGGTTTGATTTAAACAAATTAAATGGATTTTCGATACCTTGTTTCCAATGCTGATTTTATATGTTAGTGTTGACGTGATTTACCATTATATTCTATTCATTTGGGTGATTTTCTTATTCTGGATCATTTAATCTATTTCTTCTGTTACTTCTAGGAATAAATGGATATTGTTTACACACAAAAATGGTTTAAATATTGAAATTCATTCTGGAAGGGAATATGAGGCTCGCTATTAGCGCCCTACCAAACAACCACTCTTTATTAAAACAGAAATCCGATATCGTTGAAAATTAATCTCGAACCCTGTTTCCTCTTTATCACGGCAAGCTTTCTGGAAAATTATTATTTCACCTCTTGACAGGTATGTTTATTTTAAAAACCCTCTTAGTTCAAATCCTGTACCTTAGTTAAGTTCTTATAATTAAAAATACATAATGTTGGAATGACATTTGCAGAACCTCACTAATTCTAGCCATAACAATCATATTAAATTTAAAACGAAAACACTTTTAAATGTTAAAATCTTGATTTCAAGTCTCTCAACATCACTTTTCTCCTTTGGGTTTAAAAAATACACTTTCTTATATAGTATACAGAGTTTATTCAATATATCTTATTTTAAATTACATGTAGGTAAATATTTTTGAGCATAATTCTTTGGTTTAAATGATTTTTTTTTAAGTTTAAGCTACACATATACATTTAGATATGTGGCTTAATTAACATCTTTACTGCGATATTATTCCAAATTGTTTAGGTTATAAATTTTAAAATTGTTATTATTGATCATTTAAGTGAATCATTGCTTTCGCAGCTTTCATTGCTTATCTAACCAACACCAACTAACAATAATAAAGAATATGTTCGTTTCTAATGTGTTTTTATTTACGTTTTAGTGTGGATAAATGTCGAGTAAAATGGATATTGATATGGATACAATTAATAAAAGAAAATCATATACACCACGTGTAAACTGTATGTATCGTTTTTACTGCTGACCTGTTGTCAAATTCTAGTAATAATATTGCTGAGACCTTTTATCATATATATATATATATATATATATATATATATATATATATATATATATATATATATATATATATATATATATATATATATTAACTGACCATGGAAACGGGTTCCAGAGGCGCTAATTCGTGCTGAAATTTTCCGAAAGTCTCACCATCGATACCTCTCTATTAGTAGATGTTCTTAATGAAAATTCACTAAAATATATAGCAGATCCAATACAGATGTAAGACCTCTTCCTTGGTTTAGCAATTGCTTGTTTTCTTTTCTGTAAACGGTGTCACCCTTTTACGGCATCGCCCGACAAAATAAAATTAAATTTATTTGCACATACTCATGACAACCATAAGTAAAAATATGCGCTACGTTAGGATATTTGGATCAAAAAATTATTTAACAAATAAAAAATTACAGACGACGTCTTTATAATGTGTGTGTGTGTGTGTGTGTGTGTTGTATGCCAATATTCATCATGCAAGTACAATCAACTTATAACAATTATTATAATATTAAAATAACTAATTAATAATAACAACAATAGAAATTGGTTCTAGAGTACAACAAAAATATCGACATATCATCAATTTATTACATTATTACAACTATTTGTAATATAGTTAGCAATAAGAATTTTCAAGAAACGGGAATACATTAAATCAGTTTGATTATCTAAAACAAGATAGTTGTTGTCGTGTATGTGCTCTTTTATTTCTAAAACTTCGAAAAATCAAGTTTGCGCTTGTTATTACAAAAATGCTGTGACTGCTTAATTACGCAGAGCCTATGTTGAGCATCGATAATATGTTTTGTAAATGTAGTATTGTCAGCGTGGTTATTTCTAAATGCAGCAATATATACTTTGTATCTGATTGATTGATTTTCAATTTTATTTTTTTAAACACTCTCGAGCACACTCAACATCCTTTGTAGTTCTTTTTATCTTTCTAATAGCTGCGGTATGTTATCTGCCTGCTTGCATACCATGCAATGAAACCGTTGTCCACATTTATTTTGTTTCTCTGTTCTTTTCTTTAAGCCTATTTATTGTATATGATGTAACAATGATATTTAACTGTTCAATCAAATTTATAAAAAGTACCATAATTAGTTTTTTATATTTTACAAAAACACATATTAGTACCTCGGAACGATTTAACTATTGATTATTTCTCTTAATTACACCTACGCCAGTGAAGAATAGACAAAAGTAAAATCGCTGCTCAACTTCTTGGCAACAAAACAAATTATAAAATGCATGTTGAACGACGACGGCACTTATGCCTTTAACAGCGATAGTAGTTTCAAAATAAAAACGAATTTGAAGTGGTTGGCAAATGGTAGCTTATATTACAATAAAGAGTGACTAACTTTCTCATTCTGAAGACACAGGCCACATGTTTGCAAGATATTCATCCATTGTATATACTGTACGCTGTACCTGCCTCCCTTGGCCCTATGCTACTGAGCTAAGACCACATTTCGTTAAACGAGTAAATAAAGCATCGTGAGGATGAAAATTTTTCCGTTGGTTTTTCGATTTATTTTGTTAGAACAACAGCAATACTACGATAAATATTGTCAAATTAATGATAACTTAAAAAAAGATAAACCGTCTTTAAAGATATGCTAAACGAGAAATAATTGTATTGATTTTAAATATACCAATTGCTTTACCTCAAATATAATTTTAACTGGAAAATGTTATACAATTATCAACCGGTTTTTGAAACAATAACGTTACCTAATTTAATGAAATATGGTACATTGTTACTACTAAGTATAAAGGTCCTTGCTGCGTCCAGACTTTTCACGTACTTTGATAAGAATTTATTATTACATGACCGGCTATTGAGCCACATTTCTTGGGTAATCTGATGAAGATCTGCAATTTTATGACAATTAACATATTGGAAAACTTACTCAATCATTTATTAACGTCTAAAACTCTGGACTCACTAAGAGCGTTTATAGTAACAAATTTTTACAAAAACCTGTTATAATAATATAAATGTTAAAAATAAAACATTGAAACTGGCCTCAGATATGGCTTCTAAGGGGCTTAGTTCTTGCCCATTTAAAGAAATTGCTTCAAAAGTCAGAATCTTTTCCTTTGCGAAGTTTTCTAAAAAAATTCGCTAAAAGACGAAATAAGTTAAGGAGAAGAAAACAAGCAATTATTAAGCCAGAAAAGCAGTATCTACATCTGTTGTTAGTATGGAATGGTTTTGCCAAATACGAGCAATAACAATTAATGCATATAGCGGATTGTTATATGCATCTTATATCTAAGGCTAGATGCATTCTCACAACAATTAGAACCGTAGACCGGTTTTGCTTTCATTAGAGCTCGTCAGTACGGCATACTAATTGCAGCGAAAATACCCCTATAAAGTAATTCGGCTAAAGTAGCCAGCCTTTCAACATTAATTGAGCGGTGAGCATGTCTCCACCTAGTTGCGGAAGCAAGTAGTATGTTGTCACGCCAGCTCCAAATAACACAAAGTGTTGAAAAATAGAGACTGTATACAACCGACTAACAATTTAATAAATTGTCAGCCCTGGCCCATTTATACCCTAATACAGGGACAAAGTATGTAAGGCTAGATGCATTTTCACAACAATTGGAACCGTAGACCGGTTTCGCTCTCATTAGAGCTAGTGAGTACGGCATACTAATTGCAGCGAAAATCCACGTATAATGTAATACGGCTAAAGTAGCCAGCCTTTCAACACTAAGTGAGTGGTGAGCGTGTCGCCACCTAGTTGTTGTCACGCCAGCTCCAAATAACACAAAGTGTTAAAAAATAGACTGTATACAACCAACTAACAACTTAATAAATTCGTTCCTTTCTTATAATAAATTTCGAAATGTTCTCCATTAATTTGAACACAACGAAATAATCTGCTCTGGAATTCTTTAGGTACTGACTTTTTTCTTAAATTTCTTATCTTGTCTTTTATCTAAAACGTACTTGATCGTTTCTTAATAACTACCAATTTTTGCAGTGTGAAAGGTGAAATTTAACAGTTCTGGTATATTTTGTGGTGTATTGTGTTGAATGCATGGTCTCCTAATAAGTTAGTCGTAATTTTGTTCCGATAATTTCAATTAATTTTTGCGAACAGAAATAATAATGATAATTGGGTATGATCATATGTGTAGAACACAGGCACAAGTTGTTAACCTATTTAATGAATCAAACATCAAGATTTTCCCCCATTAACCCAGGGAACTGTGTCTAAGATACATTCACAGTTTCGTGATTATGGACACGTTAAACCACTGCCTGGGAGACCCAAGTTTGTTGAAGAAGATGTAAAACTCAATTTTGTTGACTTTTTAAGAAGAACCAACAACTTCTACCTGTCAAGTTACACGTGAAAATGATGTTAGTCAATCAACAGCTTTAAGTTGTCTCAAAAACGAAAAAAATGGATCCCTATAAACTACAACACGTTCAAGAGTCGATTGACGGTGATTCTGATAGAAGACTGCAGTTTCGTAAACAACTGCTGGACATGTTACATATAAATGTTATTTCTTCTGCTGACGTTCTGTTTTTCGATGAGGCAACATTTCTTTTGAATGGCGATGTAAGCAGGCAAAATTGCAGATACTGGGCTCTCGAAAACCCCACTGGATGCAACAAACACACACTCAGCTTCCTCAGAAGTTGAATGTTTGGGCTGGTATCATTGGTGATTACGTAGTTGGACCTGTTTTTATAAAAACTCTAAACGGTCCAAGATATTTAGAAATGCTAAGAGAACAGGTTGACCCAATGTTATCAGAATTGTATGCAAATGTAATGGAACCTAATATTCCCCATCAAAGGATATGGTTTCAACAAGACTGTGCACTGCCCCACTTTGCTCTTCAAGTACGGAAGTATTTACACGAAGTTCTTTCACAAAGATGGATTGGACGAAGAGGTTTCGTAGAATGGCCCGGCCCGCTAGATCACCCGATCTCACACCTCTCCATTTATATATATATATATATATATATATATATATATATATATATATATATATATATATATATATATATATATTTGTGTGTGTGTGTGTGTGTGTGATCACCCGATCTTACACCTCTCGATTTATATATATATATATATATATATATATATATATATATATATATATATATATATATATATATATATATATTTGTGTGTGTGTGTGTGTGTGTGTACAGGGTGAGCTTTTTCGATGTTTAGTACAGGGATCTCGTAAACTACAGCGGTTAAAGAGACGGTTAAATAGGGAAAGTAGTGCAGTTTTATGAGTATAATTCAGAACTGTTTTTGTTTCCATAAAAAGTGTCACGGATTATCAGATATTTTCAAAAAAAGTGATATTTACCGATTTCTTTAAATGCATTTAGCTGCGTTAGGTTGGTTTTACTGAAAAGGTGTAAAGGAAAAAATTTGTAGCTAAATATGTTCCAAATAAAGCAAAAATATGAAAAGCTTAAAAAGATCTGTAAATTTTGAGTTATGACATAAACTTGTGTTTTTTTAATGTAAACCATAGTTGGCTGTAGCTTCACTAATAAGGTCTGTTTTTCCTCTTTACATTGATATAAAACACGGTATGATTATTCTAAGCAATAACAATTTTAGTGGTTTTCTTTAATTTTTTTTTAACAACATTGGTTAGCACGGAAACGGTTGTTTATTTCAAATAGCAAAAACCTGAATCTAAGTTTTCGCACATAGTTCACATAACTTTTCTAATTAGATTCATTATAATAATTACCAAAATAAAAATTTTAAATCAAATTCGTAAAAAGTTTGCTAAAAATTTAAAGAAAATGTCTAAAAAGCGTTGAGTTATTAGTAATACAACTAATTTTCTTTTGCAAAATCGAATCCGTCGCCTTATTTATTGAAACTTCTACCACTAATAGCAAAACAATCTAGGACGTCTTTTTTAAGGGGCAGGCAGTCGATGTTCATTTTTTATGTCAAATCTAACAGGTAACTATGGAAATCATTTTTGATACTTGCAAATATTACTGTGACGTTTTCTTTGTAAAAAGTCTTATTCTGGTAGGGACCTCTGTAGTTAATTAATAAAAATGCCGTGAGTGCTAAAGAGCAATATTTTGTACAATATTTTGATCGTCGCCAGCCCAGTTTGCTTACATTTAAAAGGCTTTTTGATAATCTAGGCAAAGAGAGAGGATAAATACAGTGCAGTGGCACAAAATTCAAAATTCTTTAACTAGGAAGATCGCACCAGAAGCGAGTACATCCCAACGTACTGCCGGTAGGGCACTAAAAGTGCACAAATATCCTAATAAAATATCAACATCGCAAACATTGCACAATGATGATCCTCCTAAGCGAATTGAATTTTGCACCTGGTTTCGAAATATGTGTGAAGACGACCTACAGTTTCCACTAAAATACTTTGGACGGAGGAGACTCGATTCGCAAACTGCGGTATGTTCAATAGACATAATGAGCATCTTTGGGTGCAAGAAAATCCGCATTATGTTGAACAACGGAGACCACAAATAAAATTTGGGCTTAAGGTCTGGTGTGGTGTCATTGGTTCAAAAATTCTTGGTCCATACATTTTTGTACGTTAGTTACATGTTAGATTTGACATAAAAAATTAACATCGACTGCCTGCCTATTAGTGGTAGAAACTTCAATAAATAACCGACAGATTCGATTTAGCAAAAGAAAATTAGTTGTCTTAGTAACAACTCGACGCTTTTTAGAAATTTTTTTTAAATTTTTATCAAACTTTTTACAAATTTTATTTAAAAATTTTATTTTGTTAATTATTATGTTCAATCTGTAATTAGAAATGTTATGTAAACTATGTGAGAAAACTTAGATTCAGGTTTTCGCTATTTAATATAAACAACCGTTTCCGTGCTAACCAATGTTATTTTTTTGGAAAAAAAGAAAACCACTGTAAAATTTGTATTTCTTAGAATAATCATATCGTGTTTTATATCGGTGTGAAGAGGAAAAAATTCCTCTCTAATGAAGCCACAGCAAACTATGATTTCCATTTTAAAAAACACGAGTTTATGTCATAACTCAAAAGTTACAGATCTTTTTAAAATTTGCATATTTTTGCTCTATTTAGAATATATTTATATAGAACTTTTTCCTTTACACCTTTTCAGTAACCCCAATACTAACGCAGCTAAATACATTTAAAGAAAGTTTTCTTTCTTCAAAATGTCTAGTAACCCGTGACATTTTTTATGGAAACAAAAACAGTTCTGAATTACGCTCATAAAACTGAACTACTTTCCCCACTTAACCGTCTTTCTAACTGCAGTAGCTTACGAGATCCCTGTACTAAACATCGAAAAAACTCACCCTGTATATATATATATATATATATATATATATATATATATATATATATATATATATATATATATATATATATAAATTTAAACAGACCTTGGTTTCGGGGTCCAAATTTGCGCTCATTTGAAGAAATTTTTGCAGTCAGTCGATTTTTTAAATAATAATTAGCGAAAGACTAATAGATGCTGTGAAACTGAAAAAGTTCAATAAGGGGACCAAAAAGGTAGGGGCTTTATTATTTCTTAAAAAACTGTTGGTCTCAAAGCAAAAGAAACAAGGACTAAAATACTTATAAGCCAATAAACTTTTTATACCTATTTTTATGCAGAATAAAATATGGACGCATAAAAATTAGCGAACCTAACAGCAGTTGTCAATTTTAATCGTTCATATCTTGCGCGCAAAAAATAAAGATACTAATGTTATCGGGTAAGAATATTACAGTCGAAGATTGCGATTTTAAAAATGTGGCAACGCTGCTAGAAATAGCGCATTAGTTGTGGGGACAGTTCACATAACTGCTGTGTAAACACGATACTTTTACACAAAATGAAATTGTGGGGACTGTCCATTTTTTTGTGTAAACAGGATACTTTTACACAAAATGAAATTGTGGGGACTGTCCACAGAAGTGTTTTTCTTATAATATCATACAAAATCGGAGTGCGTAAGAAAACGAGTTGCCACGTCCTTATCTAAGAAAAATTATGCATCTGGTGGTACCAATAACTTCGAAGTCCCCGCAAATGGGTTATATTCAGGCGTCCCCATAAGCATTGAGAAACCTGTATGCGTATGTGTGTGTGTATATGTGTGTGTGTATGTATCCGAGATGACTCGAAAAATGCTATACTGATTTGCACAAAATGTGGCACATATCAGTTTGTTAAGACTACGGGTGAGTTAGTTAGCCAGCCCATTCGGACCAGGTTTTCTAAAAAAAAATTGATTTTTCCGGAAAGAACATAATTTTATTTCAAAAAATAAAAAGTTATTAGGCTTGTTTCCCTGGTAAAGGCCTTACTATATACCGAAACTCAACTTTCTAGGTTTATAGCAAATTGAGTTATTCACATTTGAAACATTTAATGAAAATTCGCTACCATAGCGCAACTGCTGCGTCCAGATTTTTGTATCATTGTTGTTTTCATTTTGGTATGTCTTTTTTTGTGATCATTTATTTTTAATTGTATCTGTAACATGAATTCTATGTATTTTGGGCCAGTTTTTTCGGGAATATTTTAAGTTTATTTTCGGAACATTTTTGTACTTTTTCAAACAGTTAAGTTATTTGGTACATTGTTCCTACTATACAGGTTATACTGGTAACCAAATTTGCTGACCCCTTTCATTAAGAAAAGCATATTTGCTATTATAATCATTTTTATCAAAATTAACTATCACAACGCACTTGCTGCGTCCAGACTCTTTTGTAGTAGTACTTTTGTGATCGTGAAAAACTGTTTTCTTATTGGAAATTAATACATCATAACGTCACTTAAAAATATACTAGTTCAAATCTAACATGTCTGTCCAGAAGGACAGAGAAACGATTAGGAGTGGACATACTTTTATCAGCGCCACTAATTTAAAGTAAAATATGTATTTTTTCATTTTATAAGAAACGTGCTTAATTTGGGGCGAAACTTGAGACAGGCGAGGTTTTATTGCTTGCGAATCTAAAGCAGGGCTTCGTAGGCAGAAAGACAGACAGGGCAAATTAATCCTGTAGAATTCATGTGACTTCCCTTTACGATACCATCAAATAATTCCGTACCATCTACTGGAAATAAGGGCGGGTGTAAGTATCTCAAGACAGACTGAGCGGCGTTCATCAACTTCTGTATTCTTCGTCGAGAGGATGGGAGAGGAGGGAATTAATTTGGAAACGTTCTACAAGACGCTTCAGAGTGGCTACAAACGCCAGAAACTAACTTTTAGACAAATGAAACAACTTACAAGAATTACATGGAACTCTAGAGAATTTAATTCATGATTATTATTTGCTCTAATCTATTGTGAAACAGTTAGAAATAATCGCACTTCACCCTTAAATAGACAGATCATAATTTGGGCGATTCTTACAAGTATTCTTAAACCTTATCAATAATTTTAGTCATGATGCAAAAAATTTAAAGAGCGTCGTTTTATTTTACAACCAAACTAAAAGTTTTAAGAACATAATAACTTAATAGTGATCAAGACGGCAAACATGTGTTTGTGGTTTTGTCAGGACATGTACTTAGAGAAGTGTAATAACCGTATCAACGACGAGTCAATATATAGGAGGTGTTCTAATAATCCAACTTTCCATTTGAGGGGCAAAGTAAATATGATGTCAAAAGGTTGAAAACTCCTGATTACACTAGTAGTACGCAGGCAAAAAATTATCTTTACCTTGCTCTGATTTTCAAGTGCACAAAAAAAGGTGCACATGTTTGTTTGATTGTCTCTACCCTCTCTTCACCTACTTGCAGGCTGAGCTGTTTCGTTGCATTTATTCTGTATCGTCTTTGGAATATATCGGGCTTTCAACCAAACAGGAAAATTCCAAAGGATGGGAGGATGGGTTTCCGTATTGCTCAACGTGACAACGCTGTAAGCCACCACTTCCAAGCATATAAGTTCATTCTGTTACATCAGAAAGGCATTCAGTCTATAGTATTTATTATGGAGCATTAATTCTGTATTCTTCATTCAACATTTAAGATTCCTTCATTCTGCAATATAATTCTAGTTCTTAAGCTAAAGATGCTGTATTAAATATATCAGTTGAGATAGATGTATATTTGTGCAGAATATAAGTGTATATAGTATACTTCGTCATATTAATTAATAAATCACCTAACTTTAACTACGGTGTTACTAATTAATTAACCCAATCAACGTAACAATCAATAAACATAATTTATTTACGGTCATTCGAAGTCAAACGCAACGTTTTTTATCATATTAAGTCGGATACAGTGATACGTTACATTTTGGTACAGTCGAGAATACATTATTCCACGCTAGCTTAATAATATTTAGCAAAGCTACGTAGGTGAAATCAATTAACAGTCAAGCCAGGACTAGAGGCAGCAGCAGAAATCAGGGCAAGGTCAGTTACCATATTCTCTTATCCTTTATTTATTTTCTATATATATATATATATATATATATATATATATATATATATATATATATATATATATATATATATATATATATATATATATATATATATATATATATATATATATTATTCATTAAATAAGTCTTTCAGTGCGAGTTTAAGTGTATTGAATAATGAAGAAGCTGCCCCCATCTATTTGTTTTTGCTGTGATACACAAAGCACTGTTCAACATCTCCTTGTGGAATGCCCACTATACGAAGCAAATAGGATATCCTTAATATACCAAACAACTTGACCGAGCTTTTAGGATCCAACAGAGAAAATCATACTCAGCTCCTGACATTCCTGAAGTCAAGTGCATTATTCAACCAGATCTAGTGCTAATAAACTTTAACTGCTCCTTCTCATGATATTATTGTATGTATTTATTGTTGTCATTTAATTATTATCTAATTATATCTCACCGAGAACTGCTAATAATCTTTTAGTTTGAAGCAGGATATTTTCTTAAATTAAAAAAAAGGTATTGAAGATTATTTATCAGTTAGACTCAAGCAAATTAACCCACGTATATACTATCAAGAACTAGTATTAATACATAACTAAGCGTCATGTCTGAATTAAACAAACTTATTAAGAAACGTACATTACTTAAATCAAATCTAACAAAGTTCAATTCATTTTTTAATGATAATGTTAACAATTCTAATAAGATCGCAGAAATCAAAACAAGATTAGTTTCCATTCAACCTATTCGGGAAACATTTGAGAATATTCAATTGGATATTGAATTATTAACACATGATATAAATATCACCAAACCAGACGAGGCAAAGACATTTGAGGACAAGTATTATTCGTTAATTACTACCACGGAGACGCATATTCAGTCAGCAGTCATAGGTCGAGTAGATACGCCTTCTCCTAGCACATTGTCATTGAACAATCACAGAACAATACAATTTCTGTACGTTTACCTGTAATAGACCTTCCTAAATTTAGTGGTAGTTTTGAGGATTATGCTTCATTTTTTGACAGTTTTGAGTCGTTGATCGATAAAATGAAAACTTGACAAATATTCAAATATTTCAATATTTAAAATTGTGTTTAATAGGTGTCAAACAATAGAAAACTTAGCACTTACTGCCGATAATTATCCCATAGCACTACAATTGTTAACGGAGCGTTATGGGAACAAAAGGTTATTCTGACAGTATCATTTGTATTCTTTATTAAATTTACCTGCGGTCTGCAGCAAAAACCATAAAACTCTAAGAAAGCTATTCGATACGGTAGTTTCAAATTTAAAGGCACTGAAGGCAATACAGCGTCACATTGAACACTGGGATGACATTGTAATCTTTCTTCTTGCCGCGAAGTTTGATAATTTAACAATGCATGAATGGGAAACCTTACTTTCAGCCAACACAACCCCAACAATGACACAGCTTGAGAAATTGTTAAAGGCACGATGTCAACTACTAGTCTTTAGAATTAAGTCAATTCAATAAATCAAATTTCCATAAACCACATCATAATGTAAATAATACTAACAAATATAATATCAGCTATAACAAGGTCAATCAAAAATCAACAACACATCTTGTTACAGACTCTGTTAAAGGTAATGTAAATAACAGTAATTGTATCGTATGCGAACTAGCACATCGCATATATGATTGAATTATCAAGCCACAATTGATTCCAAACGGCAAAAAATAATTTTTCAACTTATAGTAATTTTATACCTAGTGGCATTAAATTAGCAGATCCTCACTTTAATCAATCAAGCCAAATCGATTTATTTATTAGAGCGAAGCTCTTTTAGCAGCTTCTGTTATGTAATCAAATAAAACCATCACACAAAGGTCAACTACATTTTCAGGAAACATTGTTTGGCTGGGTTATAGGCGGAAAAATATCACATAATTTAACACAGCAATCGAAATCCGTCTGCAACTTGTCAATTAATAAATTAAATAAACAAGTAAACAGATTTTGGCAAATTGAGGAACCACGTATTCAAGTGCCTAAATTTACCATCGAAGAGCAAAACTGCGAAACACATTATAAACAAAATTATAAACGCAACCCGGACGGTAGGTATGTAGTAGCCTTGCCTTTTAAATATCCACCTGGCAATTTAGGGTTAACACTGGAAACGGCAATAAAACAATTCATGCGCCTCGAAAAACGATTTGAAACTAATCCGCCATTAAAGGCATAATACAGTAAATTTATTTTAGAATTTCAAAATCTGAGTTACATGGAACAAGTAGATAACGATATACTTAATTCAAAACACTTTGTGTTACCACATCACCCTGTTTTTAAGGACTCTCGTTCAATAAAACTTAGAGTAGTTTTCATTGGTAGTAGGCATTCCTCAAACGGCGTTTCTTTAAATCAACTTCTAATGATCGGTCCTACAATTCAGCAAAATTTGTTTGATATCATAACAAGATTTCGAATGCACCAACAAGTATTTGTCGCTGACATTAACAAGCTGTATCGACAAATATTAGTGCGACTTGGTGATACAAATTACCAGTTAATCATCTGGCGTAAGAATCCTGCTGCTGAATTTCGGTTATTTAAATTAAAACGCATCACTTTGAAGACTCCTTAGAGGAATTAAAAACCATCAAATACGAACTAACTCAAGCTCTCAAAAGCGCAGGTTTTGAACTGTGCAAATGGGCATCAAATCATTCAAATCTGTTGTCAGATCTAAATACTACTAATAAACCCTTATTGAAATTATAAAACGATAAGGACATTAAAACGCTAGGTATATTGTAGAATAGCGAAACCACATATTAAAATACAACCTACACATAAATTTTCACGATCGATATAAAATCACAAAACGTAAAATTCTTGGTATTATAGCTCAATGGTTCGATCCCTTAGGTTTAATATCACCCTTTATATTACCCGCGAAGCTCATTTTACAGCAATTATGGGCATTAAACATCGAATAGGATACAGAAATTTCCACAAACTTAAAGAAAGAGTGGTTAAAATGCAGAGCAACTAAAGCTTATAAATTCCCAGCCTTCAATTCCACGAAAGGTAGTCATATGTTTTACGTATGACCTAATAGAAATTCATGGGTTCTGTGACACCTCTGAGAAAGCATATGGGTGTGCCATTTACGTTAGAGCTGTTAAAATTAACCACCAGTCCTCAGTTGCATTGTTATCCGCCAAATGTCGGGTTGCCCTCTACGGTTAACTAGCCTACCAAGATTTAAATTAAACGGTGCTTTGTTATTGACAAGACAAATGCATAGTCTACAAAATAGTTTATGTCATTTACAAATAAAGAATTTTTATTGGAGAGACTCAAACATTGTGTTATCATGGCTGTCAGAACCGCCTTCCAAGTGGAACACATATCTTGGCAATATGGTTGCTGAAATACAAGGCCTCTAGTATAGATAACTGGCAACATTGTACGTCTAAGGAGAATCCCGCTGACATTATTTCTAGGGTACATTAATTCGACAACAATGACACTCGAACCATATGGTTTTACGGCCCATATTTCTTAAGCAAACCTTTGAATGAATGGGTAACAAAGGACATAAATAGTACTATTCATAAATACGAGCCTTTTAAATGACGGAAAGAGGTATTGTTCGCTTTAATGGCCGTGAAAGACATTTCATTTGTTCGCTTATTGTTCAAGATTTATAGCAGGGACGAAACGGAAACAGAAACATCACAATGCGACATTAAGTTTAGATCAAATAAATTTCACCACGGTCAAATTATTAAAGCTAGTACAATATTTAAGATTTCCAAACAAAATATCTCTTTTAAATAGAAATGTGCGCTTACTTAAGGCCAGTAAAATTATTAAGTTAGGCCCGTTTCTTGAATAAGACGGACTGCTTCGATGTGGCGGGCACTTAATCAATTCACATTTAGCATTCGATCACAAATTTCCCATCATATTACCAAAACGACACAACGTGACTAGATTAATTATTGAAACGGAGCATGTCCGACAATTGCATGCTGGACCAGAAGCGACACTAGCATCTCTTCGAATGCGATATTGGCCCATTTCGGGACGGAACACCTTCAGAAACATAATTCATAAATGCATTAGATGCTTTAGGGTTAATCCGCGTACAATTCAACCGATTATGTGTAATTTACCTGAATCTAGGGTTCAGCCAGCCAGACCATTTTTAAATTGTGGTATTGATTACACAGGTCCAGTTAAAATTAAGGAAAATCGCAATCGAGGTCATAAGGTGTTGAAAATTTACATTGTGTTGTTTATAGTATGGCAACTAAGGCAATTCACCTCGACTTAACTTATGACTGCACCACTGAAGCCTTTATAGCTGCATTAAAACGTATGCTATGTCGCCGCGGTTTGTGTGCTAATTTATATTCAGATCATGCTACTACATTTACAGGTGCCTCAAGAGAACTAAATAAATTGTTTAAACAAACACAGTTTCAACATTTTCTAACTAAAGAAGGCATTAAATGGCATCTAATACCTACACGATCACCTACATTTGCCGGGTTATAGGAAGCAGGGGATAAATCAGTAAAACGCAATTTAAAACGAATAACGCTTTATTCAATGTTAACCGCAGAACAAATGTATACACTTTTAACTCGTACTGAAGCTTGTTTAAACTCCTGACCATCAACATTATTATCCCATGATCCAAATGATCCACAACCGTTAACCCCTGGACATTGCCTGATCGGCGGCCCAATCAATGGACTTGTAGAAACCAGTGTACTTGAAATTCCACAAAACCGAATCTCATATTATCAAAAAATACAAGAATTACCAGAACATTTTTGGAAAAGATGGCCCAAGCAATATATGTCCCACCTTACAAGTTCGCAGTAAATTGTATCAAGATAAAACTACTGCACTTAACCTTCCAGCACTGGCGCCCTACCGAGAAACACGGCACTGGCGCAGCGTCTGTGAGACACTTCTTGTTTTTAACTAATTTTTGTTGGTCTCAAAGATCACATATGTATGTTTCAATACCTTTATTATTGTTTATATTATAATAAGCAGATAAGATGCTAATACCTGAGATTATTTTGTAATTATTTTGTTAAATACTGCAATTTAATACTTCATACCATATAAACTCGGATATTCAAGTATGTTTAATATTTATTTATTAAAAGTCACACAAAAATTATAAATTGTGTCATAAAATGATAACTAATAACTATTATGTCTTAACGCACTCGCTACATATAAATTCTGCGTGCTCTAAACAAACAAACTGGTTGCATTTTTTTGCAGAATTATTTGAATTTTATGCCAACTTTGCAAAAATAGCACAGTTTTCTTGTTACGTGTGGAGGTGCTATATGTTCATGCGCTGGAGCACTAATTCCAGCAGCTTCTTGTCTGCTTTGGAGTACTTGTCTAGGTACATTTTTAAGTTCTGCTCGACACCTGATATGATTTTCAGTTAATGCCGAAGCCAATGCGCTGAGAAATTTTCGTCTTATGGGTACATCACTTCTTGTATTATTTGCTGACCAGATTATTTGAGAGTTAATACCTGCCACATTCAATAAAGAAAAGAAAATAACCATGGGCCAACTACGAGTATTCCCAGCCACATCGTATGTGGCACACAGTTTTTCAACTGTGTCAACTCCGCCCTTAGTCATACTGTAAAATGTTACTGTCAGGTTTACGTTCCTCTCCCGTCGACAAATCAATGGCGTCATCTTGATGCATACTTGATGCCAATATAACATTTTTGCCCTTTTTTGGCACGTACGACACAATGGTCTTTTCTTGAAAGCCAAACAAACTTGATTTGACAGGACGATGTTTCGTGTTTACAAACTTGTTTGATAGTTCTCTTTTGTTTATTCCTCACTATTCCGACAACTGTCAAATTATGATCGTTTTCTAATGCATATATTAATGGAAAAGAAGTAAACCAAAACAAGTAACATTACGCCCTGTTTTTGAAATTGGGGTAATTAATAGTTCGACTACACTCCTTGAATCATTTGGTACACGGCAGGGTCCTTCTGGCTGTAAACCTACATATACTTGTAAATTTTGGTGTAGTACGTTTTAGCATCAACAAGTGCGAAGATTTTCAAACCATATTTGTTTGGTTTCTTTGGAATGTACTGTTTAAAGCTACACCTTCCCGGAAAGCTTCCAACTTTTCATCAATTGTTGTGTATTCACTGACAGTATAACTCCCTTTGTCATTTTCAACAAACATTGTGAATAAGTCCCTGACCGGAGCCAGTTTATCAACCTTTCGTTGATCTCTCGTTTCACGATCATCAAACCTTAGGTGTCTAAGAAGGAGCAGGAATCTTTCTTTTGACATAGTAAGCCAAAATCTTTTGGCCCCATTACCACGTCCATCTCATAGCTCCTCAACACTTAGACGGTTACTCTTTAGACAATCTGCCAAATACAATAAGCCCAACTAGGCTTTGATCTCTATTAAATCTGTAGGTCTTAATAATGCTCTTTCTCTTCCATAATTCGCAGCACATTTATGAGTTATTTTGTTTGTATTTTCTACAATTGAATTCTACATAGCTTCATTGAAAAAAATACTCCAACATTCCAATAGGCTGTTTGCATATTTGGCAGATGGTTTAACTCCAGGGAGGTGAATTACAATGTTAGACCGTCGAATTCTAACAGTTTTGTTGAAAGTATGTTTCCGCCAATTTGTAACCCCATCCTTACCGACAAATACAGCAAGCATAGAATCTTTTGGTGGAGGTAGAGGTTCGTCTTCTTGCTCAGTGTCTGTATCCAAAATTATAGTTTCCGTAGAATCTTCCTGGCCTTCTGATGCCTCGTCAATATAATCCTCAGCTTCGATTTCTTCCCACAAACGCTGTAGTTTTGCTTGCTCCATTTCACAAGAGAAAGCGATTTTCTAAAAAAAAATAGGAGTTATGATTATGATTATGATTATTATTTTTATCCAGCAAGTAAACAATAAATACAATTAAAAAATCGTATTTTTATGATACTGTTACCAAAAAATTACTTACCGTCAAGTAAATATAGCAGGTAATATTCAACACTACGAGTTTCACTTCAGTAGCACGATAACTGGCGTGGTGTCTCACAGACCCTTTTACCAAATTATACCTGAATAGTTACACAAATACTTGCGTACACTTAAACACGTTAACAACGTCTAAAAATGAAAAGCTAAAGAGAAGATCGACTCCCGGCTTGTTCAAAATGATCGGCAATGATCGGTAGCCGATGTCTGTGAGACCCCACGCCACGCCTGGAAGGTGAACAATGTTTGTGTTTTTCCTATCGAGACTGTGTGTACAAACCAATTACTTTGCATATTTAGCAACTTATTTAATATCACATGAACATTATACTTTACTTATCGTATATTGACATTTTTATTAATAATTAATAATTAATTTATATTTAAGTCGAAACATTTGTTTATGTAATCTGCAGTAAAATATTTTGAAGGCAATTCCTTCCAAGGGGGCGGCATCTTCCGTATTGCTCAACGTGACAACGCTGTAAGCCACCACCACCAAGCATATAAGTTCATTGTGTTGCATCACACAGGCATTCAGTCTATAACATTCATTTTGTATGCTTTATTCAACATTTAACATTCCTCCATTCTGCAATGTATTACTAGTTGTTAAGCTCGTAACTCAAAGATGTTGTATTAAATGTGTCAGTTGAGATATATGTATATATGTACAGAATATAAGTATATATAGTGTACTTCGGCGTATCAATTAATAAGACACCTAACTTTAACTACGGTGTTACTAATTAATTAATCCGATCAACGCAACAATCAATCAAGTCATTCGTCATAACTTTAACTTAACAAACATAATTTATTTACGGTCCTTCTAAGTCAAACGTAACATTTTTGTCCTATTAAGATGGATAGAGTGATACGTTACAATGAGTTTACTCGGACTATTGGTTTTCTCTTTAACCCTAATTAGTTTTTGTTTTTTGTCTGTTATTACCGTCAAGTCTTCCAAGTATCCTATGGGCAGTAATAGGAGTCTCGTATTAGCTAATATGGTTATATATATATATATATATATATATATATATATATATATATATATATATATATATATATATATATATATATATATATATATATATATATATATATATATATATACCGTACAAACCTGATCCACCAATAGTAACTTGAATGCACAATCCTGAACCAATATACTGGTTCAGGATTGCTTTGCCCTGTTCAAAGTGGAGTTGTGTCACCTAACGGAGGGAAATCGAATTATCCAGTCCTCCAGATTAAGAAGGATTCTGTTAAGTCATTTTCCTATTCTTCGACTGAGGCCGCTAGCAGCTAGAGTTGTATTTGTTGTGGTTCAGGATAGTATGAATCTTAAATATTTAGTTCAGCAGTTTCTCGTTAGTGGCGCTCCAGTGGTTTTCTGCCGTATGCAATTTCTATATATTGTTTAATGACGTTCCGTATAATCATGAACCATTAGAAGTGACAACACTGTTGAGTGCGAATTGGGCTATTTTTACCATTAACCAGCGATTCAATCGGGTGCTGCTATATAAAAATGTCAGAACGTGCAAAAGAAATACTCGCTTTATGCAGGAAATCGATGTAAGTGGTAAGTATAAAATATTTGTATCCAAATACGTTGTTTTTGTTATAGTAATACACTGATTAAGAGAGTTATTTTGAAATTTGAAAGGGGGTATATTCTTTTTAACAAAATTTCTCACCCGCCAAGTTTTGTCTAAATATCAAAGATTTATTTACTTCTTCAAAAAAGTGAAGTCGGTTCTAGTGGTAGTTGATTTCAACCCAATCAAAGGCTGATTTTTATTTTGTAATGATATTAGGGTTGCCATCCGCCCGTTTTCCTCGGATTTCTTCTAGAAAGCCGTATACTTTTTGTGTCAGGGGGAAACCCGATTAATTATTGAATGATAAGCAATAAGCTAAAACAAATCTTAGTTAAACCACACTAAGGAGTTTAAATTACCCCCCAAATATTAAAATAATTTTGATCTCAAACCGTATTTGATATTTTCAAAAACAGCGCAACACGTCAATTTTATTTTATTTCTCTATATAAAAGACCATTTTCTCTTTAATCTGCAGATTTGTGCGAGGGGGTGAAAACAACCCCCTACTTTTAACATGTAGTTATATTTTTCTGAGTTTTGGCACACACATTGATTTTATGATAAGAGTTTTTACGAGGCGAGATATTTCCAAATTCTAATTCAAAGGGGTTAAAATTACCCCCTAAATATTAAAATGGATAGATGTGCTTTGGCACATGTGAGTAGTTATAATGTAAATCTAAAGGATGATGAAATCATTCAAAATAAAGATAACTTCAAAAACATTTGTCTATGGACATGCCACATTCTATAAAATAACGTAATGAATTCTAAATCTGATATCAAAAATTTAAGCAACATGTACAGTTTTGTGCTGTCCGTTCACAAGTCTACTAATGTCGCTTCTCTGTTTAAGGATTCTCCTAATTAGTAACTTAGCATTTAATAACAGCTGTAGTTGTTAGACAGGAATAAGAATTGTCAACTGATTTCAACAAAAAATCAGAATCAATACCAAAATAATAACAAAGGGTTATGCGTTAGATACGTATTTCCACAACAAAGTTGTCTGCGTCAAGGTTTTGCTAACTATTTTATGAGCAAAATTATCAGATTTATATATCTAAACTACGGATCAGGCAATATCACATGATGCAATACCGAATAACACAACCTAGTGTTGAGTCAGTGGACACGCATAACCGGTTGTTATGTCGATATTAAAAGCAATCATGGACTATTTCACGCTACATCAAAAAGTATTCAATTAACTGGACACATATCTGAATTAGTTAAATTTTGTGGGTTCAATTTTTTGATTTTTAAATTTCAAGTAAGTCACTTCTTGGACAACGCTGTATTTATCTGCTCTATTGAATCTGAAATTAGTTTTGGGCTTTTGGGATATTATCTTTTGTCTAGGCGTTTTTTAAATTTAAATTTCCTCGCAATTGTAACAAGATGTTTAATAAATGCTTAGTTTTTGTCAATAGTATCCCTTGGTCCACCCAAGAAACTCTTTAAGCTATTAACTTTATAAACGACCCTAAAGTCATTGCCTTTGAACATTTGTATGACTCTTGTGTACGAAAAGGATCAAAAGAAAGCATTGCGAACTTCTATGTGGTTCATCGGAGTCCGACTCCAATGTCGTGATGTTGGTATAGTTAGTATAATGGTAGGTATAGTTAGCCGGTTCTGAGACCTCCGCCAAACCGCCAGGCTAATACGCCTGCGTGTGGCGTCAGGGAACGAAACAAGATAGTAGGTTGGATAGAGATAAAAAATAGGTCTGACTTGAGATGACGTAATCTAAGATGGCGGCTGTTGCCATGGAAATAAGAAGAGTTTGTAGCAAAATGATGAACCAAAGGTAATGGATGGAGTGTGACAAGAGATTTGGAATGTGATGACGAAATTCAATATGGTGGCCAAGATGGCCGACCGGATAAATCATCAAAATAAGAGAAGCCACCATTTTGATTTTTATGAAAATGACACAACAAAATATGGCTGGCAGCGCAGGCGCAAACCAACTTTTTTTATTTGTATAGTTAGGCACCCGTATGTGGGATATCACCGTACTAATGTCGATGAGTGAAATTCAAATATAACATATGCGCATGCCTAAACCCAAAATTTTAGTTTTCAAGTAATAGGGTATGTGTGGGGTCTCATTTCACTCTTATCGATGAGAGGAGATAATATATATATATATATATATATATATATATATATATATATATATATATATATATATATATATATATATATATATATATTGAGATGTCCCGCTCTTGGACGTACTGTACATTATAATTTTTTGTTAAATCAATTAGCTCTCCGTCTACATGTGTCGATGGTATAATTTTAAGTAAACAATGACAACTATTAAATTAAAAAGTACTTTAGTACATTTCCACCCTATTGTTCACATAGTTTAGGGGTGGCTTAACGGGCCTTTTGAAATTAATGAAATAGCAGTGTATGTGTGCTTTAATTTGGCAACGCTAAAAGTCCGATAAGCCTGTAAGACTAGATGCATTCTCGCAACAATTAGAACCGTACGGTACTAATTGTTGCGAGAATGCATCTAGTCTTACATACTTTGTCCCTATATTGGGGTAGAAATGGGCCAGGGCTAACAATTTTTTAAATTGTTAGTTAGTTGTATACTGTCTCTATTTTTAACACTCTGTGTTATTTGGAGCGGGCGTGACAACATAGTACTTGGTTCCGAACTAGGTGGCGACACGTTCACCACTCACTTACCGATAAGCCTACTAAACTAAATTATATTATCAAAGTACTGTACGGAGATAAAAACCAAAAATTCATGTTACTCGTTAAGATTATTGGCCTGTGTCTGTTTTGTAGGCAATAAATAACCAGCCTATCACCAAAGATGCACACTCATGGTGCTTGACGGGTCCATCTAAATGTCTCGACCTAAATTATTCCCGACGAACAGATAAGTCACCCTTTTGAAACACGTGCATATTGCCAGTGATCATTCAGCCTGGACACAATATGTTGAGAATATAGAAAATTGTCTAAATTATGCTTCGAGCACCAGTACAGCACTACTTCCAAATTACATTGTAACCGAAATTAGGCCAAGCTTTGTACTGGGCAATGCGCTGGAGAGACTTGTACCACCTGCGTGGCGATTTCCTTGCAGGATATACATGATCAAGTCCGCACACACTTAAATAAAATGGTAATCGCCCGAAAAAACAACAAAGACGACCCGCCTATTTGTTCTGGGTTGGTGACTTTGTTTTATTGAAACTGAACACCCCTTCATGTGCCGCCACTGGGCAGGCTCACAAATCTAAACTTCTATACGAAGGGCCATATATGGTAACGAAGGTGGTGCATCCAAATGCATCTGAATTTTGTATGTTTGTGTTAAGCATTTTTAAAATTCTATTTCGCCTATCACAAACACACTAAATCAGAAACCTAGAACGGGTACAACATTCATGAAATTAGGGAACAACTACCCCACAAACACATAACTACTTTTTATATATTTCAACAACACACGACGAGGGCTTACAGCCTAAATACTATCGTACCGTGGGTGTCGACAAGGAGGAAAGAGGCAACTTGTTAATTCTGGACTTGAAGGAAGAGAAGAGAGATCACCAACGGCACGTCGGTGGGCAAGGGATGGCAGCCTTTGGGTGAAGGAGGTAGGGTTACCGATGAGACGTATAGCTCTCTTCTGAATAGAGTCCAGGATAGCGAGTGTAGAAGCAGCAGCTGCACCCCAGATTTGGGAGCAGTATTTGAGGTTTGGCCGTATTTGTGAAGTATATAAGCTATAGAGATTAGCTGGTGAAAAGTATTTACGAGCCCGGAAGAGGAAACCTAATTTCTTAGCAGCCGCTTCTGCAATTGATGTGACATCTTGGCGCCAATTGAGATTTCGATCCACAGAAATGCCAACAAGTGAATAACTTGGTTGTTCATCGTGATGGGTCTAGGGCTGGTGTATCTCTTATGAGAAAGAAAGCATGACTGGGATTTGGTGGGGTTGAATTGTACAAGATTTCTACACAATATTCGAAAACTTATGCGATACACATTTTATAACTGAAAAAAAAAATCTTCTAGGTAAAGGTTACAAATACGGTCCAGCATTTAAATTTACAAACAAAATTATAGAGATATTAGCTTTTGAATCTGAAATAGAATTTACTATGGTACACTCTTGTAGAAAATACTGATAATAGTTGTTTGGCATATGCTTTGTGGCTTGAAAAAACATTTGTAGATAAAGATCATGTTTCATCATATATGAAAATAGCTCAATCCAGAGGTCTCTAAGTCCAGCGAGCTTCGGATTTTTGTAAAAATGCAGCTGTTTTGGAGAACGGAGTATGCTTTGTTCTCCAAAACAGCTGCGAGCTTAAACGTGTATGCTTTTTATATTCACGGCCAACTGGTAAACGAACAGGATCAAGGTGTAGAGTTAATATGTATTGCACTAAAAAAAAGTTAGCATTATTATACGCAATCTAAGATGCAATATTTAAGTTGGCACTTTCCGTAATTTGGTTTAAGCGACGGAACGAGATTCCCATAGGTTTATCAGGGTAGTTCTCATTGTTTACTCTTAAGCCTACGAGATCGCCCAGTCCACAATATTTGAAAGTATTGTCCAGTAGTTCCTGTAGAACATTCTGAAAAATAAATTAGCAATATCAAATATTTATGGTTTCTCACAAAAATGTTTGTTCATACATTTATGAATAAACTGCTTTGATATAAATTAAAATAAGATTATGAGAAACATACACAATTTACTTTTACACTCAAAACGCACTGTCTTAGTTGATAACACAGGTGTATACTACCGGTAATCTCTCCTTTGTAGAAATTTACTCCTAATGTTAGCTTTAAAACATTTCTGTAAAGAGAAGAGGGCATTAAAAGAGCCTTCAGAAAAAAAGTTGTAGTTCAACAATGCCTAGGATAAATCAAACATAATCGAAACAGGATAAAATCAGCTGTGGTCAGTTTTTGAGTTATCTGCATGAAATGCGGAGGGGTCTACAGTTTAAGATACAGGATGATAAGCTTCTATATTAAAATGGGTAGTATTTATTATCTTAAGTAAAATGCTTACTAATAAATAAATAAATATAGCTACCTTGAAATTCAGAGTTAGTTCATCTTTGCTGTAATTCAGGATATTCGGAAAGCCCCTGAGATATATCATCTCGGTAAAACTGAATTCTGAAATTTGCGGCGTTAAAATGTTGCTGTTTTGCACTAAAAAACCCAGACTGTACAGCAATGTATTTCGCTTGCTGATAAACCATTTAAATTAGACGAAATAGCTATTTATGAAACAAATTAATGATATTAACTTATACAAAGCTAGATAAATTAAATTTGTTTAGCTCACCTGACTTGTTTATGGATAAATTTGACCACATAAAATTTGAAAACTTGCTGGCCATTCTGCATTGCACAATTGTCGAAAAATTTCATAGTAATGAAAACTGTGTTATGCCTTTAGTGATATGTCCAAAACTTCCTTCGATTTCATAAAGTGATGCGATTTAAATTAAATTACGTTATATTACTTGCTGACTTAAGAAGAAATAAAGACCGAGATTGTTGGCAGGTTGTATTCTCGTATACGTATATGCATATTCAGATATATTTATATCTCGTTACCAATGCTGCCGAATTCTACTTTAATTTTTCACTCATCAAATTATCTGGTAATTAGCATAACGGTAATAGAAGAGCAATGTAAAATTTTCCAAACAAATTTCGAACAAATAGCCAATAGGTTCTCACTCCCAGACGTTGTTCAAGCGTCTCTGCATTAAAATTAAATAGCCATGTGGGGTACGTAAAGTTGATCTCTCCCTATTGAGATGTGTTTGAAGTTTGTGGTATTTTCCTGATTATACTTCTCTTGATTTCAGCAAATGTTAATTTTATTTATATATTTTATAATTTTTCAAGGATCCTCTCATATCTTCGGGTATTTTTTCTTTAATCAAATTACTTTCGTCTACTTCTTCAGCGAGAGAATTTAGTGGGATGATAATGAGCTTATAATCTTTTGCGAGCATTGAAAGTGCATCAGGAAGACTATTATAATCATCATAAGACTTCTGCCGATTTATATCTTAATTTTAATAAAACCCACTGTAAATAGCTATTAAGGCATTTTAATCAAATGAGTACAGTAAGGTGATTTATTATGCTCTATGGATAAAAAGTCCAATATGGTTATACTAATAGTATAAACTAACTTTTTTCAACGATTATCAATTTGTAAACAACAGTGTGACTGTTACTACTACAAACAAAGCCAATCACTTTAAATATTATTTACTTGATTACAAATAAACAAAAAACTTTAAATGCACGAATTAACACTTCCCCTAAAGAGCAACATCTAATTCGTGCACACGTGTCTGTTTGAGCTTAAAACAGTTTCATGTTCTTTATCACAGAGATGTATTAGCAGTGTATTAATTAGGTGTAATTATTACAGTATGATGGCGTAATTAACCTCATTTTTTTTCTTTTGTCGATAACTTTACATAAATGGGGTTTATCATATAAAAAATTTAATCTTGTGTCCTCCTTTGGTGTCGAAAATGTACATTTTGCTCAAATGCGGGTATATCATTCTTTTATAGAACAACTTGTGTTCCAGATTCCATTAGGACATATTTGGAAGACACACACACACACACACACACACACACACACACACACACACACACACACACACACACACACACACACACACACACACACACACACACACACACACACACACACACATACACATACCCATACCCACCTGCGGGCGCGTATATATGTATATAGGCCGAGTTGGCCGGACGAGTGCCCCTAAAATATGGACTATGAGGTTGCGAGTTTGAGTCCGTATTCACACAGGTGATTTTTTCATGTGGAATAGCGAATTTCGAATGTGGAATAGCTGGCTTCTGATGAGTTATGGCGCGGTGTACTTTGTCTGTAGGTGTATGATATATATATATATATATATATATATATATATATATATATATATATATATATATATATATATATATATATATATGCAAAACAGTATGAAGGAAACTGTGGGAAGAAACTAGCGAGAGAAAACAAGTACTCCCTTGGCTATCACCATGACGGGTGTTGAATCACATCACTCACTAGCTATCCGCGCTTCAGTCCTGTCAGGACATGCGGTGTGGTATATAACAGGAGATACAGACTGGTTACGTCTTTGTTTAGACTCTTTAATATGCCATACCTATGCTACAAGTGGGTCTTAACTTGGCACTGCCATATAATACAGCTTTCACGTACACACAGTAGAGCAAGAAGGAAGCTGTGCGAAGAAACTATCGAGTGAAAACACATCTCCTGGCAAAAACCACGAAGGTCTATATCTTCTGTTAGACATCATACTGCCAGTCCCGACAGGACTGACGTGAAAGTAGCTAGTTTATTTTCACAACTTCCATCTTGCTGTACCGTGACGTGGAAGCTGTTGTGGAAGCCTAGCCTTAAGACTGACTTATTGTAGCTTAGTAATGGCACACTCAAGATCTCAAACAAAGATGAAACTGACCTAAGTCTCCTGTTATATATATATATATATATATATATATATATATATATATATATATATATATACATTGAAAATTTGGCAGCTTATTGAAATCGATGGAGGCAACTTGGTTAAAATATTTTCAAGATAGTGGCACTTCGGTATATACGGGCTGTTGATGTTAACTTGCTTATTTTAAATAGGAGACCATATATATTATTGCATTTTTACATTAAACGCAAAATTTTAGACACGTTTTATGTATAATATTTTATGCCTAAGTCCAACCGTTTTTGACATATCTCAAATTTTATGTCAAAAATGACGTTTGCAGGACTAAACATAACTATCAATTTCACCTATATGAAAGCTTTATCATTAAATTGGGGTTGGTTTCCTTGTAAAAGGGAATTTACTATAGTGGCCTGTGCTGTTATTTTGATAATAAATATGGGTGATCAAAAACACATTCAAAATTGAGTTGAAAAAATAGGTGTCTTTTTTTCAAATAGAAACCCCCCTTTTTTTTATAATTTTATCTTATTTGGCATTAAAAAGCGGGTAACTTTGGATAAGGTTGCCTCTGCCAAAAATTTGTAGTTTTCAAAATATTGGCAATTTAACATTTTTATATTGAAAAAATGTTAAACGGCTTTCGAGTTTTGTTGTTAGTTAACCATGACGGCGATGCCCGTAAAAAACTATGGAGAACTACAAACGTCAGTATTTGTTGTCATTTGACAATTATTTATAAAAATCATGCCGGGACCACTGAATTATACCCACGAAGATTATTTAAATTTCTTTATTATCCATGGTGAATGTAGCCAAGTTTTATCAAGAACATGCCAGATATTTGCTGATATCCAGATAAACAGAAACCGTCGCGAAAGAGTGTTCGGAGAAAAACAGAAAATTACAAAAGTTTTGGCACCGTTAAGGCAAAAATGTATAAAAGAAATGACATCCTTGAGACAAGTAGATCTACAGACAGGACTCTCGAAGAGCTTATACACAGAATTCTGTTAAAGCACAACTTTCACTCTTATTCAATATCTCTGGTTAAACATCTGAGAGAAACGGATATGCAGAAAAGAGTTTTGCGAATTCATTCTAACGATGATACAACACGACCCTCGATTTTTTGGACAACATAAGGAAACTCAATTTTTATTCAAAAAACTTGAATGGTAAGTCATTAGCAATACAATGCAAATTATTTCCCCATTCTAAATTATGTATTAACTTTTGTAAAAGATACGTATTTAAATATTCTGAAAGATTTGAATAATCAATATTTGACCAATCTAACGCTGGCGGAATAGAAGCGAATTTTTTAACAACATGATGGCGCCCCACCCCACAGAACCGTTCCATTTACTAACAACATTTGATGACAAATAGATTGCCCACTACGGCCCTTTTCTCTGGCCTTCTCGTTCTCCTGATTTCACTCTGTTAGATCACTTTATCTGAGGAACGATAAAAAACATCGTTCTTTTTATTACCGTGACAACGATGGATGACAGTATGGCAAGGGTGAAGGACGCGTTCGAAAGCTTATCTTCAAATTCAATTAGAGCGCCCATCCATGAAGAACTAACTCGGAGAGGGAAAAATGTTTGGAAGTTCAGGGTGAACATTTTGAACATTTATTAAAATAAGTTGTTACCCTGTGTAGGTATGGTTTTCTATTAGTATGATAAATGGGTTTTCGTATATAAATTATTGCCTTGGCGGTGTCAAAGTTTTGTAATTTTCTATTATTCGTTTAACACTGTTCCGTGACGATTTCTGTTCTTAATAAAACTTTGTTGCAGTCCGCATGAATATTAACACATTAAAAATATCCCTCGTGTGTATAATTTAATCGCACCGCCATGATTATTAGCAATAAGTATTTGTCAAATGACAACAAATAGTGACGTTTCTGTAGTACTCTAACGTTTTATTTTGAGCCGTCATGGCCAACTAGCAACAAAACTTAAAAGCCGTATAACATTTTTATAATATTAAATGTTAAATTGTCAATATTTCATTTCGAAAACTACAAATTTTTGGCATAGACAGCCTTATACAAAGTTACCCTTTTTTAATGCCAAAGAAGATAAAGTGATAAAAACAGGAGGTTTCTATTTGACAAAAAAAGAGTTTCAAGGATTTTTTCAATTCAGGTTTCAATATGGGTTTTTGATTTCCCTGTATTTATTTATTATCAAAATAATAAAGTAGATTTACTTCTACAAGGAAACCAACATATGTTAGATGATAAAGGCTGTCATATAGGATAAATTGGTCGTTATGTTCAGGCCTGCAAACGTCATTCTTGACAAAAAATTTGAGATATGTCAAAAATGGTTGGACTCCGGTATAGGACATTGCATATAGAATGTATCTAAAATTTTACGTCGAAATTAAGAATGCAATAATATATAGATTGTCCTATTTAAAATAAGGGAGTTAACATCAACATCCTACATAACCGGAAGTGCCACGATGTTTAGAATACTTTAGCCGCGTTGCCTCCATCGACTTCAGCAAGCTGCCAAATTTTTAAAATATTCCAAAGTATATTTTCCGAGAAATGGATCGCGGGCGTCCGTCGTGGGACACTCTGTATATATATATATATATATATATATATATATATATATATATATATATATATATATATATATATATATATATATATATATATATCTTCTACATATGGGTACAAATCACAAAAAATTAATATGTTACATGTAGATATTATCATCCATATTAAAATAGCTTTTGTAATTATTTAACAAATCAGTCGTCATTGCTTGTCTCAAAAACTCAGCTCCTGTAAATTTAAACTGGCTAGTAGGTAACACCAGTTGCAAATTTAATCAATAAGTTCAGATGACTCAGATGATCATGTAAAACTAACTATTACTAATTACCTTATTATATTTCTTGGGTTGATCTAGCAGAAATCAATTCTAAACTTGTTATAGTGAATAGCTTTGTTTAAATTCGCTGTGTAGTCATTTCCAGCCTTTTGATAATAATGATCAGAAACGTATGCTGCAAGTGAAACATATAGGTTAACTCGCATTCCGTCATAAAACGCTATAATAATACAATCATAGATTCAAAATGTATAACATAATTCATTTTAACATGAAACACCAATAAGAATTCACCACCCACATTAATGTAGTTCTTCACAATCGGTCGTCGCTTTTGTCAATACAATCATGCACAAAACATAAATTCTTAAACCTTATATTAAATACCGTAATCGTTCAAGAAATAGAGAAAAATAAAATCCAACACTTACCACAAAATTTTCACGTTACCTTTTGTATGAGGAATAAGTAAAAAAACAGTATAAATCACAAACACGAGCACAATCAAAATAAACATAACATAACCTCATAATATATTAGCAAACTGTAACATCAAGAATCGAGACTCAACACTCGCTCTCGCTCTGCACAGTTGCCCGAACAAAACCACGAAAATGCCTGGAACATATAGGTGTCAATTTGTATTTCCACTTATTTTCCGTTTATTTTATTTATATAAATATAATAACAAAATAATTTATTGGCGAGTTCTAAAGTTTAAATCATATTTTAGTTAACAGGTTTTCTTAATTAACATTTCATAATCTGGGTTTGATAATTATCTGATTTAATGTAAAATAAAAATATTACGTTGTTATCAGTGTGTGCTTTAAAATTATAGAAAGCCATGAAATTTGTATAATGTGTATGTTACATAAAAATATTACATAGCTTTTATGTTATAATACTTGATGTTATGCAATATTTCATTTGTTACCTAAATGTGCTCCATTTGTAAAGTACATTTGTGTTATTTTTAGGTAAGAGTGTAATGTTACGGTGATACTTTATTGAGCTTCCAATGCCATGTAACGATTACAAACGTGTTTGTTGGGCAGATGGATGGATAAACAAGTGGTTAGTTTATTATTCACTCTGATGACGCAAACTTTGTTCGAAACGATCTTCAGGTCACGTCAGGTAATAAGATAATAACAGCTTTATGAATAAGTACACTTTGGGGAACCCCCATTCACCACAATATATTTTCTGACCTGAGATCGTTTCGCTAACAAAGTTAGCGTCACCGGAGGGATGAATCGACTAATCGGTTAGTTTGTTAATCACTCTGATGACCCTAACTTTGTTACTGAAACGATCGTCAGGTCAGAAATATATGTTGTGGTGAATTGGAATCTACAAAGTGAACCTATTAGTGTTCATCACATGTTCAAGTCTTCATCTAGTGCTTGCTGTATTTTCACCTGAACTACAACAATCTATAATGTAGCGTTGATATTCTTTCATTTTACAAAAGGCATTTTGTTACTTTTATTAAATATAATACACTTTGTAAGTTGCAAATATTTTACAAATAAATTTAAACTCTTTAAAGTATGTACATAATAGATTTATTTATGACTGGCATATTAACCAATTACAAAAAATAATAATAGTGAATCAGCTAACTTGATTGAGTATAAGACATTCTATAGATGATCATACCAATATCACCAGTTGTTGAGATATTTTGATTACACTAAATAAACGAACTTATAAAACGCTAGAGAATTTGAGGAATAAAAAATACGCAACAGTGGATTACGAGTATTAAGAAAAACTAAGATACATATAAATATAAAATAACATACCAAAGTTTCATATGTAATTTTATTAGGAATTTAACATGTTAGAGCCTAATAAGTACACTTGGAAAACCCAAATCACCACAACACATCTTTTAGTGAATTTTCTTAAAAAAATTCACTAATGAGGAGATCTCGACTTTTAAATTTTGAAAAAATTTCTTCAAATGAGCGCTAATTAGGCCCCCCAGAACACATATCCGGGGTCAGTTTGAATTTTTATATGTTTATATATATATATATATATATATATATATATATATATATATATATATATATATATATATATATATATATATATATATATATATATATATATATGTATATATATATGTATCACACCGATAACTCAAAAAATAATGGGCCGATTTTGATTAAATTTGGTGAATAAATTCCTTTTGCAAATGGCTTGGATAAGTTCGTTAGCCAAGAAAATATGCCCAGGTTTTCCCGGAAAATTTTGTGTTTTCTTTCGAAAAAAAATTATATCTCCCGAATTAACAAAGTAAGGGCAACCAAATTTGGTACGCGGGTTTATGTCCTTATATGTAAGTTACTTACCAAAATTTAGCTCTGTATGTCAAAAGACAAAAAAGTTATAGGCATTTAAAGAAAAATAAATTGGGGTTTTCCTCAAAACGTCAAAGTTGCGACTTAAAACGTCAAAATCGGCAACATTTTGGCAAATAACTTGAAACTAATACGGGCTATGGAAATCAAATGTCTCAAGAAGGATGTTTTACAAACACTGAAGTCTTAGTTTCAACCGTCATTGTCCTTCATTTTACTAAAATGTTTCCAGAAAATTCATTTGAAATAGACGCTCTCCCTGATGCTTGGCAATAGCCTTAGCTATAGAGTTTATTGTTTAATGGTATATAATTTTTGTCGAATTTTCGTAAAAAATCAATAAAGCTCAATATATCCGTTATTATACAAGATTTGAAAAAAATTTGTATATATTAATTATAGGGTGTCTTGAGCTACATCTTAAAAAAATATTTCTACAATCACAGGATGGCCCATAAGTCATTGGTGATACAAATTTTCTTTTTTTTTTTAATCAAACACGCCTTATGTTATTGCATTTTCCATCGAAATATAATGCATGTTTGTAAGAAAAGAAATTCTGGATGCAGCAAGTGCGTTATGGTAGCGAACTTTGATCAAATGCTTCATATTTGAATAGCCCAATTTGCTATTAACCTATAAGGTTGACCAAGAAACGAGTTTTTCGGGAACACTTTAAGTCTACTTTTGGAAATCTTGGTACATTTTCACACAATAAAGTTATTTTTATGAAACATGGCACATTGCTTTTACTATATAGGTTATACTGGTAACCAAAATTGATGCCTGCTTTCTTAAAAAGAAAACACACATATTTGCAATAAAAACATTTTTATGAAAATTCACTACCATAACGCACTTGCTGCGTCCAGAGTTTTTTAAAACCTGACGATCGTTTCACTAACAAAGTTAGCGTCATCAGAGTACGAAAAGAAGTTTTTCATCCTCTAATGGCGCTAACTTTGTTAGTGAAAGGATCGTCAGGTCTTTAAATAGATGTGTTATGGTGATTTGGGTTCTCCAAATGTACTTATCAATGCCCATTACAGGTTCAACTCTTAACCGAGTAGAGCCTATAGAACTCAATTCACCACGTGTTTAAGGCCTGTATTTTTTTTGCTAATGTACTTGAGAAATTTATTCTTCAATAGCCTAATTGCCTTGGATGGAAGCCAGCGTGTAAGCGAAATTATAACTATTGAGGTAACATCATAATATATGAAAGTTAATTTGTAAACATATTTTAGTATAGAAACATTAAAAAGAAAATACCTCATTTTATAAAAACCGCCAATTGTCCTCGTAATACACAAAAGACATAAAAATCTTGTGGGGACTGTCCTTGTAAACACCAAGTATCCCTATAAAGTACGATAGCTATGTGAAACTGTCCCCAAACGTATATATATATATATATATATATATATATATATATATATATATATATATATATATATATATATATATATATATATATATATATATTTAATAGTGTACCTACTAATGCTCATAGTATTAAATGAAATATTTTACAGAATATTCTTCCCATTCATTCGGTTAGAAAGGAAAAGTTTCAACGACAACTTTTATTTGTTAGACTCTCTATCTCTCGCTCTCCCTCTCTCTATATCTCTAAAGAGAGGTAAGATTGTAGGCGCGGTCATCCCATATCCTAGGTTAGTTTTATTTTTTATGTCTACGGACTGCATTCATTTGACACGATATTGTGTATTTTATCAATAAAAGTCTGGACGCAGCAAGTGCGTTATAGTAGTGATTTTTCATTAAAATGTTTTTAATAGCCAATATGTCTTTTTTTATGAAAGCAGGCATCAAATTTGGTTACCATTATAACCTATATAGTAGAAGCAATGTACCATATTTCAACAAGTAAGCTTATCGACAAAACTCCAAAAAAAGTTTTTTACATGTTTTCACGACAATCCAAAAACATTTTTTTAGTAATTTATTAAACATTTATTATTATTCCCTTCACTTCTGAAACACAAAATATAGATTGTTCTATTTGATACAATTGAATTACTACAGTTTTTTTTATAATTCAATCACTATTTGAGAGCGCCCTGTATACCCCATCTCGATTTTTGTATGAACTAATACAAACAAAAATCTCTCTGAATGCGTCATTTGCATTAGACTCCGATTTTCGTTGGCGAAAACGCCGTATCACAATTTTTTATATGTGCCAAAAATGTGAAAAGTTACAAAACAATTGAAATAACTCGAGAATAAACGTGCGTTACAATTCGATGGAAAATGTAATAATATAAGGGGTGTTCGATGTAAAAAAGAAAATTTGTATCGCCAACGACTTATGGGCGAACTCTGATTGTCGAAATAATTGTTATAAGATGCAGTTAAATATACCCTATAATTAACGTATGCAATTGTTGTAAAATAATAGTAATATTTAGCTTTACCTTAGAAATGCGTCGCCCTGTATACATGTAAACAGATAAAAGCTGAAACTAATCTCGGATATAGATCGTAGGGGACCTGGTTCCGGCTCATTTGAAAAAACTTTTTAAAATTTAAAAGTCGCGGTCTCCTCATTAGCGAATTTCTTCTACGAAAATTTGCTAAAAATTATAGAGAATTAAACCAAAAACTCTAAAGAACACAAAACACAAAATTTTTGAGAAAAACTGGGAAGAGTTTCCTGGCTAACGAACATATTCAAGCTATTTCCAAAACAAAGGTACCCACGAAATTTGATAGAAATCGGTCCAGTATTTTTTATATATAATTGACGAATATTGACGAAACTTATTATGTTATTAAGAATATAATATTAGGTACCTCATTTAGTTCAAATAATGGTATCTATTGTGATTTTTGTTAATTAAATTTTATTAATATTATTTTACCTACATGCGTGTTAAAACTTGGAAAATATAGTAATATGTTAAATATATTATTTTAAAACTCAAAGGTGAAGTAAATCATACATGAGAAAAAGACAGTAACATAAAGCAAATCATGTTTAGCACGCAGGCTTTATACCACTTCTCTTGCCACATAAGGCTGACGACCCTATTTGACAACAGCGCATTGTATACGTTGGAAATACACACGTCCCCACAATGAACTTATTTATCTAACCCCCCCCCCCACTACACACACAAACACGCGCGCGCGCGCACACACACACATACACACGCTCTCGCGCGCGCGACATTACATGTGCTCGTATGATTATGGGTACACTGGAAAGCACACCTACTTTCGGGGTCTTGCTATCTGTGATGAGTCGTGGTCGGAGATTCACTAGTAGATATGGATAATTAGCGCCAAAACTCTATACACACGCTCGTTTGTAAAATAATTGGCAGTAAAGTCAGGTCCTACAATTATGATTGAGGCACGCGTTGTGTAAAGGCCCCCTACCCAGACAGCACAGACACATTCTGAGAATATACCAGGAATGTTTGGAAATAATATTCAAACATCCCTAGAACATTCTCACAACGTACAATATATATTCATAGAACATTCTATGAACCTGAGAATTAGACAGATTCTGTCATACTAATAAGGTTCTTAGAATGTTAGTTATAATATTCTTAGGAGCTCCCAGTATCTTCTGAAAATGTTCCACGAACATTCAATGAATCTTCTCAAAATGTTCATACATATACTCATGGAAACATTGTGTTTTTAAAAAAGATATACAAGGCGTTTCGCATAAGAAACGACATAGAGCAGGAGTATGTAGGGGAACCTAAAATATGGTGATTTAACGCAACCTACTCCTATACTAAGGTGCATCCCTAAGAAGTTATAGGCCTTTAAAGTGGGGTTTTAAATTTCGAAAAAAAAATCAATATCTCAGTAATACTTCAACTTAGAAAAAACAAATTTGGTACACGTTTTGGGTGTACCAAGAGCATTATTCGTTGGTGAGTAGAGTTCAATCGAAGCATTTGAAAGGGTTGAATAGTGGTGATGCACCCATAAAATGAGACAGAATTTCTTAACCTTTTGGCGGATCTAAAAAAAATATTATTTCATTTTATGGGGAAGTAAATTATAAAACTTTTTTACCCATGTTATTTTTCAAAAAACGTTTGTCGTTTTCAAAAAAACCCGAATAACTAAAGACATATATTATTAATGTTAGTTTGATAAAATGTTTCTTTACTTATTCGTGTTTTTCTTGAAAACAACAAAGTTTTTGGAAAATAACAGGAGTAACAAAGTTTTAGAGTAAAATTCCTCATAAAATGAAATATGATCTTAAATCCACAAATCTGTTAACAAATTGTGACATTTTAAGGATGCATCACCCCTAATAAACCCTTTCAAATGTCTTAATTGAACTCTACTTACCATTGATTAATGCTCTTGGTACACTCAAAACGGGTACTAAACTTGGTTTTTCTAAGTTAAAATATGATTTCTTTCGAAATTTGAAACCCCACTGAAGGCTTATAACTTCTCAGGGGTGCAACTTAATATAGGGGTGAGTTGCGTTAAATCACAATATTTTACGTTTACCGACATGCCCCTGCCCTGTGTTGGTTCTTATGCGAAACACCCTGTATACATTTTTTGAATGATACAGAAATTAAGAAAATGCAAAGATATGAAATATTGGATTTCTCTTCAAAATTTACCGATTTTCCACCATTTAACTGGCCTTTTATATATTTTCGTATAAGCAAGCCCGAGAGGCTAGAATTTGAACTTCAATCACTCACCCTGTTATTGTTCCAGTGGCTGCACACACCTGTAAACTCAAGTTCAGATACATAATAAGTCAACAATTCGAGTATTGCACGTATATTCAGATTAAGTATGTACTTATAACAAATACAAATGTCTGAATAAAATATTAATAAAACAATTAAAATCTCAATAACAAAAAATCAAATAAATAACGATACAGTTCTTGGAGTTGCCAAAAAATGTAATAGCCACATACAAAGTTTCCGAGATGAAAAATCACGGTTACCCCCACTGAAGTAACTTGAAATTTGGATAGACAATAGTCTAGCCTGTAGGATCAATAGACGTGTGGCATTAAAGGAATTGCATTACACAATAGTACTTACACCTTTATAGAATACAACTAAATTGGACAGAACATGCCACAAAACACACCAACTTGCACTTACACAAAACTACAAATGTCATCGATCAGACCTTTTGACCCTTCCCTTGTATGATTGCTTTCTGCTCTGCTTCCGCAGACTTGATTTTGACTTCTAAAGTTATTTCAATATCCCAATGCCCAATGTTTGTCACCAACAGCATGGATATTCTGGTTGTAAAGGCATACTTTGGCAATGTGATTCCATATCTGATAAATTGCAAGTTTTATTGTACATTCATCTTCCTACCATATGTTCTGGTGCACATTTTCTGCACTGTATAGTGATACTTCTTACAGCATTAACTTCTTCCACGGGAGTAAAAAGCCTGAAATGTTGGCTTAAGACACTTATTCTTGCACTTTTCCAGTCCATCCACATCAAACTGGTGGTTTATATTGCATGACTTAGGTACTATTGAACATAACACAATTTTTAAATTATATATTATACAATGTAGGTGTACCTAATTAGTAAGATGATCCAGTCTCAAGCAATATTGACGAACCCATCATGAGTGTGAACTACAGGAGATGCATTAAAACTTGTTTCTTTACTAGTTGCGTCTTAGTTCTTGATAAACTCACACCATGTTTTAGTTGCTTCTGTACTCTGGATCTATGTTGTTTGCAATTGCACAGTTCTCCGTCTGCACATCGCATTATTATTTTTAATTAATTATGTTAGAATATAACCTTATACATCGTTGACTACATGCCATTCATTGTGACATTACTTTATATTTACGTATAGCGGCCATATTTCATCTTGCCATCTTCCTTACCGGCGGCATGGACATGCGCTCTATGCCTAAAGAATGGATTGCCTAAATATACAATGTGTTTACCACAGACAGGTAACAGAATCAAACATGCAAAATAGTTACAATTATAATTCTCACCACTATACCGTAATCATTATCTATCTTTTTCATTAAATTTTAAAGTTATATAATATTATAAGGACATCTCAAGCACATTCTGAGCTAATATTCGGTATAATAATCTATTCAAATATTCCCAGTATATTGATGAAGAATTTTCTTAGGATGTGATTGAATGAATGTACTCAGAATATTGAAGATTGAAGTTTGTAATTCCATAAATGTTATTAGAACATTATGAAACAAATATTCTGAAAAAAGAATGTTCTTACATTGTGAGAACATTCTGAGAATATTTTGTGCTGCATGGGTAAATAGGGACTGTGCATGTAGTGTATAAGAGACCCAACAAGCACAACATTTTTTTCATATAGACATTGTTGTCCTTGTGAATGACACCCAACGGTAAATAAACCAATTCTAAAAATAAACTGGACTGCTTTGTTTGTATTAGACTTGACGAACAGAAGAATAAATACGCTTACTATGTAGGTGTAGGTATGGCCATTATATTGCGTACAAAATGTATGTACGAGTCAACAACAGTAACGGCTTACTTCAAAATTAACACACATATTTATCAATTCTACGTATGTTATGGTAGCGAATTTTCACAGAAATGTTTTTCATGTTACAGTTATTATTAAGTAGGAAGTTAACTAAAGTTAAAAAATATATGATAATATGCCTGTTAAGTAAAATTGTGATAGGCAAAAGTGAAATTATTATAAAGTAAATTTAACATAACCAAACTATTATGCATATTATGCCTTAGTTTTTTCGATTTATTTCGACATTACCTTTAGGCTGTAATGATTACCCTGTCGTCGCAATTGACTTGTCTGCAATATCCCTTTTTATCTCACTATGGCCTCCATACTCATGAATTGGGGCAAGTTTTCCCGAAATTTCGATCTCTGCCTACCTCTTCCCCTTTTCCAAATATATGCGCTTCGAATAATATTGTTAGAGAGTTATTATGTTTCAGAATATATCCAAAAAAGCTTGTACTTTCAATTTATTTTTCCAAGCCTTTTTATTCTGTCACATCTCCTACCTTAGTTTTATTCATATTTTTGTTCTCTAGGTGCACATTTCAAGCGCTTCTATCATGTCCTACTTATTCAAAGTCCCTTTCGTAAGATATTATAGCATACCCATACGTATGATTTAATGAATTTGTGCCTCAGGACAAGTGAAATCGTTTTTAGTTAGGTAAGTATTTTGTCTTTTATTTATTTTTTAGTTCTTTGCTATATTTACCAATCATCAAGGTACGTGAATATTTCTACTTGTTCAAATTGTTGTAATTTTCGTTTAAATTTATTGTTGCAACTTCCTTCTTACTTAGCTGTATCAATTTAATTTCAGTGATTTTTATACTTTAATTTCTTTTAACAACGCTTTCACTACAGAAAACATCCTTTGCAATTCTTTTTTTATTCTACTTCCCACTACCAGCGCTGTTATCAGCGTAGCTTATGCAATGTAACCGTTGTCCATTTATTTTCAGTTATGTTGTCTTTTCCTTCCATCTATCTTCT